>JAQQAC010002594.1:2718417-3041066 GCA_029783875.1 Phataginus tricuspis | reverse complement strand
GTACATTCATTATTTTTACTTAAATCTGTAATTTTGTGAATCTGTATATATTCAATCTTTGGATAATCTTTCTGTTGCCTGATAATTTCCATCTTTGAAACACCTAATGTTTATATTTCCTTGACAACATGTTCTTAATGCTGCTAGTATCACTTATCATGCTGTATTTTTTTCTGACTTCTACTAGACTCTGGGCTACTGAGCAAAGATGGTGTCTTATTTTTCTTTGATCCCCAAATTCTAGCAAAGTAATTGGTACAGAGTATGTGTTCAATAAAAGTTGAATGAATGAATATGAGTATACATCAAAAATGAGTAGCAACCTTACTCAGGGGTGGCCTTGAAAACAGTAGTGATGAAAAGTTCTCTCAAATAAGCAGGGACATGCAGCTTATTAGAACATACATGAATTATGGGCAGAGATAAATGTCCAAGCAGGAGCTTGGAAGGAAAAAGAATGAAATATTGGAGACAAGGTGGTCTGGGGTAAACGCATGTGAATAAACACAGGAGTGGGCACCAAGTAGAAAAATCTTTATGTCAGTACTTCATGTCCACCAGAGAACATTCATTACAGAAGGAGCACAAGAAACAACTAACTGGACAATATTATCTAACCAGTTTTGATGTTAGCCAGCTTCTATCATTGTCTGCTCAGTGCTGGCGGGTTGGGCACGTAAATGCCAGTGACAGAGATGGAAGTCATACAAGAGCCCAGTGTCGTGGACTGCCCCTTACTAAGGTTTATCTAGTCCCTTGCACTGCTGGATGTTCCATCTACCATCAGTGAGACAAGTACTGAGCTCCTAATATGGCATCATTTCTCAAGGCAATCATTTCATTGCCGCTCCTTATTGGCAAGCTGATTATACTAATGGGTCCATTCCACCCTGGAAGAACCAGTGGTTCATTATCACAAGAATATACATATACATATACTCTATGTATGGGTTTGCTATGTCTGCCCAGAGGGCCTGAGCAAGTACCATTATCCAAGATTTTAAGTTTTTGGTCCACTGGTGTGAGATCCCATATGAATACTGCATCAGAACAAGGGGCATACTTTATACCAGAAGTGGTGTGTGAGTGGTCCCATGACTGTGGCATGAGCTGGTCACACCACATACTGTGCTGCCTGGAAGCACGTAGCCAGACAGAGCACGAACCGCTGCTGAAGACAGAACTGAAGTGCCAGCTTTGGAGGCGATACTGTATGTGCAAGACATGCCATCCTCCAGAACACAGGATATGCATTGAATCAAAGACATATGACATTATGCCCCCAATAGGTAAGGAAAACAAGGAGTGGAAGAAGGCGGGGCCCAACATACCATCATTTTCAATAACCCACTGGGGGACTTTGAGATTCATATTCCTGCTCTGGGCTCTGAGGGATTAGAGACCCTGGGCTTCCAAAAAGGCACACTTTTAGTAGGGGTTACAGCAGGTGTACCTTCGAATCTTAAGCTACATACTTTGGGCTTCTTGTATCCTAGGACAAGTATGCAAGAAAAGGTGTCAACATCTTAGCAGGGATAAATGTGGACCTGCTGCTACACTGTGAGATGGAGAGGAGTATGTGTGGAACCCAGGTGAACCATATAAGTGCCTCTTGATACACCCTTTCCAAATGTTAGTGCAAATAGATAGATCCAGCAACTCCAGCCTGAGGAGTGCATGGTGACCAGGAACCAGAGCATTTAAACATGAGGATTTGGATATGGCATCAGGTAAACAGACCACCAAGCAGAAGATGTGGAAGCTAAGCATAAAGGGAATCTAGACTATATCATGGAGGGGAGAGATTGTGAATATCGATTACCTGAGACAGCTGTGTGAAGTAATGACTGTTGTTCATAAACCACACTCTCTCTCCTAATTTTCCCTCTGGCAGAGAGGCCCACTAAAGTCCTGGAGAAGCCTCTTCCCAAATGTATATTGAGTATTTTATTTGAGTGGTGAAAGAAATGGGCTGTGGTAGATAAGGGCCTGCACCATCCAATTCATCTTCCAAGAAAGATCTTGATGACAGATGTGAGGAGTGAGGTTAGCAGCCTGCAGGTTCCATCTCAGCCTCAGCTGCATAGAGTTGTTTCACTGAGGTCATTGTTTTCCTGGGCATCTGATGACAGATGGAAGTGAGTCCATATAGGCTTTCTCCATTAGTTTGGTGAAGGATGGCTATAAGGGCAGTTCTTGCTCCATGTGTGCCCTGCAGGTTGACCAAGGCTTTATTACATCTGCATCACAGTTCAACTTTTCCCTCTGTCCAGTCGTAATTCTCCCTCTATTCTCCCCTTGGTGTAGATTCCTAAAAAACCCACCTAGCACAAAATGGGGCTGAAGGGGAGAGAAGAGGTTTGATTGAAGAGTCTTGTTAATTTGTATTCAATAATTTGGACTTCATCTAAGGGCAACTGGAATCTACTGAAGGGTTTTAAGCAGAGGAGTGACATGATTAAATTTGCAGTTTAACAAGTCACTTTATCCACAGATGGAGTAGGGGATATTCTTAATGTCCCGGAGGTGGGCCAGTGGAACCATGTGCAGAGAGACTGTGATGCTGCTGTCGGAACTTAAGCAAGAGATGTGTTGGCTTGGACTTACCCTGGGACAATGGCCATAGTGTTGTTATTTTTATGATTGAATGAATGCAAGTGAAGTAGAGTCAAGGAAGACTCCTGGTCCCTGGCTTAAGCAGCCAGGAAGAGATTCACCAAGATACTTCCATAAAGGAGATATAAATGAATAGCTCTATCTCCAGCCAATAGGATAATCTCTAGAAAGACCTTATGACCAAGGCAAATACAAGGATTGCTTGTGTTTTGGTGTCAGGGTTTTTGTTCTTTCGTGTTCCTGTTACTGAGTTATCACTATTGAGTTGCAACTTGCATCACAAGACTTACGATAAGGAGATGTTGCTGACTAAACGATTGTGGCTGAGGATCTCTTTCCTTTCCTAGTCCTGTTTGCTTCTGTATCACGTTGTCTTGTCTCTAGGTATCGAAATGATACCATAAGAAGATCATTTATATGGGGAACTATCCCGACTAGCCTTATATGATTCAAAAAGAGATGTTTCCTTTTTATTCTTCATAAAGACATTATATCTGAATTATAATTCTACAGATGACCTATTAACTTTCAGATCAAACTCTGATGAAGTGGAAGGCAAAATTACTGCAGTAAATTATGTTACCTCCTCTGAGTACTGACTGATGATCAACAGACCATCTGTTAATTGAGTGTCAAGAATTTTTGTTCTATAATTTCTACCTTGGAATGCCTTTATCATATTTGTTTCAATTCTTTATTCTTTATTTATTTATTTATTAAGGTATCATTGATATACATTCTCATGAAGGATTCACAAGAAAAACAGTGTGGTTACTACAGTCACCCATATTATCGAGTCCCCCCCCACACCCCATTGCAGTCACTGTCCATCAGTGTAGTAAGATGCCACAGTCACTACTTGTCTTCTCTGTGCTACACTGTCTTCCCTGTGACCTTCCCCACAGCATGTGTACTAATCATAATACCCTTCAATCCCCTTCTCCCTCGCTCTCCACCCACCCTCCCCCACCCGTCCCCTTACCACTAGTCCCTTCTTAGAGTCTGTGAGTCTGCTGTTATTTTGTTCCTTCAGTTTGTTTCAATTCTTTTTTATTTGTTTCAGAGGCTGAGGAGATTAGATAGAAAAGTGCTGGAAGTAGGAGCCAACGGCATATGTAGAAAAAAAACTTTCATAGGCTTTCTGGATACTAAATTAGTTACTAACAGGCTGGAGTGAGAAGCAGAGAGGGATGGATGGATAACTTTGATTCCACTCATGAATTTCCCAAAGAAAAAAACAGATGACTTCTTTAGATGTTAAAAGACAAAAATCATTATCTTCCAGAGTTTCAGGGAAAGACTAAGTGATCCATTAAAAAACAAAATGTCCCATACAGTAAGAATAGATGCTTAATATTTTAGGTATATGTGTGGAATGAAATGACCCATGTAAGTGATTTTTCCACATATCTGAGTTAAGTGCTAAAATTTCAATTTTGAGGAAAGAAAGAGTATTTGGTTTAGTTTAAACATTTTCTTCCTGTCTCAGCACTATCATGATGAATAACAATTAATGAACCATAATTTGACACAATACTATTCTCCATGATTGTCTTATTTGGGTTTTTATACTGAATAGCTTCAAATTCCTGTGCTTTTAATTTCTTGACTCTTATTTTTAGTTTTAACTTTTTATACACAACAGTGAACAGAGTTTCCTGTGCTAAGAAACACAGATTTCAATTATAGGTTTCTTACATCTCTTTGGTTATTTGTTCATTGTTTTCTCATTCACTTTTTTCTATTTATTTATTATCTTTTGGTTTCACTTGCTGAAACTTCACAACAATACTGATGAAGGTCATGAAATTAGAGAACCAAAGTAGTTTCTTGATGGGACTATACACTATTCTAGCTGTACTGAGACAAATTTTTTAAAACTTAGAAATTTCTGGCATCAGATAATGTCTTAAGTTATGTTGTGAAATAACAAATAGGGTAAACATCCTTGGCATGAATTCTTATATGTTATAGAGGCTATTTCAGCCTGTTTGACTAGTGCACACAAAGGAAGTCCATAAGTAGTTAATAGGCCTTCTTCAGCCAGAATTTCTCTACCAAGTTCAATTCCCCGGGAACAGAGAAGGAAGCTGCTGGGGAAGGGTAGCATCACGGTAGTGAGTGATGGATGATGTATGTTTGCCAGGCAAGTGAAGGTATCTTGGGTCAAATATGAGCTTGAGCTCAGGGGGTTGTAAGATAGTAGAGATGACCTGGGAACTGGGGGAAGGAAAGAAAATATTCAAATTCCTATGTTTGCTATAGCAAGCCCTGGATTTGCAGTCAATATTTTGCTTGGGAAAAATTATTCTTGGCCCGTTTTAGCCACACCAAAGCATATCCTCTGGACACCAATTTCCCTTTAGTTTCTAAAAAATTGTACTCTCATTTATAATAATTCACATTTATATATTTGGCATGTATGTTATGTATACACATTTTCTTTACTACATTATAGTATAGTAAGAATAAGAAGTTAAGACCCATCACCTCAAGAGAATCTAAAGCTAAGACATTAGTTACCTCATATGTGCGTGCTCGGGCCTCTGGTAGGGGCTGAGCGTACTTCCATGCAATGATTTTAGGACCCTGTTCAGAAAAGAGTGGCCCTTTACCAAGGTCAGACATTTGAAAATGAGAGAAGAAATAACTTCAGTGTCTCCTCAATAGAGAAATGGTTAAATGATAGTTTTTCCATACAATGGAATACTGTGAAGCTACTAAAAAGAACGAGGAAACGTCATTTGCACTTATCTGGAAACATCTCTAAGACACATTAAATGAAATAAGTAAGTCTGAGAACTATGTATATACATTACCCCCATATAGGTGAAGAGAAGTTCATATGTACTAAGTATATGTCAAATATATATTTTATTTGTAAATTTACATCTATCTCGTAGACAACAGAAATTGGAAAAATACACAACACTTGTGACCCTGGGAAAGGGAGAAGTTGAATGTAAATCAGTGAGGAATTTATTGTTTTGCTGTATCAAAGTCTGCGTTGTTTGAATAACTTAGAAGGATATATTCTTGTTTTACTTAAATTCATTTAAAAAATGGACAATAAATAATTGGAGTAATATCAAGAAAACAAAAATATTTTAAAAACTATTTTTAATTGTGGTAACATTTAAGTAACATTAAATAATATTTAAAAAACATACAAATTTACCATGGTAAACTACTTTTAAGTGTACAGTTGAGTACAATCACTTTGCTGTGCTCCCATAATCACTACCCACCTCTGGAATGCTTTTCATCTTGCAAAGCTGAAATACCCATTAGACAGCACTCCCCACTCCTCTTACCCTGACCCCTGGCAACCACCATTCTACATTCTGCTTCTGTGAATATTTTTTAGACAACAGCATGTTTAAATTTTATTTTATTTTTCTATAAGGTAACGCCATTTCCCAAAGAAATAATACAATTTTGCACATTACTTCACAGGAGCTACAGCTGTTTCTGCTTGTGCTTTGAGTTCCTTTTGCAATAGATGAGCCGCTGCCCAGGGAGGGTCCCATGTTAAGCGTCTCTGCAGCACTTCTTGATGATGCCCGTGGTTTTGAATCCCAAAGGGGACTGTAGGGACAGAACAGGGAGGGTGGAGAGAGGCCACCGCTGTGGTGGGCTTTGCACCACCTGGAACCACAGCGTGAAAGGGGCCAGCAGTAGTGTGGAGAGCATGCGGGGTTTCATTGAGCAATAGCTCAGCTATAGGAGAGAGTTCAGGACAGAAACTACCATTTTCCTTATAAAGGTGCCATCTTGTGGCTGAATCTGAGAAGGACCATCCCAGCCCCTCCTGCGCAAAGGGACCAGGACACAGATGCTAGCAGCGGGCAGTCTCCGCCAACTGCTTCTCGGAATTTGACTACTGCTAGGAACTTGATGGATGTGGTATCATATTTGTCTTTTTGTGACCGGCTAATTTCACAAACCTGTCCTGAGTTTCCAGTAACGCCCCCAAGCCTTCATCTGTGGTATATATAGCATGTTAGAATTTCCTCCCTTTTTAAAGCCAAATAATATTCCTCTGTGTGTGTGTGTATGTGTAGTTATTATATGTATTTGTAGATGTTTGTTTTTATAGATATAGATTTATAGTTATATACATTATGAAAATATTTTTAAACTGGTAATTACACTGGCTTTAATACATAATAATATGTAGGTAGTAGCATTCTGTCATGAAGTTTTAAAAGATTTAAAATCAGAAAATAAGAATTTAAGAAAAATTTATAAATCTATTATGGTCTCATAGATGATAGAAGAGCTTCTCTGAGAGTTGTAAAAAACAACTACTTTGGGGTCATTGGGAATATGAATCGAGAAAGAACTGGAAAATGATATACTTGCCCCTATAAATTGGAGAATGAATAAGGCCAGACAAATATGGTATAATTTCACTATTTCTGGGTCTTATGTCAAACATTTTGTCACATGTAAATTCGTCTGTGCTCTTCTGTTTAAGCTCCTGAAGGAACCAATTAAACGGACTTTTAGGATATTTTACAAGAAGAGTAATTAGGAAGACAGGGCTTTAAACTTTGCCTAATTTACCCTGTATCCGGAGGCATAATTCAATTTTGTTATATAAAAGAATGGAGGAAATTGAAAACAGGGGATTGCAGAATGTTAACAAAACATCATCCCTGTACAACATAATATTTATATTGCCAAATGCCAGTAGGAATTCATTTTGCATTTTATTTTTGCCTAATTAATTGTGTCAGGAATTCTAAAACAATTAGGAGCCAAAAAGGGAAGAAGGGGGGGGAAAAAAAACCTTTTTCAGTATTTTTTTCTTTGTTAAATACTTGCAAGCTGGTTGTCTATGATCCACAAGTTTTCAAAGGATATGCTCCAGGTATTCTTCAAAAATAATTAAAATCTGTTGTTTTCTTTTTGTGTTAATATGAAGCACACATAATAACTTATTTCTGGATATCAGAAAAATGTATTATTTCAGATGAGAATGGCAGTAGCTTTATCAAGGTTCCTGCCAGAGTTCAGGAAGACTAAGGATCCATGTCTTTATTCTTTGTGCATGTGCCACATCTCTTTTCCTTTGCCCCATTTCCCTCCTTATTCTTTTCCCTTCTTTCTGTTTTTCTCATTCAACCATGCAGTCACATATTTTTAGGCTGTGATTTTCACTGGCATCAACAGTGTGAATTTTCATTTGTTTTAACTTAGAGTTCATTCCACTTTTGAGACTCACTTATCATTGTATCATTAATAATTGTAGTTTTTCCCACTCACAGAGAGAGGCTATAAGAAAAGACAGACAAAAGTGCTCAGAATAGGACAATGGCAGTACTACAAAATGCAAGGAGAACAGTAAAAGTATTGTATAGAAAATTTTATGATTGTAGGCTTTCTGGTTAAAACAGTGTTTTTTTCATATTTCACAATGTATAAAAATATTAAATCATTATGTTGTATACGTGAAATTAATATGTTACATGTCAATTATACCACCAAAAAAAAAAGAATGTGTTCTGAACTCTTTCATGAAGGAGTTCAGGGAGTTTTTCACAGCTCCTTAAGGCACAATGGGGATGTACACCACTCTTTCCAACCATGGGGAACTGGCAAAACGCCTTGATTTCACCTTAGTCTCTTAGCATTGTACCTGCCTTATGACCATCAGTCATCACATTTCTTAATTATGTGATGCAGATTGTTCACAAAACAGACTACTCCCCTCTATTCTAATTTCTACTTCCTTATTTCAGGTCCTAATCACCTCTTGTCTGAGTTACCTACAACATCCTCTAAACTCAAGCTTTTTGCCTGTATTCTGTTCATTCCCAGCTTTCTACATGAAAATATGGCCATGCTACTGTCCTTTTGAAAGCCTTTCAATGGTTCCCCAATACTTAGGCCAGTATTCTACATACTTTTCTGATGCACAGTTCTATTATTAGTAAGATAAAGCATGTTTTCAAATAGAAAAATAAGGGGATAAAAATTAAATGTAAAATATTTTTAAATGCTTTGCTACTCTCATTAGCTAATATTTTAAGGCAAATTAAATTTAGCACAAGATTAACCACTAATGATAGTGGATATAAATACATATTTCAAATAACCTTATTTATTTCAATTTATTTGCTTGACCTAATGTCAGATCTTGACTTAATATTAGAATTTGACATAAAATATTGTGTAATTTTAAGGTATACAGTGTTACTTTGACATATTTATGTATTTCTATATTGCAATACATTGCCCTTGTAGTGATATTTATCATGTTGCCTAATTATAGTATAGTGTTGTCAATATTCATTATGCTGTACATTAAATCTCTATGGCTTATTCAGTACTTGTTAAAATTTGTACCCCCAGCAACATAAGTCTTATCATTCCAGGACCCATTTCTGGGTAACTACCAAGTTACTGTTTTTTACGAGTTTGACTTTTTAGATTCCACATATAAGCGATATCATGCAGTACCTGTCTTTGACTTATCGCACTTATTATAATGTGCTCAAGGTCCATCCATGTTGTTGCAAATGGCAGGGTATCCTCTCATGGGTGAATAATAGTCCATTATGTATATGTACATCTTTTGTATCCATTCATCCCTTGATGGGGATTTAGTTGTTTCCATACCTTGGCTACTGTGGATAACCCTGCAACAAACATGGGAGTGCTTGTCTCTTCAGAATCCTGTTTTCATTTCCTTTGGATATATCCCTAAAAGAGGACTTGGTGGATCACATGGTAGATGCATTTTTAATTTTTGAGGAAACTTCTTACTGTTTTCCACAGTGGTTGGACCAGTTACCTTCCCACCAATAGTGTATAAGGGCTCCATTTTCACCACATTCTTGCCAACAACCATTGTCTGGTTTTGACTTGCAGTTCCCTAATGACTAGTGGTGTTGAGTATCTATTCATGTACCTGTTACCCATTTTGATGTCCTCTTTGGAAAGATCTCTATTTAGTTCTTCTGTTCATCTTTTAATTGCAATTTTTTAATTGACTGAGTTCTTTATGAATTTTGAATATTAACCTCTTATATGATAAATGATTTGCAAAAAATTTTTCCCACTGGATAAGTTTGCCTTTACACTTTGTTAATTGTTTTGTTTGATGTGGAGAACCTCTTGCATTTGATGTTAACTTTTGCTTCTGTTGTTTGTGCTTTTGGCATCATGTACAAAAAAAGTCATTGCTAACACCAATATTAAGTAGCTTCTTTCCTATATTTTCTTTTAGGACTTGCATGGTATCAGGTCTTATATTTTAAGTCTTTAATGCATTTTGATTTAATTTTTGTGAGTTGTGCAAGGTATTTCCATTGTTACGTTTCTCTATTCCCAGCACTGTTTATTGAAGAGACTCTCTTTTCCTCATTGGGTGTTCTTGGTTCCTTTGTCAAATATTAATTGACCATATATGCTGGGATTTGTTCTGTTCTGTTGGTCTGTGTGTGCATTTTTTGTGCCAGTACTATACTGTTTTTAATACTATGGCTTTGTAGTATAGTTTAAAATCAGGAAGTGTGATACCTCTAGCATTACCTTTTTTTCCTCAGGAATGCTTAGATATTCAGGGTGTTTTGTGGTTCCACACAGCTTTTAGGATTCTTTCTTATATTTCTGTGAAAAATGTCTTGGTATGTTGATATGGATTGCATTGAATCTGCAGATGGCTTTGAGTAATACATACATTTTAACAATATTAATTCTTTTGGCCCATGGACATAGGATGCCTTTCAAGTTGTTTACATCTTCTTTGAATTTTTTCAGGAAAGTCTTGTAGTTTTCATTGCACAAATCTTCCACTTCCTTGGTTAAATTTATTCCTAAGTATTTTATTGTTTGTGATTTTATTGGAATGGCATATTCTTATTTCTTTTTTATGTTTCATCATCAGTGTAACAGAATGCAATTGATGTCTGTACATTGATTTTCTATCCCACAATTTTACTGAAATTGTTTATTAGTTCCAATAGTTTTTTTGGTTGGCTCTTTGGGATTTTCCATATATATAAAATCATATCATCAGCAAAGAGCAACAATTTTACTTCTTCCTTTCAGACTTGGATGCCTTTTATTTCCTTGTCTTGTCTAAATGCTGTACCTAGGACTTCCAGTACTGTACTGAATAAGAGTGGTACAAGTGAGTATACTACTTCTGCTCCTAATCTTGGAGGAACAACTTTCAAATTTTCCCATTGAGTATAATGTTAGCTGTGGGCTTGTTGTATGTGACCTGTATTGTGTTGAAGTATGTTTCTTCTATATCCTATCTGTTAAGGGTTTTTATCATGGAAGGATGTTGTATTCTCTCAAATGCTATTTCTGCATCTATTGAGGCCATCAAATGATTTTTATATTTCATTTTATTGATGTGATATATCACATTTATTGATTTGCATATGTTGACATATCCTTGCATCCCAGGTTAAATCCCACTGGTCATGGTGTATAATCCTTTTAATGTGCTGTTGAATTCAGCTTGCTAATGTTTTATTGAAATTTTTTGCATCTGTTTTCATCAAGGATGTTGGTCTATAATTTTCTTATGATATCCTTATGATTTTTTATTCAAGGAATAAATATTTATAAAAATATTTTTATTTCACAAATCTGAAAGAAAGAAAAACTCTGGGACTCAGCAGAAATTGTACACAGCTGCTGAATTGTCAAATATTGAATAGCAAGGGTTTCAACCAGACAACGGACATACATGTAAATTCAAGTAAAACACTGATGGGAAAAGTCATCATCAACATTAAGGTAATGTTGGCCTTGTAGAATGAGTTTGGAAGTGTTCCCTCCTCCTCAATATTTTGGAAGAGTTTGAGAAGGATTGGTGATAGTTCTTTAAATGTTGGGCAAAATTTACCAGTGAAGCTGACTGGTCCTGGAGTTTTCTATGTTGGGCAGTTTTTTACTATTGTTTCAATCTCTTTATTTGTTATAGGTTTGTTCATATTTTCTATATCTTGGTAGATTTTGTGTTTTCTAGAAAAGTATTCATCTCTTCTAGGTTATGTAATTTGTTGGTTTATAATATTCATAGTCTTGTAATATCTCCTCTTTCATTTCAAATTTTATTTATTTGAGGCCTTTTTTTCTTAGTCTAGCTAAAGGTTTGTCAATTTTGTTTATCTTTTTGAGGAACCAGCTGTTAGTTGCATTGATCCTTTCTATTGTGTCTCTAATATTTATTTCATTTATTTCTGTTCTGCTCTTTATTATTTTTTCTTACTTTGGAGTTAATTTTTATTCCATTTCCAGTTCCTTGAGGTATAAAGTTACATTGTTTATTTGTGATCTGTCTAATTTCTTAATATATACATTTGTTGCTATAAGTTTTCCTCTTTAAACTGCTTTTGCTACATCCCACATTGTTTGATATGTTATTTCACCATTTTTATTTGTTTCAAGATACTTTTTCATTTCCTCTTTAATATTTTTATTTGATTCATTGGTTCTTTAGAAAGGTGTTATTTAGTTTTCACATATTTGTAGATATTCTCACTTTCCTCTTGTTATTACCTTCTAGTTTCATATCATTGTGGTTAGAAAACAGTTGACATGATTTCCATCATCTCACATTTGCTAAGATTTGTTTTGTTCTTATCAAATGATCTGTGCTGGAGAATGTGTGTTCTGCTGCCATTGGACAGAATGTTCTGTACGTGTCTGTTAAATTCATTTGTTCTATAGTATGGTTCAATTCCAATGTTTCCTTGTTGATTTCCTGTCTGGACAATCTATCCTTTGCTAATAGGAGTATTGAAGCCCCTTACTATTATTTGATTGTTGTCTATTTTTCCCTTAAGATCGATTAGTATCTGCTTAATGTGTTTTGGTGCTTGGGTGTTGGCAGAGTATATATTTACAAGTGTTATATCTTCTTGGTGTATTAGCCTTTTTATCATTATATAATGACCTTATTGTCTCTTATTACCATTTTTGACTTGAGGTCTATTTTATCTGATATAATAATGGCTACACTTATTTTCTACTGGTTTATTCCTGTTTCGAATATCATTTTTCATACCTTCACTTAGAGCTTTAATGTGTCTTTAGAGCTGAAATGAGTGTTTTATAGGCAGCATACAGTTGGGTCTTGTTTTTTTATTTATCAAGCCACTCTGTGTGAATTCAATTATGATTGAATTATGATTGGTAAATTCAATTCATTTACATTTAGGGTGATTATTGGTATATAACGACTTACTACTGCTATTTTATCTTTTGCCTTCTGGTTATTTTATATTTCCTTTGCTGCTTCTTCTTTCTGTTTCTGTCTACATTTTTAAGTTGGTTTTCCATGGTGATTTGCTCTCTCCCCTTTTTAAATGTTTTGTGTCTCTGCTCTAGATTTTTGCTCTGGAGTTACCATGGGGTTTACCTAAGACATAGATAAAATAGTCCTTTTTCTACTGATAGCAGCTTAAGTTGCTTATAAAGTTTTCATCCTTTTATTCCTCTCACTTTACGTTTTTGATGTCACAAATGATCTCTTTTTATCCTGTGAATTTGTTATCAAATTGTGGTAGTTAGTTATTTTTAATGCCCTATTCTTTTAACTTTATGCTATGATTAACTGTCTAACACACTTCTAAAATAAAGTTACTGTTTTCTAATTCTCATTAGCACCTAATTCTAATTATCACCTTAGTTTTATGTACTTTCATCTTTTTGTTTCAGCTTGAGTAACTCTTTTCAACATTTCTTGTCAGGCAGGTGTAATGGTAGTGAACCACCTCAGCTTTTGTTTGTCTGATAAAGCCTTTATTTTTCCTTCATATCTGAAGGATAACATTGTGAGGTAGAGTATTTTTGGCTGGCAATTTTTATCTTTTAATACTTTCAATATGTTATTACACTCTTTTCTGGCCTATAAAGTTTCTGCTGAGAAATCTGCTGATGGCCTAACCAGGGTTCTTTTGCAGGTTACTTTCTTTTTTTCTGTGGCTGCCTTTAAAATTCTTTCTTTATCAATGACATTTGACAGTTTTATTATGATATCTTGGAGGTCTTTTTCTTGGAGATAATAAGGCATTCTATTAGCTTCATTGACTTTTATGTCATGTTCCTTCCCCCAGGTTTGGGAAGTTCTCAGCTGTTATTTCTTTAAGTAAGCTCTGCCCCCTTCTCTCTCTCCTCTCCTTTTGGTATGCCCATTTTTCTTATATTAGCTTTCCTATTGGGGACTGATAATTAACATAAAGTTTCTTCACTTTTAAAAATCTTAGTCCTCTCTCCTCTTCTACCTCAGTAATTTCTGTGTTCCTATTCTCCAGCTTGTTTATTCTCTCTTCCATCTGATCTCTTTTCCACTACTTTTTAATGCATTTTTCATCTAATTTATTGAGTTTTTCAGCCTCAGAAATTATTTGGTTCTGTTTGAAAATTTCATCTGTTTGGTAAAGTACTCCTTTTCATTAATTTTATTCCTGAATTCATTGAGTTGCCTTCCTAATTTTCTTGTAGCTCATTGAATTTTTTCTTAACAGCTGTTTTGAATTCTCTACCAGTTAGATTGTAATATTACATGTCTTTGCATTTGGTTGCTAGATATTTGTCATTTTCTTTTTGTGATACTGTATTGCTCTTATTTTTCATAGTTTTTTATGAAGTGTGCCTCTGCTGTAGCATTTAAACCAGCAAACCCCTTTCTCATTTAGGGGTGGCTTTGTTTACTATGATTCTAATGGTTCAATGGATTGGCAATTAGAAACCTTTCTTTTATTTTCCAGAAACCAATGCTAATGAACAGGTTTTTGGTTTCTCTTACTAGAGCTAACTCACCATTAAAATTAGGAACACATGCATTGGTATAAAAACATAAGGCTTGTTGTAGAGTAGGGGGAGGTGTCAACCTAGCACCTGGGGCTATCAGTATGCCCTGGTCCAGCAGGGGGATCCTTGAATTGGGGAGTCCCAGAGGTTAGTTGCCAGACCTCTTGTTGAATCCTGGGGCAGACAGCAAGGAAACATACTCCTTAAGCTCTTTGTGTCTAGCTTCTTCTATTTCCTTTCCCTCCTCTCAGCCAGAGAGGACTCTCATCAGAAATTCTGGAGTTCCTGAAGAGCAAGGGGGCCTCCAACTGCAGCCCCCTCAGCCAAGCACATTTGCACTCATCACTTTGACTTTCCACCTCCTTTGCTAGAAATCCAGGATGCTGCTATCACCACTGTAACTCCCTGGATTCTGTGTCTCCTGCCTCCACTGAAGTCTGGCCCCCTGTTTTGGATGCATAGATGGATGTATCCTGGGGTGTTTTGGTGCAGTGTGCAGAGGAAATTTTGTTTGGTTTTGGTTGTACAGTTAGCTGTAAATTGAAGGAGACAGAAAAAAGGAATGATTCATGCCACCATGAAGTTGATTCATATCTTCTTAAATCATTATTTTTAACCTCATAATGTGGCTGATGAAATATAGCTCTATCATGCTTTCATTGTTATGTTTGCATTTTTTGTATTATATTTAAAAGGTTGTTTCTTTGTAAGCTGCTTGTTTCTTTTTCAACTGTGTTGAGGAGGTTAATTTGGTTAAAATATAGAAATTTTTGTAAAATATAATTCTTAATACAATTAACTAAGCACACAAACAGTATATTATTTTGAAATACTCAAAAATCACACATATAAATTTCCCCATTTGGGCAGTTTCTCTTTCTTCCTTTGGTATAAGTTGGATTTTGATCACCTCACATAGTGTGAATTAGGCATCCATGGTCCATATTATTATAATTAAAGCCTAATGTCTTTCCCATTTTTAAAGAAAATAAACATAAAAATTCTACGATTTTTTAAAACATAACGAAAGGTCGTCTTTCATGCCCAACTGTACACATGTCCTATAGAGTAAAATGCAAACTCCTTAATGTAAATAATTCTTACTTAGGATTAATGTCTGAAGGATCCTTATATTTTTCATCAACTTGCTTTTACCTATTGAAGTATTTATATTTAAAATAAGTTTTGAGTGACAGCATATTGTTGGATCTTGTTTTTGTATTCTGCCTGACAATATTTGTCTTTTAGACCATCCACATTTAATGTAATTATCAATTTGGTTGGCTTTAAAGCTACCATCTTGCTATTTGTTTTTTATTTAGCCCTTTTGTTATTCTTTCCTTTTAACCCTTTTATTTCCTTGTTTTGAATTGAAGTTTTAATGTCTGTTTTTAATTCCAATATTGATTTATTTCCTTTTTCTTTGGTTGTTCTGTTTTTAAAATTTCATCTTTTTCTTATTACAGTCTACCCTCTGATATTATGTCACTTTTACAGTAGTATACTTACATTACCTTCTTTCATTCTAGGTACTCTTGTCATACATCTCTATGTGCCATAAGCTTTATAATACATTATTTGTATTATTTTTACTTCAGTCAATTATAACTTAAAACAAAATTGAGAATAAGAAAAATCTCTTATATTTACCATTTTGAGCATATTCCCTCTTGTACAGTTCAAGATTTCCATCTACTATCATTTTACTTCTATCAAAAAAGTTTTCTGTAATGTTTCTTACAGTTGCAAGGCTGCTGGTGACAAACTGTTTTTATTTACCATATAAAGGAGTTTTCTCAGTTTGCCTTTTGTATTTCTTTTTAAGGATGTTTTCTCTGTATATAAAGTTGTTTCTTTTAGTACTTTAAAGATATCTTATTTTTATCTAGATTGAATATTTTACAATAAAAAATCTGTGATCACTCTTATCCTTATTTCTGTATTGTAAAAGTTAGGGTTCTCCAGAGAAATGGAACTTAGAGGACAGATATATAGGTGACAGGTAGATAGATATGTAGGTAGGTAGGTAGATAGATAGGAAAAAGATATTATAGGAATTGACTCATATTATTATGGAGGCCAAGAGGTCCCACAGTTTGCTGTCTTCAGGATAGAGAAATAGGGAAGCAGGTATAGTTCCACTACAAATCTGAATAACTGAAAATCAGGGGAGCCAATGACATAAATCCCAGTTTGAGTCCAAGGGTCCAAGAACCAAGAGTGTCCATGCCCAAGGGCAAGAGAAGATAGATGTCCCAGTTCTAGCAAGAATGCAAATTCTGCCTTCCTCCACTTTTGCTTCATTCAGGCCCTCAACAAATTGCATGATGCCCACCCACTCTGGTGACAGTAATCATCTTTACTCAGTTTACTGATTCAAATGCTAATATTTTCTGGAAACACCCTCATAGACACACCCACAAGTGTTTTACTGGCTATCTGGGTATCCCTTAGTTCAGTCAAGTTGCTATATAAATTAACCATCACATGTAGGTAAAATGTCTGTCTTGGTTTAGCATTTTTTCTTTTTCTCTTTATTACTGGTTTTCCATAATTTGATTATGATGTGTCTTAGCACGGTTTTCTTTGTATTTACCCTGCACTGGTTTCATTTAGCTTCTTGGTTTTGTGGGATTACAGAATTCATCGATTATGAAAAATTGTTCAGCATTATTCTTTAAACCCTCTCATACACACACATATTTTGCAACTCTAATTTGACATATATTAGGTCTCTTAACATTGTCTCATAGGTCATTAAAGGCCTTTTATTTTGTTTTCCGTCATTTTTCTCTCTGTCATTCAGTTTGACAATTTTTATTGTTATGGCCCAAGGTCACTGATTTTTTTCTTCTTCAGAGTCTAATCTCTTATTAATGCCATCCAGTAAATTTCTCACTTCACGTGTTTTATTTTTCATCTCTTAGAAGTTCCTTTTATTGTTATCCACATCTCCTATGTCTCTTCTGTCCATATTTTTCTTTGAATTTTTAAGTATATGGAACCTATTTATAATGGCTGTTTTAATTTATATATTTATAATGGCCTTGTCATTATATAAATTATCAATTTTTGAAGTTCTACATTATCACATGAGAATTACATCTTTTCCATTCCTTCTGTTCTTTTTTTTTTTTACAATTTACTTTATTTTAGTATCATTAACCTACAATTACATGAGCAATATTGTGATGATTAAACTACCCCCTTCATCAGGTTCCTCAAAAAACTCAAAATAGAAATACCATATGACCCAGGAATCCCACTCCTAGGAATTTACCCCAAGAATGCAGCAGCCCAGTTTCAAAAAGACAGATGCACCCCTATGTTTATTCCTTCTGTTCTTTTATTCTGTCACTCTGATTAGCCATATGTTAAACTTTCTCATTCTATGTTACATTTCTCTTAAATGCTTTTTAATATTATCTACCCTTTAGAGCCTCAGTGACTCATTTTGGATAATTTCTCTAGCTCTTTTCCCATTCCACAAGTTCTCTTTTTGTCTGTGTCTCATCTACTGTTAACTAATTCATTGGGTATATTTATTTAAAAATTTTAACTATTGTATTTCTCAGTTATTTGAATTCTTTGGTTCATTATAAAATATTCCTAACCATTTTTGATAGTGGATTATTTGTTTTTGATTTTTATATTTCATCTTATATATTTTTAAATCCTTCAGGTGTAAGTCTTTTAAAGATTTAGTTAGCAATTCCATTATCTAAATTGCTTCAGAGGGTAATATCTTGACTTTCATTCAAGATAGCTTATCTTCCTCTTTAATTGGACTTAATCAGTGGGAATCCTAAAGGCCTGAACTAGCATTAATTTTCTCCATAGACAATTTGCCTTAAACACCTTTCTTTTCTGGGATCTTGGTAACTCTTACACATTGTTACAGGGGCCTAGGTCTGGTGTCCGGGCAAGCCCAGCTTTTGTCTGTGTTTATTGACTGTTCTTATTTTTCAAGTTTCAGTTTAGTGTTCTCAATTATTTCTTTGACCCCTGAGATTTCCCTACGCTTTTGTGAGCTCTGTAATGCTTTTTAAACATGTTACAATTTATTTTCATTGGATTGGGAAAAACTTTCTGAGTATCCCATGTATAGTATCTATATATTGCAGAGAGAAGAAATCCCTGCCTCTATTTTTAGCTTCATCTCTTGATACTTCTCCTCTTTTATTTTGTGTTCTAGCAGGACCAAATTATTTGATATGTTTAGTAAGTGAACTGTCTTCTTACTAGGAACACTCTTCTACCCCTTATCTACCTGGTACATCTTTATTCCTTCTTTGGTACCCAGTTAAAGTATTACTGCATTTTTTAAACACTCTTGAAATAGAGTTACGGATATCTCAATGATCACAATCTTTGAGCATAAATCTGAAAATACATGCACCACAATGAAATAAAACTATCTAATAAATTTCCATTCTCTTTTGGGTTGTGTATACTGTTTAGCCTGAAATGAATTGACATCTGGGTCAACTGATAGTCAAACTTCTGAATGTGCAAAGTTGAATCATACCCTAGACTAGAGGGAACCTCAGAAAATTATTGTTTCAGTCTTTATAAAATGAGATATAATGTAATCAAGTAGTAAAATTCTGAGTTCTAGAGCTAAGGGCATATTTTCTAAAGTTACACATGAAGTTAGACAGAGATTATGACTCTTCCACAAAGGGGGGACTTTTTCTAGTTGGTATTTGAACGATGTGGAAACTCTCTGTTTTCATTTAAAACAGTAACTAGGATACTTATGAAATGTGTTCCATGGCTGCCATACAGTCCAGGGGCAGGGCTGAGGTACTGGATATGCAGAGGACTCAAAGCTGGGAAACAAAGTTGCAGCTGCTCTTGTAGAGATGCTGGGTATGGAGGAGAGAAATCAAATAATCAAAGGACCTGTAGTTAAGAACAGAGTTAACTAAAGCCAAAGAAATAATTGGCTATCTATTTAAAGCCTGACACTGTACACTTTCAGAGAGATCAAAACAGCTTTGTAATTGGTTTTAAAAGTCGTAATAGAAAAAAATATGTGTTCCAGCCCAGAATGCCATGGGTTACAACAGAGGTCTGTGGAGAGACAATATAGAGCTAGAAAGTGACAGACATTTTCCTTCTGTTTCAATATTTCCCAGTGAAGAAGTTTGGAAATCAGTGCCAAAACCATACTAACACTGTAGTTTATTTAACACCAACACACACAGATGCGTGCATGCATACGCACACACACTTTATGTATTTGTGCTGAAGTTAAACATATAGATGCAGTTTTAAATGAATCAAAAGACAAATTTTGGTATTGTTAATTGAATTATCTCAATAAGAAAAGGACTCAAATGAAAATTTCAAATAAGAATAAGATACTTTTAGTTGATAGACTTGGTAAGTCACACATCTAGCGTTTAAATAGTTCTCCCTTGAGTTCCAAACCTAGAAATCTGTGCCAGTTTGGTGTCTAATGGAGATGTCTGATTTTCTTTCCCATCAAGTCTGCTTCATCCAGTTTTAATCCCTCTCAGTGAATGGGAACTCCATCTTTCCAATTGCTCATGTCAAAACCTTGGAGTTGTACTAAATATTTTTTTTCTTTTACATCCTACCTCTCAACTATCATTTCATTCTACATTTAAAATGTAGCTAGTATCAGATCACTTACCTCCATTGCTGCCACCCTTGTCAAAGCCACAATTTTCTTTCAACTAGATTATTGCAATAGCCTTTTAGCTGCTCTCCTTTGTTCCATCCTGTTTTATTAGCAGTTTCACCAGAGTTTAAAATAATGGCATATAATAGGTGCTCAATAAATATTTATAGAGTGAATGAATGAATGAATAAATAATATATTCTTATTTGCTATGCCTTATGTAACATAGGTACACATTTTACTTAGTTCTTTTCCTAGTCATCATTCAGATGTGACACTGACTAGCTTTTAGCTTAACTTTAACATTTAACTTGGAAGAACTGATAAGTTAAAAAATATGAAATATTTCATAAACAGAAGTATAAAGTAATATCTGTATAGTTTACAGAAAATAAAATATTTAGAGAATAAAACATTTTTTCCTAAAAAAGTAGTCACTGTCCTGAATTATCTATCATTTTCTTACTTTTCTTATCTAACCACAAATGTATGCAACTCTGAAACTATAAAATTTAATTTTGTAATCTTTACTTTGTATAGATAGAATCATTTTCAATTATTTCTCTGCAATTTTTTTTTCATTAGCTCTAGTGTAGTCCTATAGTGTGCAAGTTGGTATATGCATGGACTTTTCAAAGGTACACTGTCACTTGTTAAAACTGATCTATCTATGATAGAGTTTTAGGTATTACTTTCTTAACTCTACTTTCACAATAGCCCTTTTTCCTTTTATAAAAGAAAGACACACCTGTCCTTAGCATACTCTGTAGTGTCAAAACCTTCAGGGATTCAAAACAGGAATACTTCTATTGGACTTAAGAAAGTGAACTAATCTACACTGAGTCTGAAACTGTGAAGGCTGTGAGATGGTACTGCACTTGCATAGTTTTATGTATCTGTATCTCTATCTATGTGTGTGTGTGCACATACGCACACACACACAGAATCATGAGGCCTCAGGACCAGACTTTTAATTACTCATAGAATATCTTGCATCATCGGCTCCTCCTGCTGTGCTGCCCCAGGGGGCATGAGGTGATTGCCAGTGTCACCTGAGCGCACAGCAGTGTTGATACCCAGGGTTTGCACATTGTGTCCTGGCAATGTAGTGACTGGATATAAGTAATTCTAAATTCTTTTTAAAAGTCAGGTGGTTCCCCATTCTTTTAACAGATTTGAAGGAATACTTGAATAGTCAGCTGATAGCTCATTAAAAATTATTCTTATGATAGATCAGTAGGTGATTTGAGCATATTACTCAGAAGGCCAGAAGGAGTTCGAAGATTTGCTATTACAAAACTCTTTCTATTTGCATCTACTTATTTATAAGATCACAAGTTATCTTATTTGTATAAAATTGAAAAATAGGAGCAGAATTGATGCTGATCCATGTCTCATTTTAGCAAATTTAATATTAATGTGTAGATACATGAACTTATTACAAACGATGTCTAAGGGATCTATTTCTAACAAATATTGTTATTAATAGTTATTAACAAAATACTATATGCTTACATCATTCAATCAATTGTATATACCACTAATGTACCACTATACAATAATAACAGTACTGATAACCTTATAGAGGAGAAAATGTTTAACCCTGAACTCAGCTCACTTGTTACATGTTAAAGAACTTTTCTAAGTAATTATCCTCCTACCTTTACTTACACACACAAACAACAAATACACATTTTTTTTTCTTGGTAATCATGTCACTGTACCTTTTCTCAATTAACTTTTCTGTCTTCCTGCTCTTAGACCTTAATGAGCTTGAGGTTGAGCCTTTCATTTTGGTATCACTAGGTTCTAGCAGAATACCTGACAGAGTATGTTTATAATAATATTTTGCTAAAAGCATATGTACAGAGAGAAGGGAAATCACAGTGGGCTGACCGAGTCTGGAAGTTATGGAGGAATCTCAGAAGTGGGACTCATGTTGGGCTTACACTGGAACTTGCGATTGGATGAATTGGATTCTCGTAGGGAAGTGCGCATTCCAAAGAGGGGCATGGGCAATTTAAGTTTCTTTCTTGAGAAACAGCCACAGATATATAGGGAGGAAAACCATAGGTTTGTATTTCACCTCCATTTGCATCATACCCACGTTTTAGTGGGAAAATTTTGGAGCAAAGGAGCTGCAACAGGTTGAGGTAAATCAAACTATGCCCCATTTTCACCCAGTCCTAAAGCAAGCATTCATGTGAAGCTTGTTCTTTCACTCCTCTTCTCTTCAAAAAGTGTATTGTGGGTCACCTAAAATAATCTTTAAAAGATGCACACATGTAGGTGGATTGTCCTTTAAAAATAAATTGAACTTCATTGAAGTAATGGGTTCAGTCTTAGGTATTAAATAATGAACCAACCACTAGCTGAACCAGCAAGTTACTAAAGTGGCATCCTGGTTATGGCTCTAATTAGCAGTTTGCCTACATCTGTAATCAATTAAGCCAGATCCTCAAATTAAATCCCAATCATATTTGTTTATTTCTGTTAAGGGGTAGTCTTTAAAGTCCAACTTGCAAGGCAGACTTTTTTTTTTCCTAGACACTTCAGCAATCATTTAAATTAAATGAGGTTTGGTTATTTGATAATAATGATTAAGACAATCTCCTTATTTTATTTATTTTTAACAATTCTTTAAGCTCCACTCCAGGTATCTAGGAAATAGCATATACCAACAAAGTAGCTTAAACTTTTTAAAAATGGTTTTTTATATCAGGACTTTATTTTAGTTCCCAAGAGAATGGTCTCCAGAGAAGGAACTATAAGGATATTATTGCAGCAAAGAAATAGATATGTCAGCAATAGTGCTGAGAGATAGGGATGTACAAAACTGATGGAAAGTAAATACTGTGCACCATTATATTAAAGATTCTTTATCCACCAGCTGTGCTCTCTCTTCTTGGAAGCCGCCTGCCTTTACTGAGAGGACTTTAAGGAAAATGGCGGCTATTAAATTGTTAGGATATGATAGCACTTGATGAAAGAGTCATATAATCATATAAAACAGCATATATTATCAAATATAAATGTAATTAGCAAACCTGCACCCTGCATATGTATTTTCATAATTAACATCAACTCAGTCAATATTTTATTTATTCATTCACTTATTCAATAAACATCAAGCACTCACTATATGTTGACACTTCAGCATCTTCTATGTGTAGCACATTTGCTAGGCCCTTTTAGGTAAGAGCACAGACATAAGACACATTTTCTCCATCAAGGGAGCTGCCAACATTTGGCACATATAGCAAAAGCATGCAAGAACTAAATTATAAGACAGAGTCAGATTTCCGTTTCATAATGAGATATACTAACCTCTCTTTATTAGTGTCATAAGGAATGTGTGTGGAGAACTTTCATCTGTTTAGAATGATCAGAGAAGGCAAGAAAACCATGTCACTGAGCTATAGCTTCATCTGACTGTTGAGAACAATTTCACATGTATGTATCAGAAGAACTTCAAACTAAAAAAAATTAAATCCAACTTTGAATACACAACTTCCCATTTTAAACTAGCCTCTCTTTCATATTTTTTGTTGACATAAGGTTGTTCTCAGTTTCTTGAGTTGAAAATACAGGAATAATCCTTAACATTTCCTCTTCTTACCCCCTGAATTCAGCCATCTGATTTATCTTCTAACACTTGAATCCCTTCTTGCCAGTCCAACCACCAAGGTCTCATTGGATTTAGCAATCTTCTCATTGACCTTCCTGCATCTAATCTTCTGACTCTTTGTCCATATGACACACAGCTCTCAGATTGACTGAGTTAAAATGCAGGTCTGGCCATGTATTTCCCTTTTGAAATTGCTCAGTGACGTACCATCTGTAAAGGATTAAGTCTCATTCCTTTACATTCATTGTCAAGTTTCTCCATGATCTTATCCTTGTCGAACCCTTTAGCATCAACTCTTAACAACTCTTAACAACCGTTATACCAAAATTTATGCCTAGCAACCCCAAATTGTTTGTAGTATGACTTTGTTCAGAACGCCCTTCTTCTTCTCGGGGTCACCAACTGCAGTAAGTTTTCCTGTGGCCAGTGCCTGTCAGCTAAGTGACGTCATGCTCCTGTTTGAGGAGAGCGCTCTGCTCTACTGTGTTTCCACACTGTTTTATTGTCATGGATCATAGTTGACTGTCATGTCTGTCTCACCCACCAGATTGTTAGCTGTTTGTGTCAGCACCCAGTACACTGTCTGACACAGAGTAAGGACTTAGTGAGGTGGGCCGTGAAGAATGAAAAAGATTTTAGTGAAAGCAGCCTCTCTTCTTGCTGTATTATACTAGCAAGACAGGATGATGTGCTCTGGAATGGATTAGAGGATAAACATTTTTCCTTTGTTCCTATAAAACACAGGAAACACTCTCTAAAAATAGCTTTAAGCCACTAAAAGACTTAATGAGACTTCATAGTCTAAACTAAATTAGAGAATTGGGTGGACAGAAATCAGTAAGAATTATCTTACGTTATTATGCTTTAATAATACTTAAATATCATATTTAATATCTTATTAGTTGTTAATTAATTAATTTTTAATGTCTTGCAACTGATATTCAACTTCACAGAAAGCCCATTTCTGTCTCCCTTACATTTGCTTGTATCTATGCTCCCTAAGGGTCCCTTCCCTAGGAGACAATAGAGGAGGAATAGAAGGTAAAAAAAAAAATGACTTCATTTGCTAAACATTATCATTTCTATTAGAAGTATCTACTTGGGTGGTAAATGCTATTATTTGATTATACTAGGAATTGAAATTATTTGTGGTTTTAAATATCTGTGATATTCCTTCTTTCAATTACATGGTTGGTAGGTATTTCCCTAGATGTCATAAGGCCTGGAACTCATGCATTAATTACAAAGGCCGCCTTTCAGAAAACAACCATTAAATTAAGAAATTCCTCTACCACATTAATGATCAGAAATGAGACTCGCTGCTCTGAGGCTCTGCATGCATCACACCATTGCAGATGACACCATATCAAGAGTGTATTACTTGTCTCCATTTCCCACAAGTGTGTGAGGTAGCCAAAACTTTGTGGAACTATCCTAGGACATTCTTGAAATGATGTCAGCCGGACCCGTCACTACAAAGCTGGTACAATACACCATTCCAGGATGTGTTCTGCCACTAAACTAATACAAGAAATACTCCAGATGTAAAGGAACCGTACATCTCATCACATTTGCTGGTGCCAATGAACATAGCTTTTAAAATAGGCCTTATTTACTTATCTATGCACACAGAATACTTTCAACTCTACTACTAAGTACATTTTAATTAAATTATCTTTTTGATCACATAAAATTATTCATAGCCATACTTATATACTTAAGGTTGTATAAGTCTGGAGGAGAGAAATCTTGGCAAGATTAGAACAAAAAATCAATAGGAAGAACTCCTAGATATAGCCAGAATGCAATTGCTTTAACATTACTGGTCTGAATTTCCAAAATAAGTAATTTTCTCTTCCACAATTGTGTTTCCAACTCTTTGTGTAAAACTTCCTCATTTTTCCTGGTAAATTATAAACACCAGGGACTGTTTTTTTTTTTTTTTTGACTACCCTCAAATCCAACATGCCCAGAAGGCCATCAAACCAAAATGGAAACAATGTACATCCTGTACAAGTTCAAGTTGTTTCTTAACCTTGTAAAAACACACCCAAATTGGTGCAAAACCAATGTTCCACAGTGCTTAGTAATTTTTCTAATTTTGGAAACAATGGACTAAGTATACCCATTGCAACTTTTTTCAAATAATAAATCTCAATAACTAGAGAAAATAATATAGATGTCATGCTAAAACCCAGTTATTTGTCTATGCTTTACATATATACATATGGTAACTGATTTAGTATTCCTAACAACTATATGATGTGGGTACTATTTCTACCTTCACCTTATACAGTGACTTGCTCAAGGTAACTTGCTCAAAATATATATTTCCTCAAGTAAGCAATGGGCATTAATACTGGAAACTCCAGTGATTCTCCTCTCCTTTCACCAAAGAAATTGTACCCTCAGAATATTTCCTGGACTAAGGAATGTCTCAACTTTTGTCTTAAGTGGGACTTCGATATATGAGAAAATATTTGGGACAAACATAATGGTTCCACTGGAATATTGACAATGAACTTTGTGTGCCAGATGTGGTTATAGTCTGGAGAAGATTGCACAACATCTGTCAGACAAAGACTTTATTTGAGAGTGGAACCAGAACATGGATACATACTAATAACTAGATATCCGGCTTCCCAAAGAATTATACTTCATTGGACAGGAAAGACAAGCAGCTGCATTTTGCATTGTGCAATATGCTTATACTGCACTCCAAAACAACCACAAGGACCTCAGCATTAGATTGTGATGGCTCTTGAAATTCAGCTGAGTTTACTAATAAACATCTATTTTTAACAATCAATGTAGATCCCTTTTTAAAAAGTGTTAATATCAAAGTGAACATTAATGTATGGACTGTGATCAATGTAAGCTTAGGAAGAGTATTAAGGAAAGTAAGAAAGTTACAATAGATGTACACATGTAAAAATAGAAGTTCCTTCTATGTAGCACCAGGTAATGACATTTAGAAAAACCTGGAAATGAGAACATACTTAGAATAGCAGTCTTAAAGCATCTTTCTTGAACTTGGCCATCCAGATTGGCAACTCAGATTTTATCAGGTGTAAGTACTTCAACATCCTTCTCCTGTTCCCTAAGTTAACTTTTTTTTATCTTTATTCATTATTTTCTTCTGCCATCCCATGTCAAGTGAAGAGATGAATAGAATTGTATTTTCACCTGAGAAAGGTCCTTCATGTCGCCTGGTCGGGCCCCAGACAATGCGCACTCAGTCCATGCCCATCTGGGTCTGCTCCTTTGGACCCATTCTTCTAGGTGAACTCCTAGTCATCTTGGAGTCCAGCTCCAGCGCCACCTTGTCTGTAAATAATATTTCCCCTTTCCTAACTTTAGGAAGGAATCCTTCCTGCCTTGTGACCTCATAGCATTTTGTTAAAATGATCAGCATTTCACCTGAAAAAATGCTAGAAATGCAAATTTTCAGACCCCACCCGGGACTTACTGAATCAGAAACTATGGGGATGAGATCCAATAATGTATGTTTTTAACAAGGTGTTTGTGATGCACCCCGAAATTTGGGAGCCACTACCTTAGAGCCCTTCAACTTTGAGAGAGTAGTTTAGTTTCTCTCAACCTCAATTTCCTCAATTTCATCTGAATGGAAATACCATCATGCCCTTGTGGTCATAGATATGAGAGGTACTGTACTAGATAAATAGGTGGTAAAACATTATTGTGTTATTTATTAATTCTTAACGTGTCATTGGGATGTTTATACAGTTTTCAAAATAAGAACCCATAATGGGTGAGTGATTTCATAATCTTTTCTAAATACATGAAATACAAAACCATAAGGAAAAGAATGATAAATTCAACTTCTGTATAGCAGAAACTCCATAAATAAATCTGTAACAGTCTAAATAATTCTATAGTCTATCTATAAATCTTTAATAACCTATTAACATGGTACTAGCTATATTTCATTAGGGTACGTTGTGTGTTCCTTTGAGTAAAGCCTGTGTGTCTCCTAGAATAAAGTCTGTGTCCCCTAAAAGACCATTGCTTAGCCTAGCACTAGTGCATGGTAATCTATAAATATCTGTTGAGTGAGCAAATAGACCAAAAAAGAAATAACCCATGAATTATTTGTTGATTCTCAGCTTAATTCCATTTATCACAGTCTTAAAAAATTAGTCTCTCTTCAAGATTCATGGATAATCACCATTGCTTTGGCAGTTGCTACTATTTCCATTTATATGCTTAATTGCCAAAACATGCACCCACATCCTTTTATCTAGTCAAATCCCCTCATGACACCTTATAATTTCCTAAAGAGATTCATAGGAGTTTGCTCTAAATTGACTGCCTTTAAGGTAGCCAACATAAGGCAGTACCCAAAGGGAGGTGACAATTTGGGGTCTGAAATGCAGCTATTTCTTTTCTTGTTTTAACTTTCTAAGTATGAGATAACCCTCAGAATACTGGAAATACAATACAACATTATGAATGTTCTACCAACTTGTGCTGGATTTAGTTAAGATATCTACTTTTTATCTTGGCTAAACTAGTATTGCTAGTTAGAGTTTTCAGGTAAACTCTAGGTTATAAACAGGAAATATAATTCAACTTTATGAATATTCTACCAATTTGTGTTGAAGTTAATAAAAGAATATATCTATTTCCTATCTTGGCTTAACTAGTATTGCTAGTTAGAGTTTTCAGCTGAGATTACAACAATTGGAAGCTGTATGTGGAGAGTGCTTATTATCTATCTGGTTTTTCTAATAAGTAGGGTTATCCAGGGCCTTCAGTTTTGAGTGGGGGGTTTGGAGATGGGGTCCTTTCCTTGAACTTTAGAGTTCTCTTTACAAAAAGGCTTTCTTTGTATTATATTCTCTGTTTCTTTTCTTTGTTTTAATGATAGCCATTATAAAGACACAGACTGTAATATAGGATGATATAGGATGACTATAACTAGGGAGATTTGGATAAACTTTTTGAAGGAGATTTTTTTTTTTGGTGGCTTCCTAAGTATAGAGAGTTCTTCAACCACCAGAGATAAGAGGAAACTGAGACTAAGCAGAAGAAAAAGTGTGAAGAAACTGACAGAGACAGGAGAGAACAGGGTGTGCTAAGGAACAGTGAGCAGTGCATTGGTGGGGGGTGGAATAGGTGTGGTAGATGATCAGGCTGGAAAGTGGGTTGTGCCAGATTGAAGACATTTACAAACATGTAAATTTTTATGAATTTACAAATGCAAAATTTATAGGCAGTAAGGAGCCCCCAGTGGACAGACCATGTGGGTCTTGAAAGTCAAAGAAAGTAGCTATTGTTCCTAATGGCTTTTTAACTTTAGGTTCGTTGTGTGTTTCTGAGATAGCCTGTTGAAGCCCTGAATGAACTCCTTTTATATGAGATTATTTGTATGGGTTTCTGTTCCTTGCCAGAACACAAAAATGTTTTCATTAGGATATTTAGGCTGGTTAATTTTATGTGTCAGTTTGTGCTAAGGGATACCCTTATTTCTGTGTGTCTGTGAGAGTGTTTTGGAATGAGATTAGCATCTGAATCAGTACACTGAGTAATGAGGACCACCCTCACCCATGTAGGTGGGCATCTTCCCACCCACCACGGGCCTGAATGGAACAAAGAACAAAGGAACAACGCCTTTGCTTGCTTCTGAAGCTGGGACACCTGGCTTCCCTGCCCTGAACATCTGAGTTCCTTGTTCTCAGGTCTTCAGACTCAGACTGGGATTTATACCACTGGCTTGGCGGATCATGGAACTTCTTGGCTTCATAACCACGTGAGCCACTAAATCTCCTCATATGTATATCTATATCCATCTATATCATCTATATTTTGTTGGTTCTGTTTCTCTGTGCCTCAGTTTCCTCATTTTTGGATGGGATATTAACAGTACTTTCCTCCTAGCATTGTTGGAAAGTTAAATTTTTATACGTTACAATATTAGAAGAATGCTTGGCGCACAGAAATTTTTGGTGTTATCTATTAAAACTTAAGGCTACCAAAACAAAAAAATATTTGCAGAAAAATTGTCTTGGAAAAAAAGTTTTTAAAAAATAAGGGATTTTCTTTTTTCCTCTTAACTTGTAATGAATCAGGTGGCTATTATATCGTGCACTAAGGCGTGATGGAAAAAGACATTGCCATGGGAGTGAGAGAAGGATGTGCTGGGGATGCAGGCACGACAGTGCAGAGGTGTGTGCATGAAAGAAAGTAAGAGCTTTTCAGAGAGATTTTTTTCCTCAAGAGGAAAACAAGCCAAATATGTAATGTTCTGCAATGTGCAGGTGTTAGATTACACTCTTATTATTTAATCATACTATCTTGAAGCTAGAATAAATTGCTTTGGTTTCTTGACTATAAAAGAATTGTAACAGCATCGCCTCTAAAATATGTTTAGGTGTATCTAAAGAACATCATGCTGTGAAGATTTAAGAATGGTTCTATGTTGTGTGACAATTGGAAAAGGAGGAAGGGACCCTCAGGATCCACCAGCTGACCTTCCAAAAGTACCTCTTCACCACTTTGCATTTTAACATTTTAAAACTGTTTGAAGATTTCCTCCTTCTTCGCATAATTCCATCTAAAATATATAATCATCCCCCTTCAATGTTTCCTTCTCATTTTAAAAGAAAGAACAAATGGTTTAAGTGCCCTCCAAATAAAAAATAATTCAATTGGTGTGTTTTGGCTTAGTTTTTATATGGATTCTTCAGCCCCAGTTTTTCAATCCTTTCATATATTTACATAATTACCTTGGAAAATCTTCCCCATGCCCACCCTTCAATGAAACAATTTCTAGTATTTTTCATTATAGCGGTGATTTTTGATAGTCAGGAGTAATGGAGTTTTGAGACATTTTGGATCAATTATTAATATCTGAGTTTGATTTTAGCTATCTTTGCATATAAATAGAGACTAATTTTTCTGTCTTCAGTATAGATGTTTTCCTTTGCTGCTGAAGTAGATTTTGTTTTGTTATTGATGCTTTATTATTATTATTATTATTTTATTTTTGGTTAAAAGGCCAGTCACAGGTGGTTAAGACAAAACTGTGAGTTGATCTGCAAAAAAGGAAGTAAAGATCTGATTCATCTGATATATCCCCACTCGTGATGGCTAGAAAAGCATTTACTGTAACACTAAAATTCATAGAGTGTCAAGTAAACTAAGTGTTTCCAAAACCTATAAAACAAGGTCTTCACACTCATTGATGAGTTGCATCAGTAGATAATTTGAATTAAAATAAATCTTTTGCCTCATTTTTTATGAAGTAATTCATACCATTTCCAGGGATAATTTTAGTTCTTTTCAAATGGGTGCATGCATATTGAGTTTGAATGAAATCACAGAGGAAAGAGATTACGCTTGAGTTACTGTAACCTTTTCAAGTAGTTTGTTACCAGCATTAAAATATTTGGAGATAGCATTTTAAAAAGCAAAGGTAGAATCTGTCCCCTTTAAATGTGTCTCCTATGGGCTCTTGGGTATTACCAATCCTGCCTTATCTTTATACCACCATCAGTGTGCATGTCATCTGCCACATTGTACATTCTCTGTCAATATAAAACAAAATAATTTAATGATAATGGTGAATATACTTTGAAGATAAGTAGTCAAGAAGCGTTTTTCTGAATCTTCAAACTTAGGTAATTCTGCCTCTAAACTGTAGATTGGATTGAAGATAAGGAATTAATTCAGGAGTTTGAAAGACATTTCTCCATGATGTCTCTTTGTATTTTATTTGCTAGAATGAATACAGCACTTAACTATTTACTAAGCAAAAGAATAAATAAATAAATGATAGAAAATAAAACCAATGAGATAGATAGATAGATAGAAGGGTAGATAGATAGATAGATATGATAAGATACGCTTTACATGAGAAAAATGATGGGGTTTTTTAGAATGTTTAGATGTAAATTTTTATAATTTGCTTTCCTTGAAAATTCTTGGTATATCAATCAAGTATACTCAGTGTGATATTGTGGCTTATAATAAGAAAAATATATATTGGTTTTCATCCCTGTTTCTGGCACAAAGCTGCCAAATCCTTTGGCATTTCAGGGTGGGGGGCACGCTGGTTGCCTGAACTGGCTTATGATTAGAGGGTTGGAGCTTTCAGCCTATGGCCCTGACTACTAGGGATGGGAATGGGGCTGGAGATTTAATCACCAATGTCAGTGATTTAATCAATTATGCTTATGTAATGAAATTTCCCAGATAAAAATCCAAAAGGGCAGAGTTCAGAGAACTCCCAGGCTGGGGAACCAGAATGCTTCCTCATACTGCTATGCCGGGCCTCAAACTCCACAAGGACACAAGTTTCTTTGTTAGGGGCCTGGCCCTGTGTATCTCTTCATCTGGCTGTTCATTAGTATCTTTTAATATCCTTTGAAATAAACTGGTAATCTAGTGAGTAAATGGGTTTCCTGAGTTCTGAGAGCCACTCTAGCAAATTAATAGAACCCAAGGAAGGGTCTGTGGGAACCTCTGATTTATGGCCCAGTAATCAGAAGCACAGGTGACATGGACTTGCAGTTGGCATCTGGATAGAGCGTGGTCTTGTGGGACTGAGCCCTTCTCCTGTGGAATTTCTTGCTATCTGACAGGCTCAGAATTGAGTTGAATATAGAACACCAGGCTGATATCTGTAGCATTGTTTGGATGTGGGGACTTGCCCCCACAACACACACGCACGCACACATTTGGGAACTGGTATTAGGACACTTTTGCTTACAAAAAGCATATTATTTAATGTCAGAACTGGGTGACTTGAAATGATATCAGCTCATAATTCATCTTTTAAAAAAATTATATGACCGTTCCCATATTAATTGAAGGGTCAGTAAATTCCAAAATTCCAATCTATTTGGAATACAATCTGTTAATTCTCATAAACAGAATATATATGTAGATATATATATATATATATATCTACATATATATAAACACACAAGTATGATTATGTATAAGTATATATGTATATATATATGCACACACAGATTCTTATACAAATGTATTTGATATATAGCTATGTTTTATACCTTTATTTCAGTTTACATTTATTTTCAGAATGGATTCAACTTAATTATCTATGCCTTAATTTTCTATAACACAGTATTAATAATCTCTCTTCATAAAATAGTGCCAAGTCACTAAAATACTGGAAAAGTGTTTTTGAATTATAAAGAAATTTTCAGTTAACACAGTAACAGTGTAAAATTTATGTTTATTGCCTTCTGATTCATTGAATATAAAGGAATAGGAATGATACATATGGAAGCCCCTAACTAAGTATTTCACTTAACTGCCTCCTATCCTTCAGATGTTTTAGGTACATATTCATTCAGGATACAGATTTGGTCTCTTAATATGTATTTTCAATCAGTTTTTACTTACATACAAAAAATACACCCATCATAAGTGCACAGTTTAGAGACTTTCGGGAAGATGGCGGCATAAGCAGGGTGGCAGAAATCTCCTCCCAACACTATATTTATCTATGAAAATACAGCAAATACAACTATACCTAAAAAAGAGACCAGAATACACAGGAAGCGCACAGCATGCAAATACACCTGAGAGGACTCGGCACCCCGCGAGGTGGGTAAGATACGGTGCGGTGACCCGGCGGGACCCGAGCACTCCCGCACCCTAGCGCATCGGCAGGAGGAGAGGATTCACAGCCGGAAAGGAGTATAGAAGTACAGGCCCACGAAATAACCAGTCCCGGTGATCAGCGTGGGGAGCCTGACTCACATCATGCGGTGTAGCGGAAATTGGAGAGACAGAGGGGCAGGATCTGAGCAGGGAATGTGCCAGGTTGCTTGCAGCTGGCTCCCAGGAAGGAAAAAAAAAAGAAGAAGAAAAGCGTGTGCTTTTTTCAGCGGTCTTAAAGAGACAGGAGCCCGGCGGAGGGGCCGGATCGCCCCGGCACACTCAGCCCAGCAGGCTGGGAGTCCTGGGGAGCTTCGGACCCCTTAGCTAGCGACTGGGAAAGGGTGGCCACACTTAGACTTCCCACAGAGCTCAACAGCTTCCCATTCGTTCCCACCCCGGCCAGAGCTATTAACGGCCTTGCGGAGCAGCGCGGCCACAGCTGCGGAATAGTGGAGCAACAGCACCACCTACAGCATCCCCACAGAATCCACTCCTAGTGGGCGCTTTTTGTTTTTGTTTTTTCTTCTCTTTTTTCTTTTTTTTTCTTTCTTTTTTTTTCTCCTTTTTTCTCTTTTTTTTTTTTTTAAAGTGTTAAAGAGCCCAGTGGACATACGTGGCAACTACCAGTGACCACTTCTATAGCCATGAAAAGACGGAAGAATATGATCCAGACTAAGATCAGCCAGACAACCCCAGAGAAAGAATCTGAAGGGATGGAAATGCACAGTATTCCTGAAAAATAATTCAGAATAAAAGTCATAACCATGCTGATGGATCTACAGAGAAATGTGCAAGAGCTGAGGGAGGAAGTGAGGGAAGTGAGGAAAGACAATGCAGAAATCAGACAAGCCATCAACGGGCTTAACAGCAGACTGGATGAGATGCAAGAGACTGTTAATGGAATAGAAAACAGAGAACAGGAATACAGAGAAGCTGAGGCAGAGAGAGATAAAAGGATCTCTAGGAATGAAAAAATATTAAGAGAACTGTGTGACCAATCCAAACGGAACAATACTCGCATTATAGGAGTACCAGAGGAAGAAGAGAGAGAAAAAGGGATAGAAAGTGTCTTTGAAGAAATAATTGCTGAAAACTTTCCCACGTGGGGAAAGGAAATAGTCTCGCAGTCCACGGAAGCCCACAGATCTCTCAACACAAGGAACCCAAGGAAGACAACACCAAGACATATAATAATTAAGATGGCAAAGATCAAAGATAAAGACAGAGTATTAAAGGCAGCTACAAAGAGAAAAAAGATCACCTACAAAGGAAAACCCATCAGACTATCATCAGACTTCTCAACAGAAACCTTACAGGCCAGAAAAGAATGGCATGATATATTTAACATAATGAAAGAGAAGGGCCTTGAGCCAAGAATACTGTATTCAGCACGATTATCATTTAAATATGACGGAGGGATTAAACAATTTCAAGACAAACGAAAGTTGAGAGAGTTTGCCTCTCATAAACCACCACTGCAGAATATGGACTGCTCTAGAGGGAAGCACCCCTAACGCTAAAAAGATGTCACCAGAGAAAATAAAATCATAGCAAAGAAAGCAGACCATCCAAATACTAATTAAGGCAAAGAATAAAACACCTAATATATAAAGAATGGGGAAGAAGAATAATAAGGGAGAGATAAAGAAACATCAGACGGTGTTCACAGTAACTTAACAAGAAAGTTAAGTTACATTCTTAGATAGTAAAGAAGCAACCCTTGAACTTTTGGTAACCATGAATCTAAAGCCAGCAATGGCAATAAGTACATATCTATCAATAATCACCCTAAATGTAAATGGACTGAATGCACAAATCAAAAGACACAGAGTAACAGAGTGGATAAAAAAGCAAGACCCATCTATATGCTGCTTACAAGAGACTCACCTCAAACCCAAAGATATACACAGACTAAAAGTGAAGGGATGGAAAAAGATATTTCATGCAAACAACAAAGAGAAAAAAGCAGGTGTTGCAGTACTTGCATTAGACAAAATAGACTTCAAAACGAAGAAAGTATCAAGAGATAAAGAAGGACATTACATAATGATAAAGGGGTCAGTCCAACAAGGAGATATAACCATTATAAATATATATACACCCAACACAGGAGCGCCAACATATGTGAAACAAATACTGAAAGAATTAAAGGAGGAAATAGACAGCAATGCAGTCATTTTAGGAGACTTCAACACACAACTCACTCCAAAGGACAGATCTACCAGACATAGAATAAGTAAGGACACAGAGGCACTGAGCAACACACTAGAACAGATGGACCTAACAGACATCTACAGAACTCTACACCCAAAAGCAGCAGGATACACATTCTTATCAAGTGCACATGGAACATTTTCCAGAATAGACCACATACTAGGCCACAAAAAGAACCTCAGTAATTTCAAAAATATTGAAATCCTACCAACCACCTTCTCAGATCACAAAGGTATAAAACTAGAAATAAATTTTAGAAAGAAATCAAAAAGACTCACAAATACATGGAGACTTAACAACATGCTCCTAATTAATCAATGTGTTAACGACCAAATCAAAACAGAAATCAAAGAATATGTGGAGACTAATGACAACAACAACACCAAGCCACAACTTCTGTGGGATGCAGCAAAGGCAGTTCTAAGAGGAAAGTATATTGCAATCCAGGCCTACTTAAAGAACTAAGAACATTCCCAAATGAATAGTGTAAAGACACAATTACTGAAATTGGAAAAAGAAGAACAAATGAGGCCCAAAGTCACCAGAAGGAGGGACATAATAAAGATCAGAGAAGAAATAAATAAAATTGAGAAGAATAAAACAATAGAAAAAAATCAGTGAAACCAAGAGATGGTTCTTTGAAAAAATAAACAAAATAGAAGAACCCCTAGCCAGACTCATTAAGAGAAAAAGAGAATATACACACATAAACAGAATCAGAAATGAGAAAGGAAAAATAACGACGGACCCCACAGATATACAAAGAATAATAAGAAAATTTTATGAGAATCTATATGCTAACAAGTGGGAAAACCTAGAAGAAATGGACAACTTCTTAGAAAATCACAACCTTCCAAGACTGACCAAGCAAGAAACAGAAAAACTAAACAGACCAATCACCAGCAATGAAATTGAAGTGGTAATCAAAAAACTACCCAAGAACAAAACCCCCGGACCAGATGGATTCACTTCTGAATTCTACCAGACGTATAGAGAAGAAATAACACCCATTCTCCTTAAAGTTTTCCAAAAAAACAGAGGAGGAGGGAATACTTCCAAACTCATTCTATGAAACCAGCATCACTCTAATACCAAAACCTGGGAAAGGCCTCACCAAAAAAGAAAATTACAGACCAGTATCCCTGATGAACATAGATGCAATAATACTCAACAAAATATTAGCAAACCGAATTCAAAAATACATCAAGAGGATCATACACCATGATCAAGTGGGATTCATCCCAGGGATGCAAGGATTGTACAACATTAAAAAATCCATCAACATCATCCACCACATCAACAAAAAGAAGAGCAAAAACCACATGATCATCTCTATATATGCTGAAAAAGCATTTGACAAAATTCATCATCCATTCATGATTAAAACTCTCAACCAAATGGGTATAGAGGGCAAGTACCTCAACATCATAAAGGTCATATATGACAAACCCACAGCTAACATCATACTTAACAGCGAGAAGCTGAAAGCTTTTCATTTGAGATCGGGAACAAGATAGGGATGCCCACTCTCTCCACTGTTATTTAACATAGTACTGGAGGTCCTAGCCACAGCAATCACACAAAACAAAGACATACAAGGCATCCAGATTAGTAAAGAAGTCAAATTGTCACTATTTGTAGATGATATGATACTGTACATAAAAAACCCTAAAGACTCCACTCCAAAACTACTAGAACGAATATCTGAATTCAACAAAGTTGCAGGATACAAAATTAACACACAGAAATCTGTTGCTTTCCTATACACTAATGATGAACTAACAGAAGGAGAAATCAGAAAAACAATTCCATTCACAATTGCATCAAAAAGAATAAAATACCTGGGAATAAAACTAACGAAGGAAGTGAAAGACCTGTACTCAAAACTACCAGACACTCCTAAGAGAAATTAAAGAGGACACTAACAAATGGAAATGCATCCCATGCTCTTGGCTAGGAAGAATAAATATTGTCAAATTGGTTATACTACCTAAAGCAATCTACAGATTCAACGCAATCCCTATCAAACTACCAACAGCTTTCTTCAATGAACTTAAACAAATAATTCTAAAATTCATATGGAACCACAAAAGACCCCGAATAGCCAAAGCAATCCTGAGAAGGAGGAATAAAACAGGGGAATTACGCTCCCTGACTTCAAGCTCTACTACAAAGTCACAGCAATGAAGACAATTTAGTATTGGCACAGAAACAGACCCACAGACTAGTGGAACAGAATAGAAAATCCAAACATTAACCCAAACATATACAGTCAATTAATATTTGATAAAGGAGCCTTGGATATACAATGGGGAGATGACAGCCTCTTCAGCAGCTGGTTTGGAAAACTAGACAGCTACATGTAAGAGAATGAAACTGGACTACTGTCTAGCCCCATACACAAAGGTAAACTCAAGGTGGATCAAAGCCCTGAATGTAAGTCATGAAACCATAAAACTCTTAGAAAAAAACATAGGCAAAAATCTCTTGGACATAAATGAACATATCTCCCTGGGCAAGGGAAACAAAAGCACAAATGAACAAGTGGGACTATATCAAGCTGAAAAGCTTCTGTACAGCAAAGGACACTATCAGTAGAACAAAAAGACATCCTACAGTATGGGAGAATATATTTATAAATGACGTATCTGCTAAGGGGTTGACATCCAAAATATATAAAGTACTCACGCACCTTAACAAACAAAACGCAAATAATCCAATTAAGAAATGGGCAGACATAAGGTGGGGGGGCACGGGGAGGACTGTACAACTCAAAGAAGACAAGTAGTGATTCTCATCTCACTACACTGATGGGCAGTGACTGTAATAGGGTTGGTTGGTGGGGGGGACCTGATGAAGGGGGTAGTTTAATCACCACAATATTGCTCATGTAATTCTAGGTTAATGATACCAAAATAAATTGTAAAAAAAAGTAATGGGCAGAGGACATGAATAGACACTTCTCTAAAGAAGAAATTCAGATGGCCAACAGGCACATGAAAAGATGCTCCACATCGCTAAACATCAGAGGAATGCAGATTAAAACCACAATGAGATATCACCTCACACCAGTGAGGATGGCCAACATCCAAAACACAAACAACAACAAATGTTGGTAAGGATGTGGAAAAAAGGGAACCCTCCTACACTTCTGGTGGGAATGCAAATTAGTTCAACCATTGTGGAAAGCAGTATGGAGGTTCCTCAAAAAATTCAAAATAGAAATACCATTTGACCCAGGAATTCCACTCCTAGGAATTTACCCTAAGAATGCAGCAGCCTAGTTTGAAAAAGACATATGCACCTCTATGTTTATCACAGCACTATTTACAATAGCCAAGAAATGGAAGCAACCTAAGTGTCCGTCAGTAGATGAATGGATAAAGAAGATGTGGTACATATACACAATGGAATATTATTCAGCCATAAGAAGAAAACAAATCCTACCATTTGCAACAACATGGATGGAGTTAGAGGGTATTATGCTCAGTGAAATAAGCCAGGCGGAGAAAGACAAGTATCAAATGGTTTCACTCATATGTGGAGTATAAGAACAAAGAAAAAAACTGAAGGAACAAGACAGCAGCAGACTCACAGAGCCCAAGAACGAACTAATAGTTACCAAAGGGAAAGGGACTGGGGGCGATGAGTGGGAAGGGAGGGATAAGAGGGAAAAAGGGGCATTACGATTAGCATATGTAATGTTGGGGGAGCACGGGGAGGGCTGTACAACTCAGAGAAGACAAGTAGTGATTCTATAGCATCTCAGTACACTGAGACAGTGACTGTAATGGGGTTGGTGGGGGGACCTGATGAAGGGGGTAGTTTAATAACCATAACATTGCACATGTAATTGTAGATTAATGATACCAAAATAAATTATAAAAAAAAAAGATTAAACAAAGTATCTATCTCCATAACACAAAACTACAAAGTAGAGCAGCAAGTGCTGATGGAGAAGCTGCACATTATCCAGAAGAACGAGCTAAGATGAGTAATGAAGGTGGTCATACTAAACAGATTCTCAATATAGAAGAAACAGCCTTCTATTGGAAGAAAGTGCTATCTAGTCAATGCTTGGCTTCAAAGCTTCAAAGGACAGGCTAACTGTCTTGTTAAGGGCTAAGGCAGCTTGTGACTAAGGTGAAGCCAATGTTCATTTACCATTCCAAAAATCCTAGGGCCCTTCAGAATTATGCTAACTGTACTCTGCCTGTACTCTGTAAATGGCACAACTAAGCCTGGATGACAGCACATCTATTTACAAAATGGTTTACTGAATATTTGAAGCCCACTGGTGAGGCTTACTGCTCAGGAAAGATTCTTTTCAAAATATTACTGCTTCTTGACAATGTGCCTGTTCACCTAAGCACTCCGTTGGAGATGTACAACAAGATTAATGTTGCTTTTATGCCTGCTAACACAACATCCATTCTGCAGTCCATGGATCAAGGAGAAATTTCAATTTTTAAGTCTTACTATTTAATAAATATATTTCGTAAGGCTATAAAAAAATAAATAAATAAGGGCACAGTTTGATGAGTCTGACATAGGTATACTTCTGTGTACCCATCACCACCATCAAGATACAGAAAATTTCCATCATCCTCAAAATTTCCCTTGGGCCCCTATTTAGTTACTTTCCCAGCCCTCTCCTGACCTAGAAAATCATTTATATTCTTTCTTCCTGTCACTATGGAAGATTAGACTTGCCTTTTCTGATTTTTTATGTAAATGGAATGATAAAATAGATATTCTCTCGGGTTTGGCTACTTTCACTTAGCACAGTGGTTTGGAGAGTATTTGTATTTGTGTATCTGTAGATTGTTCCATCTCATTGCTGAGTAGTATTTCATTTACGGATTGTACCACACTTGTTGAGTCCATTCATCCTTAGCAGATACTTGTATCATTTCCAGGTTTTTTTTTTTATTATGACCTAAGCTTCTCTGAACACTATGTACAATATTTTTGTGTGCATAATTAAGGATGCAATTGGTAGATTGTATGGTAAGTGTTACCATACTTTATCTCTGTTTTATCAATTTCTCCAAAATGTCTGAAAGGATTTTGATTCAGATTACATGATTTACTTTTTAAGGCACTACAAAACTATTTTCCAAATAATCTGTGACATTTTATAATGTTAATAGCAATTTATGAAAATTCCAGTTGCTCCACATCCTCATCAACACTTGCTATTATCAGTCTAAAGTTTAGTCTCAATGTGATTTTTAATTGGCACTTCTCTAATGAGTAATGATGATGGCATTTTCTTTTAGTCATTCGTATATCTTCACTTGTGAAGTTCTATTCAAATCTTTTTCCCATTTTTAATTTGTGGCTTAATTTCTTAGAGTTCTGTAAGTTGTTGATATGTACTGAATAGAAGTCCTTTGTCAGATACATTTCATCACAAATATTTTCTCCTACTCTGTGGCTTTATTTTTACTTTCTTAATGGTTTATTTAGAAGAGCAGAACTTTTCGATTATAGTCACCCCAATTATCATATTTTACTTTTTGATTGGTGCTTTATGTTGACCTATTTCTGGAAACTGCCTACCCTGAATATTTTCTCCCATGTTTTCTTCTAAAAACTGTAGTTTTAGATTTTATTTTTAGGTCAATGATGGTATGTTTCAAGTTAACTTTTGTCTATGGTGTGAGATAAAGTCTGAAGTTATTTTTTAACATTGATATCCAGTTGTCTAGTATTATTTGTTGTAAAATCTATCCTTCACCCCATTGAGTTACCTTGCCACATTTGTAAATAATCAGTTGTCCTTCTGAGGATTTGTCTGTTTCTGACTCTAGTCTGTTTCATCAATATGTCTATCAGTACCACATTATCATATTACTGTGGTCTCATAGTAAGTTTCCAAAACTGGTGGTCAAGGTCGTGCAATTTTTTTCAGAATTGTCCTTTGGATTTCATATGCATTTTAGAATCAACTTATCAATTTATCCAAAATGTCTGATAAAGTTTTGATTCAGATTACATTGACTATATAGATCAATTAGGGAAGATTTTCATTGTACAGGTCTTGCACCTAGTTTATTAAATTTGTTGTATTTTAATCATTTTCAGAAAATTGAATTTAGAAAATTTTATTTTCTAATTGTTGATAATTAACTAATTACAAGTGATTTTTACGTATCGACCACGTATCCTACAATCTTTCTAAACTTACTTATTCTAATAGTGTTTTGCAGATTCCTTAGGATTTTCTAAATAGTTAATCATGTTGTTTGAGAATAAAGACTTACTTGTTCCTTCCTAACTGGCATAAATTTAAATATGAAGTTCCACTATCTTCTAGCTTGAAAAGTTGCTGACAAGTAATCTTTAATTATCTTTATCTTTGTATGTAACATGCCTCTTTTTTCGTAGTTGTGTTTAAGATTTTTTTCTTATGATTGGTTTCTAGTAATTTCATTATGATGTATCTTGTTTGGGTTTTCTTTATGTTTACTCTTTGTGTGATTTATTCAGTTTCTTGAATACTGAGGTTTATAGTTCTTATCAAATTTGAAAAATCGTGGTCATATATTTCTTTGTTCAACAGGTCAATGTGTCTCTTTTCAATTTTATATCCTTTTCTTTCTCTTTGTGCTTCTGTTTATTGTTTCTGTTGCTATAACTTCAGGTTCACTGTACTTTTCTTCTGTAGTATCTAATCTTTTTTGGTTGAAATATAACATAAAATATTAGTTTGAGGTGTACAACATAGTGATTTGATTATTATGTACATTATGAAGTGCTTTCTATGATGTGTTGTCATCATGTTACCACACAAATTGCCTTTAAACTCATTCAGTGAAACTGTCACTTCAGATTATATTTTTCATCTGTACAATTTCGATTTTGTTTTGTATCTTTTTTCTCTTATCATTTTATGCTTTTCTTTAGATATCTGAGCATGTAAAACATGTTTCTAATAGCTTTTTAAAAATTCTTGATTGATAATTTTGTAATTTCTGAGTCTGTTTTTATTGATTGAATTTTCTTCTAGTTTACAGGCCACATTTGCCTGTTTTTTGGCATATTTAGGATTTTTGATTGGACACTGTACATTATTAAGAGTCCAGATCTTCTTGTTTTTCTTTCAAGAGTGTTGGGCTTTGCTCTGGCGAATGATTAAGTTACTTGCAAATTAACTTGATCATTTCAATACTTGTTTTTAAACTTTGTTAAGTCGGGCCTCTTTGTAGACTTTATTTTAGGGATAGCTTAGCGGTACTGCTAATGTTGATCCTGTTTGAGTCTCTGCTGATTTCTCTGAGTGCCTTAAAGACTGTCTGCACTCGTGGGCTGTTGCTCAAGTACATCCCCACCTATGGGAGCTCTGGGAGTCCCGCAGCTCCTCCCTGTTTCTTTGTGCGGCCTCATGCGTCATGCGTCATGCGGCCTACCTTCACTCTAGATACATACAGGTCAGTATTCAGCAAAGCCTCATCAGGACCCCATGCAGATTTATAGAATTCTTTTTTTTGTATTGTTCCCTTTTCTCTGGAAACTATTTTGCAACTTCCAGTTGCCTCTGCCTCCCTCCCTGAATTGCAGTCCCTGCCTCATCAATTCAGTGAAAATTCTGTGCTCTGTATTTTTGCACTTTTATTTCTAATGTGTCTCCAGACACGAGTTGAGATGATTTTAGGATTCACCTTGTTTGTTTTTCTTCTTTTAGGGATCTTAGTCCTGTGCCGTCTGTCCTCTAATGTCTGAGAATAATTTTTTTTTCTTTCATGTATTTTGTTCAGTTTTATAGTTTATTTACAGCTGGAGGGTAAGTCTGGGGCTTATTTATCCATCGTAGCCAGATGCCAGTATCCTGCTTGTTAGATTTTACTGGAAAAACATTTGACATATTTTTTTCTTTTAAATAGACTCCATGTTGGTTATTCTATTATAAAATAGTATTTTTCATAAGAATCAAGATATGGATTAGGCTTATTCTTTAAGATAGGAATAATGGTTTAGATTTCACTATTCCAGTTTTAATTACATTTTGATTCTGCATCTCTACATCACTTGAATTGGAATTTTGAGTTTTCTAGATTCCTCAGTTACTCATTTACAGTCACTTTGGCTACTTCTTTAGGTAGCCAGTTGTGTCATTTGAAATTTTTTTATCAGTTTAATTTTTAGAAAGTGATAGTTTCCTTTTCCCACAAGTTTTTGCTAATCAAGGGAAGTCATGACTTCTCAGCTGAATTCAGGTATGGTTTGTCTAAACATTTTTACTGCAAAGCTTCTTAAGCCATGGGAAAGCCTCCCTTGTTTGAGAAAAGTTATGAAATGTTTATGAGTGCTGCCCTAAAAACTATTTTCAATACTCAAGAATAGGTACTTTTGCTTAAGTGTCCTTGGTTTTGGATTTTTAGTTTCAGCATTTCTGGAAGTAGAAAATTTTAAGTCAAGATTATCAGGAAGTTCTTATTGGTATCCCAGTCTGTGTAAGGTAAACATCATTTTAGAATGTATTTCACTTACTCCTTTATCATATCTTCCACGAAAGTATCTGATGCTCACTGATGGGTGACTTAGACTAGGAATAAGGTCCCTATTTTCTCTGCCAAGAGTGCATATTAAGTCTGATGGGTCTCAGAAGAACAGGAAAAAAGGCCATATGTGTTGAACTCTCTTACCTAGAAAGAGGTGAATTCTGGAGAACAATAATCTGATCACTGACTGAAAGGTACTGCTTCACTATTACAAACCACTAGGAATTTGAGGTTTAAGATAAATGACTTTCACTGGAGAGGCTCACCCTTACCGGACATGCTGTATTTGGTAGTACTGGAGATGAAGCAGCGCTTATGCATACTGGATCCATTTTTAAAAAACACGTTTGTTAAAAATTGTATCAAATTTTAAGTAGTTTCAAGTGCACCTTCTGGATTTTCTCAAACTCCATTATACATTTCTTAGATCCTTGTGGCCAGAACTGCAATCACAATAGTCTGGGTTTATATCCAGCATGGTTTTGCATGAGGCTAGAGCCCTCTTTCTTTGGTTTACAGTATCTGAGATGATGATTTCCAACCATTTGTGAATTATTTTGTCTATAAGACCTTTGCTGTAGATTCTTTCAGGAAGACAAATGAAATAATTTACTGTATTTTTCACAAGGGCCATAATAAAGAAGTTAGATCCCATCAGCATTTTAAGTAGGTTTTAGCCATTATTTTCCCCAAACGTACTTTTAGCTTGCCCACTGTCAGTGTCATCTGTGGCTGTGCTTGATGTATTTGTATAACCACATGAGCTCCTTAATAGCTGTTTCACTATCTGAAAAAAACTAAATACCATGTGTAAATACAGAAATTATGAGTAATTTTTCTTTCTCTTTATGTCTTATTATTTTTTAAAAATGTTATTCAAGATTGTTAGAAGAAATTCACTGTAATTCTCTATGCAAAGATGTGCCTACATTATCCTATTCTTGTTTTCCTTTTAAGTATTTCATTAGGGCAAATACTACTGTTTTCCAATTCTACAGACAGAATTTTCCCTATGGTTTTGGTAGATATCATTTAAATCTAGATAAACCACTTCTAGTATCTTTATATTGTCCTATTACTTTCGTACTTCCTTAAAGAACTCCAGAATATTTGTGACATACTTATGGATTAATTAGAAATAGTTTCTGCAGAATGCCATTTGCCTTTTCCCTACAAGGTGTTGCATTCTGAAATGTTCAAAAAGCTTTTGTCTTCATTTCTATCCTACTGTGTTCCTTGGCATGGAATGACTTTTCCTGCAGTTCACAGAATCACATCCTGAATCATTTTTTAAAGACAGATCACAAAGGCTATCTACTAGTAGACATCAGTTCTACAGTTTTATACTTGAGTTGTTTCAAAATTAGACATACCCATAGTCTTGGTATTTTTCCGTATTTGATTTATTAGTTAGGTCTATCATTACCACTTTAATGCTAATGGGTAAATGGGCAGAAATTTTATGGAAGGGATACTTACAAAGGTTGAAAGTTGGGCCAGCCTAGATACCTTTGACTTTTTAAACAATTATGTATGTGAGAAACACATTTTATGTCCCAGCTCAGTACATAAACACATGCATACACATACAACTGACGCCTGGTTTCAGTAGACTATACTCATCTTTACTACAGATACACTCAGATATTCTCCCTTCTATTTTTTAAAAAACTATTTTTAATACTTAAGACCCACAAAATGGTTGCCACCAGTAGCTCAAAAAACATTTACCAAGACAACATTTAATGTTATTTATAATCCAGAGATGCTATGAGTCTCTGGTAAAGGACTTTTTAAAAAATTTCACTTGGACTAAATTTTTTTATTGAATCTACATGACAAAGTTTACCATTTTAACCATTAAAATACACAGTTCAGTGGCATTTAGTACCCTCCGAAGTGGTGAAACTTTCACCAGTGGCAAGAGGTCTCTGTTCAACCTCTTGAAAGCAACCTGTTCCTAAAAATACCTTCTAATTCTCTTTCATGATTTCTTCTTCCAAGTTTCTCCATACCTTTCCACTTAAACTTAAGTGCCTTTATCAAGGCTTAAAATGATTGCAAATAAGCTACAAATACATACTGAAAAGAGAACAGAGTAACGCATAGGCCACTTAATAAATTCGTGGCTAAGCAAACATGCAGGGCTGAAAATGTAAGACTGGGCACGGTGTGTCCACGGAGATCTCTGCGGGCGGGCAGCACTGCTTTCATAGCGCAGGTCAAGAAGCATGGAGAAATTTCTCTGAGGAAAGGAATGTTTCCATAGTTACAACGCATTCCCCATAAATGAAAAGAATCAAAATACCTTTTGGCATTTATAATCTCTTCACAGAAATAAAAATGAACTCACTTCTCTTTATAATAGCTAGTTTTCAGCAACCATGTCTGATATTTAAACAAAGTCTTAGTAGGAACTGAAAACACTTGTTAGGAGCTTGTCAGTTGTCAAAACAAAGCCACATCATGGTTTATGTGAGGGCAAATGCTGGTGGATTAGGCCTTCTGATGGGGGAATGGAAATGCAGTTTTACATAATCCTCAATGGTACACAAAATTCTATTGTTATTTGTAGAGCTTCTATTGAATACTGGACGTGGTATGTCAGTGCCTGATGGTTTTGGTTTTGACTTTCTTTTCTTTTTGGCAAACACAGCAAAGAGTTTGTTATTTTCCTTCCATCTGTAGGCTGCTTCCTCTGTTGTGTACTATAAGTTCAGTATTTGGTTATCATAGCTTTCTTTTTACTGAAGTGCCACACTTCATTTTAACTTGAAAACTGATGCGTACTGTGTCTCAAAAGAAAACGAAAAGCTTGAACAAAAAGACAATAATTTTTATTCTAATAATTCTGAGAAAACTCATAGAAATAGCAACTCTTGTTGCTTTTGCTTTGCACTGTTAGTAATGCATGACAGATGAGTCTTAACAATTTTCAAGCCATTCCATTTCCATAATGTAATGTGAAAACCAAAATAAAGGACTCTTTCCATGGGAAAGGCATTGATACTGCCCCTCAGTTTTTTTCTGGATGTGAAGTGGTCCTTAGCTTGTCTCTTCTAGATAGACTCAAAGTTTGTGGCTTAAGAAATTGATATAATGTCATAAATTTAACTTGCTTCCCAGAAAATTATTTCTGCAGAGGACAGACTCATTTTTGCTGTCTGCAGAAACTATTAGATGAATGATTCCTGTTTTGAAGGCTATGTTTTTTACAAGCTCTTCTGGGAGGTCTAACCATTTTTCATAAGACAAAAACTGGACCCTGAGAGCACTTCCTAGTTGATGACGTTTCCTGCCTTAGTCTTCTTCATTCATCCAGTAGTTCTGAGCTGAGCATATCCCACTCTGATTCTCGTGAAACTCCCTTTCAACTGACTCTGCCAGAACCTTTGGCTAATCTGGAAGTTTTTGCCAGTGACTTCATTAAAATGTTTTTTCCTGATTATTAAAACAATTAATATTTATTATAAGTTTCTAAAAAATTTAGAAAAGTAGAAAAAATGGGAAATATCACTCATAATCCCTCTACAAAGAACAGTTTAAAGTTTTGACCTAGTTCCTTCTCAGTTTGACTTTCTGCTAGATTGGTCCTCTGAACCACCACTGTTAGGAATTTTGGATGTGATAAAAGAAGAATCTTTGGAAATGTTGAGAGAAGATCTTCATTTATCAGTAGTCAATCAACTTAGGCCTGAAAATATTTACCTGACAAACACATGGTATGTAGTATTGAAATGATACCCCCATTCATTAACTAGATAACATAGGAGAGAACCATGCACAGCTTTGGGATAAGAGATGCCCAAACAGATTCTTGGCAACCATATATAGGTTGCATAGATGAGGGTGAAGTACTATGGACAGGGAGTAATATGTGAAGATCACTTTCTGTCTGAATGTTCCTATTACACATCACAGAGGAAGACATGGAAGTAGGGGGAGGTCAGGTCTTCCGGCTGCTTTCATCTATTCCCACTGTTCTGGCTCCTGTCTGTGTGTTGGTGCGGATCTGCAGTTAATAGTATCAGTCGTTTCCCTTCAATTTCAGAATTGTATGCCCAACTATACCAAAACAAATATATTCTCTCTCCATTTCTACCTCCTCCAAAGGAAGAAAAAAGGAAACCCAAACATCTATTCATTGTTTTTGCTTATGTTAAGGAATCGTAACACCACCTATACTGTCACTCAAGCCAGAAATCTAAAAATTATTTTATTATCTTTCTTCGCCTTCATATCCCCACATACAAGTCATCTTCAAGGTTGATACAGTATCTGCTTCTAATTGTTTCTTAGCTCATTTCCTTTACCAGTACAGCCCCCTGTCTGTCTCTTAGTCTTTGCTGTGTGTCTAGTAGGTAACACAGTAGCTGCCACATTGGTCACCCAGAAAATATGTGTGGACATGATAGTTGAACATTAATGATTTAGAGTGTGAGCACTGAGAAGTCTTGTCCATTCTGATTTCACTTACATGGCCCAGGGACTCACAGTACCTGCTTGAACCTGAGAGGGCCATTCTGGGGTGGCCGTGGCTGGTTGGAAGCTTTGGAGAAAAGTAGTGCAACTGGATTGAAGTAAGATAACGGTAGGCTGGAGAGTTAGAGCTTCTGGCAGAGGTCATTCAATGACGCTTTGGAAATTCTGTTCCCTCTGTCTTGAAAAAATATCCTCCTCAGCTCTAAGAGAGCAGACCAGGTAATTTTGATGCCGAGGTTCTTGTTCACAGAGCAGAAGAATGAACTTCATGAACAGTCAAGGTAGGAGAGTAAGGTACAGGCTTTTATTCAGAGATAGAGTGAGAGGACAGAGCTCCCGGCTCACACCAGGAGGGGACAAGACAGTCCCGGGGTGGTACGTTGTCTAGGGGTTTTTATAGGCAGTTGAGAGACAAAGGGCTAGGGATGTACACCTGTTAAGTGGTTCCAAATACTTATGAAGAAATACTAAGTTTCTTATTAGTCTTCCTGGTTATTTACAAGAACTTTACTGATCTGATTTCCTCCCAGGAGAGCAGCTTCCTGGTCTCGGAGCGCATCACTCAGGGCCGCCTGCTCTGCTCCCAAGGTGGGCTCAGTCATTGTTTTACTTTTTAACTAATTGGTTTCAAAGTGGAATCCTTCCTGCCTTTTTTACTATGTTGTTTTGGGCTCACAGTAGTTTTGGGCTTATTTGCTACATTGCCCAAGTTGCAACAAATCATTTGTTTAGGGCTGGAGGAAGGAAGGTTGCACTTGGGTAAAGTTAGAAAAATAAGCTGGGCTCCCCAGCAGGCCAAAGCAGATCTCGCAATGGTTATCTTGTTTTGTTTTCTCCAGAGGCCCTCACCCTACTCTGTCTAAGCCCAGGGTCCCTGTCTCAATTTTATGTAAAACTTTAAGGCTTACATTGGGTTCTGTGTTCTGGGAGAGACTTGTAATGTCAAGAGAAGATTGGTGCTTGAAGAGGTTCTATCCCAAAGGGAAGTAGCTCTCTATTCCTCTCTTCTCAGTGGCACTGGTTTCTTGAATGAGAACAAGTTACACCAGATCTTTGTCTGTACTTGATACATGGTCAGAAGAATAAGCAGCCATAAGGGAGAGTGCTGTCTTTGGGAAGCCACCGAGGTTTCACAACTGATAGTGGCAAGAAAGAAGAAAGGAAACTAACGTTTATGATATGCCTAGTATATGCTAGCCATTTGTGTATCTCCATCATATTTAATACTCTCATGCTCCTGTTGACATTCGCATTATTCTATAAACTTTACAAGTAAGGAAATCCAGTCTCAGAGACATTAAACAACTACCCCAGCTTGGCATTCACATCCAGGGGCAGTGGTTTCCTCACTATTCCATGGTGGCCCAGATAAAGTCAACACGATGAAATGGACAATAGCTACAATAGCCACAGCAGGTGGTACTGTTAAGATATGTCATCTCTCTGCTGAGATGTCACTGTGCTGAACACTTCACCTGTGTTAGCTCACTTAATCTTCACATAACCTGTCACTGGGTACTGTGATTAACTCCATCTTTGCAAAGCATTGAAGCTGAGAGTGGTTATACAAGCTCACCATTATCAGCAGTGGAGCTGGGGTTCAGTTCCATACATTTTGACCCTTGACCCCCATGCTTAAACTCAGTGATATTCTTCTTCCTGGTAGTGCCTCAAATCTCCTGGCTAAATAAATGGACCACATAAACATAGTAGCTAGCATAGTGTTTTGCCTTGATGGTCCAATAATACCTATTTTGATGACTAAATGACAAAATTAAATGAATGTATAACTGAGGCAAATACTAAGGTAACCAGAGAACAAGCACCTGAAGTCTATAGTTAATTATTAATTACTCAGCAAAGAGTAAGAAGAAAAACCTGACAGACATATGGAGACCTTTCCAAAAATATGTGTAACACCGAGTGAATAAAATACAATATGTTGGATTAACTGAGCAAATCTTAAGGGTTTATGAATCATTAAAATAAATTCATGTAAAAAAAATTCAAAGAACGAGCAACAAAAATTACTTTCTAGTTTGAAAGGGAGCATACATATTCAGAGTGAGAGCATCCCTGTGCCGGTCAGCCTGCAGCAGGAGTCACAGCAGCGCCCGTGCAATGGGCTTGCTCCTGCACGGAACTCGAGCCTCATGGTCACAACTCAAGTGAGAGCCCAGAGCTTGGACTAATTCTGACAAGTTCCTCCATGCTCCCCCTTCTCCGTGACCCTCACACCTTTACCACCATTATCCGCCTTATCTGCCGCAGCACCAGGTCCTCCCTGACGGGGTTCTACCCCTTTTCCTAGCCCCACCTCCTACTGCTCACCATCTCCTGAAACCTTCTCATTGTGCGTATGTCCTTATTTTCTCATGTGCATAGTCCCTTTTTCTTCTGCCATAACTAAAACCAAGTGTCCTGTTGATGACGTTGCTTCCCCTGTAGCCGTCTCACATGGTGACTGGTTTCCTCCTTAACACTGGGTCTAAAGATGGAAGAAGTGCCCTCCTTACCTCTTATGGCTGCTCCCAGACAATCCTCCCCAAACTCAAACAAACACATCTTTGTATCTCAAGTCATCAGATTCTACTTCTACACATCTGTTCACAGTCATCTACACTCTGGTTCCCTTCATCTTATTTCCTGAAGATTTCAGCTTCAAATTACTGACACTCTATTTAACATTATTCTTCTTAACTAAATAATTTTTAAACCAAAGTGAGGTAGAGCAGGGACATGGGATGCGTGTCATGACATTATAAAATCTATTTAGTCTGAGAACAAAGGCCTAGTTTATTCTTTAACGTAACCTTTAACACGCTCTTCTCCCTTACTCCAGTCACCTTAATCAATTAAGTAACATGGTAGCCAGGACAGAAAACAGATGTCTGGAGTGTAAGTGAACCTGTGCGGCTAAAGAATGCTGAGAGACAAATCAACGTGGTCACCTAGACTACTCTAGTCTTCAGACAGAACTTCAAAGGACATATTAAGCACCTGTATACATCATGCCTTAGACTGGCCCCTACCCAAATGACTCCATAAAACCCCAAACCTAAACCCTTTCAATGTGCCTCTTCTCTCTCTCTGAGGTTGCCCATACTTCTCCATGTGGGTGTGTACATTGCTTTAAAGAAAACTCTCTTGTCACTTAGGTTACTGGGCTTTGTCTGAATTATTTCTTATGACAAAGACAAGAACCTTCATCAATCTCAAGGGAGCCCCTTGACATCCGTCACCAGTGGTAAGAGAACCAGTGGTAAGTGTCTTTGGCACTTTGCTATTTCTTTCAACCTTCTAGTCTTAAGCACAAACCTTCTCTCTCTCCCTAGTTTATTTCAGACAAGTTCGAGTAGTTGTGCAGGAACCTCTGATTAGGAGGGCATGCACGTCCCCATCTCCTGGGTGACCCGGATAGGGCTGCAGTCAGGATCACATTCTTCAGCAGCCTGCCTAATCATCTCCTTTCCTTTGCTTTGGAAAGTTCCAAGAACGTAAATCTACTCCGTCCAGTGGTCTTTGGCTCCCCCAGTTCTGTGGTGGTGGGATTTAATTCCTACGCCGTGCAGACATTGGATACCAGGTGACCCTGGTTTTAGAAGCTAGCAAGGGATTTGCTCTACACTGAGCAGGAATTCAATGAACTTTCCTTTTCTCCCTCTGTTCTTCCTTGCTTCCCACCACCTGCCTAGCTGCGCAAATAAAATGGCTACTCTTCCCAACATTACTCAACTTTGACATTCACTATTACTTTTGCTTTAATGAATTCCTTTCCTGCTTGCACTTGTTTGACCAATTTGCAAATTCTTTCCTGATCAGAGTCAAGAGGCCCCTCCTGAGCTGAGGTCCACCTAGCTGGTGGAGATACATCCTCAGATAGGACTGCCCAACAATGACAGGACACCCCAATCCTTTGTAAGCTAGGCCATGTTACTTTTCTATTGGATAATAAACAACTTCACAGAATATCAACCTCTGACTCTAAGACTATGATAAATGGAGACAAAATAAGAGTACTTTATAATTTTGTCTAAGCATAGGCAAAAAGTAGATTACTGTACAGTCCCAAAATACCAAATGTACCTCTCTCAGCTAAAATGAGTAATGGCTACTTCTTTACCAATTATAGCTATAGCCTTGCTCTAGTCTGCCTTCCCCAGAAAAACAGTATATTGAGGTGCTTAGTTGTAGAATTGTCCCTACTTTCTTACAGCATGCAATCTAGAGTGACCCCACCTTCATTAGGTCCTCCCACAAATTCTCCAGTCAAAGTCTAAATCCTATAACTGGTCCTTGCTGACACCCTTTTGCTGAGACATCCAATGGTGCCCCATGGTATGTGTTCTCCCTCTCTGCAACAGTGAGAAATCTGACTTGTTCAAATGCATATGTGTTCCTGGTGATCTTTGTCTGCAAGAAATCAGCAGGGTCGGGATTCTGCTGATCTCAGCATCACGTGCTAACATCCTGACCCGCACAGACACACTTTAACTCCTCTCCTTCAGTGACTTTTTGTCTTTCATTTGTCATGCTCCTAACCTTGTAATTAAAAGCTTTAATCCATTCATAACCTTGATTTCATTTATCCTACTCTCAGAACGATTCCTCCTATATTTCCAGCTCATTATTCCTAGTAACCCTAGTTCAACAACTCTTCTGTGTCATGGAAATTTTAATTCAATTGATAATTTCACTTTTTAAATTATCCCTTACCTTGTCTTATTTATTTATGTCATTACATGCCTTTATATAACTCAGATTCCATGGAAAATCATTTAAATCAGTTCCTTGCAAATGCCTTCAATTTCTTTTACCACTTCCCCCTTTGTTGCACTTGGCTAAACCACTACTCAAGTTAAATCCGGGGACCTCCTCTGTACCTACGCCCATCCTGTTGAAGGCTGCTGGAGAAGAAAACAGAACTATACTGACTGGTCTCACTCTAGATTCATGATCACTATTCATAAAGTTGGACATAAATACCACCAAGCGCACTTATTACATTTTCTGCATCACTCATTCTCCTTTCTTTTCTGGGTATACTTTTTTTCTTTTTCCTCAAACCTCCAAACCCTCTCTTTCATTTTTAGTACTTAGCTGATCATGTAGCTTCCTATTTCACCAGGAAAATTGGAGTGATCAAAAAAGAATTTTCACAAACCTTCATCATCGCCCAAAGTCACATGCATCTGTCCCTATATGTCTCTACTTGCTCCTTGTTAAGGTCAGTTCCTCTCTCTTTACATCAAATTCCATCCCTCTGATGTTGGATATTGGATATTCATCTCAAAAAAAAGAGGATATTATTTTTTACCTCTACTTGATATATATCCTTTCAGTATATAATCATGCTTTGGTTTCTGCCATCCTAAAAACCACTTTTTCTTGTCCTCACTTCCTATTAAAGTTAATGTGCCAATTTACTCCTTCCTATTTTTGATGGTTAATTTATGTGTCAGCAAAACTGGGCAATGGGTATCCAGATATCTGGTTAAACATCAATCTGGATGCTTCTTTGAAGGTATTTTTGGGTGAGATTTACCTTTAAGTCTGTGTACTTGGAGTAAAGCAGATTGTGCTCCATATTGTGGGTGAGCTCCTCCTCCAATTAAAACAAAAGGCTGACTTCCTCGAAGCAAGAGAGCATTCTGCCAGTTGCCTGCTTTCAGACTTCCGCTGCAACATCAGTGCTTCCTGGTCTCCAGTCTGGCGGCTTTTGGACTCCAACTGCAACACTTTCCAACTCTCTTCACGTGCTCTAATTAGTTTTTCACCTTCAGGAGTTCAGAACTTATCTGGTCAAGTACATCAATGACCTTTATGTTGTTAATCCAATGGCCGGTTTTCATCCTTTAAATTCTCTGGTAGTCTAAATAATGTCTCCACTCCTACCTCAGGCCATGTCCATGTCTTAGTCCCTGGGATTTGTGAATATGTTACCTTCCATAGCAACACTGACTTTTTGATGTAATAAATGAAGAATCTTGAGATAGGAAGATGATCCTAGATTATCCAAGTGGACTCTGTAATCACAGAAGTCCTTATAAGAGAAAGGCAAGTGGGTAAGAATCAGAGAAGGAGATGACATGACAGGAACGGAAGAGAGATTTTAAAAATGCTATGCTGCTGGCTTTGACGATGGAAGAAGGGGCCACAAACCAAGAAATGAGGACAGCCTCTAAAACTCAGAAAAGATGGGAGAATGAACTGTTCCCCAGAGGTTTCAGAGAGAATACTGCTCTGGCTGCTGACATACTGCAGCAAAGAGGGCCTTTAGAAGATCTAAGTTGACATGTTCTTTCATGTTCAAGGTCTCTGAGGATATTGCTCTTCATATAAAAACCTCAAAAGGATTTTGATAGGCTTTATTGGGTCTTCTGTCCACTTGTGGTCTAGTTACTGTGTCTAATAAGATGGGATATTTTGAAAGGCCTCACCAAGATACATACCTAGCCCACAGGCAGAGGAAGCAGGGCTGTGTGATTGGCATCTGTGCTAGATGACGGGGGGAAGATCATAAAGGGGAAACTCTGGCATGGTAACCACCAGTCACTTCTCAGTGTCTTGTGAGTCTACTACTATGCTGTTCATTTTGTTTTGTTTTCTTTTTATATTCCACAAATAAATGAAATCATATGGTATTTGTCTTTCTTTCCCTGGTTTATTTCAGATTCTCTTTGTACATTCATGTTGTTGCAAATGACAGGATTTCTCTTTTTCATGGCTGAGTAATACTACTTAGTGTATATATACCATGTCTGCTTTATCCATTCATCTATTAATGGAGTCTTAGGTCACTTCTATAACTTGTAATAATATGGCAATAAACATATGGGTGCATGTATTTCCTCAAAGCAGGGACTGTTTTCTTCAGGTAAATTCCTAGAAGTGGAATTTGTGGTATTTCTATTTTTAGTTTTTTGAGGAGCTTCCATACTTCTTTCCATAGTGGCTGCACCAATTTACATTCCCACCAACAGTGTAGGAGTGTTCCCTTTTCTCCACATTCTTGTTTAATACTTGTTATTTCTTTTCTATAGGATAGTGTCCATTCTAACTGGCAGAAGGTGATATCTCCTTGTGGCTGTGATGTGCATTTGATGTGATGATTAGCAATGTGGATCATCTTTTCATGTGCTGTTGGCCATCTATATTTTTTCTTTGGAAAAAATATCTGTTCAGGTCCTCCACCCATTTTTAATTAGGTTATTTGATTTTTTTTTTTTTTGGTGTTAAGGCATATGAGTTCTTTATATATTTTGGATGTTAACCCCTTACCAGATAAATCATTTATGAATATATTCTCCCATACTGTAGGATGCCTTTTTGTTCTGATGATGGTGTCCTTTGCTGTACAGAAGTTTTTTAGTTTGATATAGCCCCATTTGTTCATTTCTTATTTTGTTTCCTTTGCCTGGGGAGATGTGTCCAGGAAAAAATTGCTTATGCTTATGTCCAAGAGATTTTTGCCTATGTCTTCTTTTAAGAGCTTTATGGTTTCATGTCTTACATTTAGGTCTTTACTCCATTTCAAGTTTACTTTTCTGTTTGTTGTTAGACAGTAGCCCAGTTTCATTGTTTTGCATGTAGCTGTCCTGTTTTCCCAACACCATTTATTGAAGAGATTATCCTTTTCTCGTTGTATAGTCTTGCCTCCTTTGTTATATATTAATTGACCATATATGTGCGGGTTTATTTCTGGGCTGCCACCATTCACTTTAAACGGCAGTGGGAACAACTGGACCAGGAGGCATGAGAACCTTGTCCTGGGTCACTCCTTAGTTAACTGTATAACCTGAGGCAAGGTCTTTAATTGCTCTGGGCTTCTGTTTCTTTTTGGAAAATGAGCGTGCTTAGATTGTTTCTGAAGTTCTTCCTAGTTTTAAATTATAGTTTAGGATACTGCACTTCTCTTCATTATGTTAGTGATTTTAAGTTTTCTGTATATTTTTCCACTTTATGTTCGATCCAATTTAAGACATATACAAAAAATTGCTGTCAGGAATTTCATTTTGACCCTTCCTATAACCTTTTTATCTTCTCTACTGGAAGGATAATTTTGATTGCCAAATCAAATAATTGTTTTCACACATGTATGCATTTTTTTAATATTCTGCTTTCCATATGTTTTACAAAATTTCTGTGGCTACAATTTCTTTCAATGAGTTTGTTCATTTTGGAAGCAAACATTTAGAGCCATAATCTCCAGCATTTTAATTTTTGGTCAGCCCCCAGTCTGATTAAGACCTCAATTGCTTTTTTCCAAATCTTATTTAGGAAATAATTCTTCCTGAGTAAGTAAGTTAAGTAAAAAGTAAATAAATCTTATATTGAAATCTTATTTGGGCACTGTTTTTTCATGAACTGAACTTATACTCTGGAGGAGGGTAGAAAATCATCTTCAGAATGATGTTAAGTTCAGTATGAAGAAATGCAAAATTGGTACCATCTTCTCCAAGAGCAGACAATTGCATGGGGCTGCTTCATTTGAAGGAGGCGTCTTTGGCTAGAAACCCAATACTTTGGAATTTTGTGATGACAACAGCAGATGAAAAGGCAGGCTGAGCTGAAAGAAATAGCTGGTTTGCCTAAATTTGCTTATTTAAGAAAATATGTGCTTCTGCTTCAACAGAGGCTGTCATTGCAAGGATGACCTCATTAGCCGTTTTCTAATGATAATCATGGACCATTTCATGATGAGATCCTCACGGCACACGTCATCCTGGTCGGTAGAAGGATTTCCAATGAGAATTTTAAATAGTTTATTTGCTCATAAGTTTAAGTGTACAGAAATAAGACTGGTATTAATAGTAAGGGGGCAAATTCTGTGTACAAAGCTTGGAAACACAGGAGTAGTTATTTTAAGGAAGGTGAAGTGCATTTTTCTTTAGATGGTTTTCACAGCAGACCAAGCCACCATGTTAGCGGAAATAATTCCTCGGCTTTGGAAATTACCTGGACTTGAGTATCTACCGAGAATGTTTGAGTTTAGTTCTGTTATTTTAAAGGTTATTTTCTCAGGGTTATCCTTTCATCTGCCTACAATACTTTGTGTTGAGTTTAGTACTTCCATGATAAAACTTTGAAACCTACTCATGCACCCATTGTTTACAGGTTGAAATCAGCAAAATAGGCAAACAATTAGCTTCTCTTCAAATTCTTGACAAGATTAAAGTAGGGTTAGAGGGACATTGCCTTTGATGGCAAACATTATCTCAAATTTGGAAAGCTCCTCCTTAGAGCTTTTAAGTCCAGTTTTCATTTGTGTGGAATTTGTACAGGAATATTACTGCCCTAAGAAGCAGGTGAAGTAGATTACTTATGTGGATGCTAATCTGTAAGAGGCTAAGACATCATTAGGTTGCTAAAATATTATGAATCATGTACAAAGATACATAAAATTACATTTCTACAGCATTTCTGATAAAACATGGTTGAAAGTAATACTTTCATAAGCAATTTGGGGCATGAAATATATTGTCCCTAATCTGCCGCCTAAAGGAGAATGACAGTTAACTGGATGGAGGTCTATTATTTTCCTAGTAGCTGGATATACAGTTGAAACTAGAATTTAAGTGTTTGAGACATTAGAGAAGCTGGGTTCAACTACATAGGGGCTACCTCTCTCTTCTTTTCTCATACAATACCTTACATGCTTTCTAAATAAATGTTAGTGTATCAGTCTGCAAGGACAACAAAGTGTTAGCTGAAGTCAGGTATCCATAGGAATATTTATTTGGAATTCTGTCTTTAAGCAATTATTGATGGTCCCTATATTTCACTATTTGTATAACTATCGGTTCTTCCAAATTGAATTTAAGAAAGTCAAAATTTGGCAATGTATTTACAAACTTTGGCATTTGCTTTGTCTTTACCGTCTCCTTCCCCATCCTTCACATTAGCAAAGATGTCCTCATTTTTCTTGTGACGATTACCCTGTGTTCCCTTTGATTTAGTTTAGAACCTCATAAATTTCTCTTGGCCAAAAATTGGGATCCACATTTGCTGTTTCCGTTCATTCCTAGCACCGAGCCATTGTCTGATATGTGCTGGAATAATGACATTCATTAATGTATTTAAAAGTCAGATACTTTAGCATTAGAAATAGACATTATAATCTTCTCTGTCAAATAACCTCCACTGATACAGTCTCACCTAAAAAATAACTATGGATAATTTTACATGATTTGGGAGAGGGGAGTGATAAGTTTAACTGACCTCTAGAAATTTCTATATTTAACTGTTGATGGCAACCAGGCCTTAATTTTATGCATATGGGAGAGGAATGGTATAGACAATCAAAAATAATAGATGGATATTGACAAAGTTGTATAATGGGATTATATTTTATACTGGATTAGATAATAAAGTAAGTGTTTATTAGATAATAAAATAAAGTTAAAAATCACCTGTTGCCAAAATTACACATTTAAATCCCTTGGGATTTTAGTTTATGTACAGTAATACATGATTTTATATATCCAAACCTGGTCTGTTACACACTTTCTGCTAAAACAGGCAGGTTTTCCTCCAGCTTTGAAACAGATGACTTTTTCTCCATTTGAACACCAGGCGTGGTGGTTAGCTTGTGTTCTACGACCTGTCGTAGCAAGATCTTTGCACTATGGAAAGCAGAGAAGTTCACATTTAGTACAGGGTATGAGCTCACTGAATTATTGAATGCGTAGAGGGTGCAGTGGCCTCTGCTATTTATGTTTCTTTCTTAAGAAGCACACCTGGTTAATTAACATAAATGGAAAGATGTATATACACGATATATTGATCAAGTTACAATTGTCAATCCATTTAATATTTATAAACTTTAAAAATACATAAATATATATTTAAGAGTGAAGAACGTTATAAACTATAAATTTAGTGTGTCTATTTGTTGTTCTGAGAACCCATGTTTTTCAAAGAAAACAATGAATATATTGCTCTTCTTGGGGAACACTTGTTCCATTTTGTTCCTCAGCTCAAATCCTTGATCTCCAATTTTAATATCAATCAGTCATTATTTTACAGAATGAGTCCTATCAATTCTAACTCATTGTATTTCAGGCCACTCTATTATGTGCATGCGTGTGTGTACTTTCTTAGGTGGTTTTCTCTAGGATCCCCTTAGGAAATGGAGGTAATTTCATTTACTACAGTGAATGCTGCCCTACAATGTAGACTTCAAATTTTCTTCCTTGCGTTTGGGCTGCACATGGAATAAGTAGACAAAAGAGGTGAGAAGGCAAACAGGAAGTGAAAGTCAAATAGCTATCCCAAAACTCCGTTGACACAGCTGACAACAGGTTGACTGTATCCTTGTAGTTTATCAACAACACCTACTTGTGTTTTCCATATTGATCTATGACTTGATTTGAACTGTCACATGCAAGGTTCCCACATCAGAAAAGGAGTTTCTAATAGCTCTTTTGCTCTTAACTCTTGCTGTCATAGAACTGCCAATTTGAGGCAGCTGGGAATTGCATGGAGAGATAGCTGCATGTGGATTCTTTTCTTTTTCTTTTTTCTTCTTTCCTTTCTTTCAACTCTGCAGTATTGTTTCTTTTGGCTAATCTGGTGGATTCCTGCGAAGTTTATGGGACTTTCGGGAGCGTATTGCCTTGAAGCAAACCTAGTTCAGCTTCCTTGTTAAGTCACGTTGGTCCTGACCCCTGGGGAGAGGGTCTGTTTTGGCCTCTTGAGGAAGGGAGTGTCCTGCCTCTCTTAATAATGAAGCAAAATGATGACTGCAAAGAGAATCGGCAGCCACAACAGGGGGTGTTGTGCAGTTCTCCTCGCTACATATGCCTCCATGTGGGCAGATTTGTGAAATCCTCATCAGTCTTCCATACAGTTAATCACATGTTTTGCTTTATTCTGTTTTATTTTATAACAATATTGTGAGCAATTAACCGAAGACAAAAGGTTAGTGTGAGTTCTACTTATCCTGCAAAATTAGTGTGTACTACATACCTACATTTAGCAGAACCATATAATTGTCATTCAAATCATTGTGTCCCATCTAAACAACTAAACAAAGGAGTCTATGATCGGTGAACATACAGAGTTCTACTGGGGATCTGGACTGCTAGGGGATGAACCTAGATGAGCTAGGAGGAGAGACTGAATATATAAGAATTAATTTACAGTCTACTGACATATGTTTTGTGTAGAAATCACAGTACTGATTTTTCCTGATTATATCTGGTGAACATGTTTATTCCAAAGCTCTCTTCACTGTTCTGGAAGTCAGTAAAGTTGTTATCAGGTAGCCACTGTTATGCTCTTATTTTCTTTACTGACAGATGAAGTAACACTGCATTTCAGTGCTATTGATTGTGTATTCCTTCCTTCATTTCACAAATACCTTATTGATGCTTTCTCTTTGCTTTGTGCTAGGCATTAGGCACACAAAAATTAATAGGATTGCTCTCCTTGCTTGTTTCCTCAGGTGGCAGGGAGGGCAGTGTAAATATGTGGTGCTGCAGAATATGATGAAAACATAGAAAGAGGAGCAGTCAGTGCAATGGGATGGTGGTAGGAGTGGGGCAAGGATGGAATCTCAGACGGTTGTACAGAGGAACGGTTCAGTATTGGAAAGAGTGGATATTTTATAGTCATGGGACCTGAGTTTGATATGCAACACTTCCAGGTCCAATCGTGGGGCTAGGGCTAAGTTAACTTCTTGGAGTCTAGCTTCCTCACTAATAAAACAAATACAATAATTAGACCAACCATAGAGTATTTCAAGGATTAAATGCCATCTGTGAAAAACATTTGCCAAAATGCTACACTAGTGCATAAATGAGCCTTGTCTTCATTTGAAGATAATGTAATTCAAGACTACCAGCGCTTTGGGAATGAGATCACGTATCTGTGATGGCATCCTGGAAAGCAGGGGCGACAGGAAGTCTTGGAGAATGGCACACAACAGAGCATGTAGGGTAGGTACACAGACTCTGGGTCCAGACTATGTGGGTTCCAGTCTCAGGTCTCTGTTTGGCAAGTTACTTAAACTCACTATCATCAGTAAAATGGAGATAATGGTACTCAGCATATTGGGTTGTTATGGTGATTAAATGAGTTGATTTTATACAGCACTTAGAACAGTTCCTGGGATATGATAATCATGATTTAAATGTTGGGTTTGATAAGTACTTGTATTAGTTGGCTAGGTCTGCTGTAGCAATGTAACTATCATAATAATGGCCTTAAAACAGGAGACATTTACTCTCTCAGTAGTTCTGGAGGCTGGAAGCTGGAGTCAAGGTGTCAGTAGGGTTGGTTCCTTCTGATGCTCTGGAGACTCTCTGTTCTATGCCTTTCTCTTAACTTTTGATGTTGCCCAATTCTTGGTGTTCCTTGGCTTATGGATGCATTATTCCAGACTCTGCCTCTGTCATCACATGGCATCTCCTTGTGTGACTTGGCATCTCTTCTTTTCTTTTTATAAGAAAGGCCCACCCTTCTCCAGTATGACTTTGTCTTAACTAATTACATCTACAATGACCCTATTTTCAAATAAGGTCACATTAAGAGATGTCAGGAGTTAGATTATCAGCATATCTTTTTTGGAACCCCTTTGAACCCATAATGGCACTAGTTTAAAATATAAATAACACAGGCTTATCTTGTCTGTGTGAATTGAATAGTTTAAGTGCCATTAATAACTTCAGTAGAAGCATACATCTTTTTATTGCACTTCACTGTATTGTATTTTCCAGATAATTGTGTGTTTTACAAATTGAAAGTTTGTGGCAACTCTGTGTTGAGCAAGTCTATTGGTGCCATTTTTCCACCAGCATTTGCTTACTTCATGTCTCTGTGTCACATTTTGGTAATTCTCACATTTTAGACTTTTCCACTACTATTATATTTGTTACGGTGTTCTGTGGCCAGTGATCTTTGGTGTTACCTGTTGTAATTGTTTTGGGGCACCATAAGGTGACATACTTAAATGATACATGTTTGTGTTCTGACTGTTCCACTGACTAAAATTCACTGGACTCATGTTATTGCACTGCTGGTTTTAATCGGATGGTCTGGAACTGTGCCTGCAATATCTCCAAGGTTTGCCTGTATTATGGGACTTGTCAGTTTCTGTTTCGAATTTCAGAGATGATAAGGGGCCTTTCACCTCTACAGCTTTTCTTGTCCTGGAGATCAGAAAACCCAGCAGCAGCTGTACTTGGTTTAATAAACTTAGACCCTCCATACTATAAACCAACCTAAGTGCCTTCAGTGAGGTGCTCAGATCATAAGGCTCTTTCTCCCTTTTATGCCACACACACACACACGCACACACACACACACAACACACACACACACACACAAAACACACACACACACACACACACACACATACATGCCTCCTCCTGACCCAGTCCCTTCTTTATTCGGCTGCTGCCACTAGCCTTGTGGCTCTCCTCTGTTTTTTCTCCTTGTCTTCTCACAACTGGCCATTCTTTCTCTCTTTTTTTGATCAGTTGTTATCTTCTGAATTCAACAAATACAAAACTAAAACTCACAGCAGTTTAATATAGTAGTTACGGTAAAATTGGAATCCGTCAGAAGTGGGTTTGCATTCCAGCTTTGCTATTTACTGGCTATGGTACCTTGGGAAGGTTTTAGTGCCTGTCTGAATATCTGTTCCCTTTTATATAAAAATAGCATTAATGTTTACATAGGACAATGCCTGGTTCATAATAGTCACTTGATACATATTTGTGAATGAATAAGTATGAGTAAACCAAAGAATACATAGGGTTGTTGGGAGGATTAAATGAGAGCATGAATGCACAGTGCTTAGAACTTAGAAGTCATCAATAAATGGCTGATTTTCTTTTTATTCTTTTCTCCTCAATCCAAATTCCTTTTTAAACTGCCTATGCCTGTCTGTGGTTCTATTCTAACATTCTAGGTTTGAAGTGCTGGAGTCATTTTTAATCCTTCTATTGATCTAGCTAATCACCATATTTTATCAGTTTTTCATTTGAAATACCTACAGAGGCCAATCTTCCCATTGCAGTTATGTTGATTTTGCAGTCAGGCTCCTCACACCCTCCTCCTGGTATCACATCTAGATGACAACAGGCCCCCTGCGGATCCTCTTTTCTCTAGTCTTTTCTTTCTAGAATCCACTGGTGCAATCTTGAATCATCTTACCCACAGTTGAGTTGCAGCAGTCCTATTCCTGATGAGCTCTGTTCTGACAGCTTACCCATATTGATAAGATCTGTTTGAGAATACTGGCTACTTTTCTCTTTCTTCTTTTTAAACTGGAAAACAAAAGGATGTGTGGATGCTTAATTATCTATTTCATCTTCTGATTCATTTGAGCCCTTACTGCAGGCCTTGATGTGGTTATGGTGGCAGTGTTCAAAAGACTGACATATCCCTGGGGTTTTCTGACAGTGCTTGTTTAAATCAGTTCGTCTGAGCTTTGAAAATTTTCTTGGGCTTATTTTTAGTGGTACTTGCTCCTGGAGTGCTTTAAGTTTTAAAACTGTACATTGTTTTGGTATGATGAAAGGTACTCAAATTCCCACTGGATGGGAATTTATCCAAACTGAGATTTGATCAATATGGCCAGAACTCACGCTAGAGGAAGACAGCTTCATCTGTGCAGAGAAGGATGTCATCTTTGAAGAACATGTAGTTTCTTGTAGTAGAAGTCAACCAAACCATGCCCCAAAGGAAACCCATACTTTGCACTAAAGAAGGACATGTTCTATAAGGATATTGTATCTGCCTTAGATGGTCTAACTTTTAAAGGACCAGGAAGTCATACTCAAGTGCATGGCCATATGGGTAACTTAAAGATGGTCGTGGTTTGCATGTTCAAATGTTACTCACTGCAACAGCTCTCCAAGATGGGCTCTTAGTCCTGCTGAAGCCTTTTCTGTTTAGGCAAGATGTTTTTTACCAAACCTAGAATTATATCTACTTTATCAAGTGTATAGTCAAATTAGTCCTTTCTATTCCAAGGGAAACCTGTTCCTCAGTTCCAGTTTTGCTAAAAGTGATGAGTAGCTAGAATATGGCAAAAGCTAAACATCATTCTCACTGGGATAACTGAAAATGAATGAAAATTTAGGCTGTGATTATGTACCACTGCCAGATCAAGTAGAAATTTAAATTGTGACTAGATCTTGTCAGTTAGCCCTCTGCATATGGGCTTTTCCAAAATAAAACCAGTGCATTTCCATTTTGAACAATAGAACTTGTCACTTCTATTTCTAGTCTACCCCAAACTGAAAAATTTTGACTCATCCACCAACTACCGGCATAACCTCAGGGAAGTCGTCATCATCACTGGACTTTAATTTCACAGCTATAAAATGAATTTGGAGTTCATTTTAAGTTAACATTGAAGATTTTAAAAACTCAAACATTTTTAGAGTTGAATATTATAACCATCCACGGTATGACTGTCTTCTTTAAAAAAATCCTCTTATAAAGCAGAAGTCATATCATGTTTCTATTTTGTTTAAAAATTTTCAGTAAATCCCCATCGCAATCTGAGTAAAAAGAAAGTCCTGTTAATGGACAGGTTCTCTGAACTTGGTACTCGGAGAGCTCTTTCATTTCCTTTTCCACGTCTGTAACTGTTCACTGCAGTCCAGCCACACCACCCTCCTTGGTGTTACTAAACACATATTCTGTCCTCAAAGGCCTTTGACTCTTGCTGTTCCCTTTCCTGGAAATTTATTTTCCCAGCTATCTACCCAGTCCACTCCCTTACCCTTTTCAGATCTTGATTCAAATGATGGTCTCTCAACAAGGTATTCCCCGTTCTCCTGATACAAACTTCAAACCTCTCCCACATTTCCTATCTCTAATTCCTGCTTTATTATTCTCTAGCATTTGTTAATATGTAACATATATAACATGTAACATACTATATATTTTTGCCAACTATGTCCACTCACCAGAATATAAAGAAAAAGATGTTTGTCTGTTTTGTTCACCATTCACTCAGAATTTGTTGAAAAAAATGAAGAAAAGAATGAATGAGGGGCAGAAATGTGTTCTTCTGGCAGTCAGACCAGATTCTAATGGAGCTCTTGATTCTAATTCAATCTGGTAGCCACTTGTGGACAAAGCCTCTGTCTTTTCTTGACCACTGAGTAATTATTCACATGAGAAGATAAAACATCTCCTGTGGGTTTTGACTCTGGGGACTGGAAACCTTCTTTTTATCACTGAGCAAATGAAAGCCAATTGTCTGTTATGCAAAGCCAGCTAATGAGTTATATATAGATACGAACCATTCCTAGGCAATTAGAATCAGCACTTTTCTTCCCCTGAAATCTATTCTGTCCCCTCACCCCTTAGCTACTATATTTCAAATAGATTTCTGCTACAGTATTTTGGGAAAATTTTTTAATTGTTTTAGGTTCACTGTACTAAAAAAAATTATCTGAAGCAAATATCCTCAAGAATTTTAAATGATCTCTTTAGTTTAAGCACATTTAATTAGTTATGGTCCATAGACTATTGTAGCCAACTTCAGGATAAAATGAGATTATATCTGATCTCGTGTGCCTTACACACACACACACACACACACACACAAATGAGATTGTTTCTGATCTCACGTGCCTTACAGATACGATCTATCACTAACTATGTGTAACTATATCTAACATAAGTCACTTTGGTGATGTTACCCTCTACTGAAAAGCCCATTTATGAAAAGCCCATGGGGTCAATGAAAAGACTAGGAATTTATTTATGTGAGACCACATCTTTCTCATTTTTTTTCCCTTTAACCTGCAGTTGTTATAAAAGATGTCGATTCTAGCTTGTTGTCCACTGGACTTGCCCCTTTCATAAAGTTCCTTTGAGCAACTGAGGTCCAGTCTTCAGTATCCCATCCAGCAAAAGTGTGCCAGCTGTGCCGTATCAGCAGGGGGGAGCTGGGGCTTCCATATAAGGCTTCAGAGGAATTGCCGGTTTTAGGCATTTGTTGATTAGCTTGATGAAGTGCTTCAAAATGTTTATTCCTTCTGTTCATTTTCATTTTTTATAGCTGATGTATTCTTGGTATTCTCTTTCTTCCCCTGTGATGTTTGGTTCAAAAATGCTTGAATTCCCAGGGCATTTGTTGGTGTGCAGCCTGGCTCATTATGTTCTCAGACATGCATGGTGTTTGACAAGCCATTGGGTTTTTAAGGCAGACTTGGAGATGTCTAGAATTGGTTAGACCCTATTAACAGGTGGTAAACACATTGCTGAGAAGTGTCCTTTGCTGCATTCAATTAATTCCCATCAAAAGCTGACTGATCCCTGACTACAGATCCAGTCATCAGCGTGCTTGCTTTTGAGCCAATTTATTAATCTAAGCAAACCACAACACTGTCCCTACTCGCTCCCACTGCTAACCTCTTCCCTGTGCACGTGGCACGGGACTGGGAATGATCTGCAAAATTCAAACTGCAAAATTAAGGGTCACAGTTTGGTTTCTTTCCACATCTGTTCCTCTTATTTTCCATGGACCACTTTTCAGTTGCCACCCAAAGAGATGAAGGCAAAACCTCGGCTCCAAGTGTTTGGACACCAGCACAGAGCCAACTGGGGCTGTGGTGAGGCCTGTGTGGCTTAGGAAACTATATTGCTTGTTTGAGCTTTTCCAACAGTGTAAAGTAAAAGAATAAAATAGACAAAGGTTTCTATTTATTTTCCAGAGCCACGGTCATTTTACTTTGTGATTCATTCATCTGGAAAATTCTTTAAAAAAATTGGCCACCTCCTGTGGTCTGGTGTCACTTAGAGCCATCTGAGATGATGGGCCATGCTAGAGGTTTGTAGGTATAGAATTATTAATTTATCTTCAGGGCCTATCTAATTGATATGCAGCTAGAAGCTATGAGGATTGAATTATGAGGTGAAAACCAACATTGCCTTCTTACCAAGTGAGACAACCTTTGACACAAGCAGCAAAATATTATTAATGTTGGGTTTTCATTCTCTCACACTCCTGTCAAACACTCATCCATTTTTCAAGATTTAAACCAAGTGTTTCTTCATCTCATAATATTTCCTTACCAAAGGTCATCTCCAGATAGAAATAACTTCTTCAGACTTTAAGCTCCAGGATAGACTATGATTTCTCTCTTAACACTTAGTCTAATTTTCTTACACTTAAGATTAATTGGGTTCCCTAATTATTCTGTAAACTCTCTGGGACTTGAGGACAACAATATTTTTATCATTCATCTTTGAAATGGCATTGCTTGGCACATAGCAAACTCTTAAGAAATGTTGGTTGAACAAAAAATACTCAAATGAATACACTTAATGCGTATGGTGTTCATGGGACATGCTGTGCCTCTCTAGGACTTATGTCAGCTTTGTGGGCTTAGTCTTCTGCCCATAATGGCCTTCCTTCTTCTCTGCTTGGCAAAAATGTTCTTGCTCTTATGTTGCTGCTTAACAGTCAGTTTTCCTGTAGAATAGTCCCTGTCTTTCCCAAGCACCACTAATCAATACTTTCTCTCTATCTAGAGGTCCACTAGCACTTCCCTCACACTATTTATTTTATTAATAAAATAACTATTTCATTATATTTATTATTATGACACTAGCTACTTTTGTGTATCAATTGGTCTTTTCCTCTTAGTGGATCCTGTTTAATTTAGATTTTACTCTCGGTGCAGGCTTGGCTCAGAAATTGTGCCCACCGAGAGTGACCATCAGAGTCTGGCTCTAACCTCTGATGTTAATCAGCTGCAGAAGTTTAAACATAACACTTAGTCTTCCTTGGCCCCAATATCTGATCTGAAAGCTAAGAGGATGAAACAGAAATCTAAGCTCACCTCCAGCTTCGGGTCTCTATTCAGCACCTCATCCTATTTTTCACTGCCCCTCTTTAGTCCCTGTCTTCATCTCAGTTTTTCTCAATTACAGCTCCGTTTCTCTTTGCCTTGTTTTCTTGTTCAGAAAAAATTTTCCCCCGGGTCACCTGAACACGTTCACATAGTCAAATGCAAATTGAGGATAATAGTGGTGCACACACCTCATAGGTTTATTGCGAGAATTCACTTACTGAATATTTGTAAAGCTTTTGAGCATTGCCTGGCGCACCGTAAGTGCAACTGAGTGTTTATTTATTCAATAAATAATTAACATATCCCTGTCCTCCACTGTCCTGATCATTCAGGAATCGACTGTATCTATTGCTTCTTAGGTTATAGTATCTTAAATTAGACTGCTGTTATTGCCAGAAAAACTTTCAGGATATTACACAAAAATTTTATCACACCATCTAAATTAGAATCCTATTACTACTCTTACCATCCTATTAGAATACCTCATACTTATGCTTTCATAAATGCCACTCAGAATTTATTTACAGGCAAATATTATGCAGTTAATTCCCTGGTAAAGGCAGACTATAGCTATTACCAATGAACAGTTATCTAAAACAGGGCTTTTGCCTTGCCAATTCCATTACACTTTAAAGTTAGAATATACACAAAGTTCTAAGGGCCATTGTGAAATGTATCAGGCTTCAGAAGACGAAAGGAATGGAAGGTTCTCAGAACTGGGTTTCTCCAGATTTACAGCAGAACTCTGAAACACTTTTTCCAGATAAGATGCAGATTTGCTAAGCAACCTTGTTGCAATAGTATACAAAACAGATAAGAAAGGTTGATGGAAGACTATTTTATTTCAAAGTATTTTTCAGTGTGTGCTAAAGTTTGCTCTCCTGAGCATGAAGTAGAAATATCTTATATTATATGTCTCATTTGAGGGAAACTGTTCTCATGAGATGGCATATGTATATATTTGTGTATAAGGGATCTCACAGCAACAGTTAAATTCCTATACAATGAAATCTAAGGAGCATTTAATTTTTGTAGAGATGTTTAGCAAAAAAAACCATTTTTTGTTTTCAGGAATGAAACAATTTTAACAAGACAGGACATGAAGAGTACTGGAAGAACTAGGAAGGCCTACATTTGATTTCGGACCCAGCCACTGTATCACTAAGTAAGTTATCTGACCTCTTTGGGCTGTGTTTTCCACATTTGTAGAATCACATATGTGAACTATATTGCCGTGTGGAGGAAAGTTATTAAGAAAATTAGTGTTCGAACTAGGAGCTAAGTTGAGAGACTGTGGCAATATTCTAGGTGAGATTTCACACATCAGGCATATTTCACAACTTTATACCTAACACATCCCTCCCGGTCCCACCTTGTCTCCATCCTTCGGGAGTGGCACTGGCCTGTCGAGTAAGGCCGGGTGAACTTTCCAGTGAGCGGAGAAGGAGATCGGGCCTTTCAGCTCCAGTTGCCTTCATCTGTTCATCAATAAACTGCCTGCACTTCTTTTAAAGTTTATTTCTGTGGTTTTATGCATATTCTGTGTCATAGGTGAAAGGGTAACACCATATTAATAATCCTTTTAGGAAATCTCATTCTCCTCTAGCAGAAAGAAGTATAAATACATGAATTAAGATAACAAAGAAAGGTGTCGTGGGGATTTTGGGGAACAAGAGAATGTGTGCCAGTCCAGAATCTCCTGCAGTTGGTCCTCTGCACAAGCCAAGCCATTTCTGGGTTGTTCTAACAAAAGAGGAAAATCCAGATTTGTATGTTTGATTTCCCAAATCTTAAAGCATTGGAGGAAAACATTTGCAGGGCACTCTGGCCAGTGGACCCCGCGTGGTCCCCTCCGCTCGCAGCCCCTGCCGGTCCTTCCGAGATGGTGGGGAAGACCGTGACCTCCCCACTCTGGAAGTGGTGCATGAACAAGAAAGAGATACTCTGACAACAGCAGTTTCTCTCGAGAGAAAAACTGTTCCTGCCTTTGACAGTCAGCCAGCCAGCCTGCCGTGGCAGATGGGTCCCACGGAGCAGCGTGTTCTATAGACGAGGCCAGGGAGAACTTCAGCTGTGCTTAGGTGCCTGTAGCGGGACAGTCACACTAATGTTCACGGGGACCCCTCAGCCCCTGAGGGCCTCCGTCACTTGTCTGTGCAAAATCCTAGTCCATTTCCCCTAGTAACGCTCTCAAGTCATTTGGCTTCCTCTCTTCTCACCTCTCTTAAAATGTGGGTTTATTCTTCCTCCTGGTGAAAGTAAGGCTATCGGTGATGAGCTCGCTCCTTTCGGTCTTCCACAGCCCAGACGGCGACGCTGGCCTTCCCTGTCACCTCCCTGGCCCCAGCCCGAGAGGCGCGGAGTGTCTTCCTGCCCGTGGCCGGCCCCACAGCAGCCGGGCTGACTCCCTCCCCGTCTAGGAGAGCCGGCGGCAGGCAGCAGCCCTTCTCCCGTCTGTGTCTTCACTCTCTCTGGTTCCCCCTCACTGCCCCTCTCTCTTCTGCTCTCTCCTGGCTCCTGCCAGTGGGTCATAAACAAACTCTTACATTTACTAGCTTAAAAATTTCCAAGAGGGCAAAACAAGCCCCAGCCTCCCACTGCCCAGCCTCCACGCCGCCCCTCGCCTCTGCCTTCTCCCTCCTGCCTCTCGCCTTCCCTCTCCTTTCACGGAATCCAGTGGCTCGGTTTTCGTTCACAGTCACGCTCTGGCTGTGGATTGCCTCACACATGTCCTCTGAACACACGGTAGCGAATTGACTCGCTGACGGATAATGTACATTAACACCGTTTCTGATATTGCTGTATCTGGGACTTGCTTTCCTATAATGCAGGGAGGGGAGAGATGAGTGGAGATGGAGAAGCACCGTTGGCTGTGTTGATAGTTGTTAAAGCTGGGTGAGGACCTCTAGCAAAACCCCAGATCCACTAATTCCAAAACCAAAAGGACCTTTTTTATCTCAACTTTTCTGACTTCTTTGTGGCGTCTAACCTTTGCTACTACCTTCCTGGTGACGAGCTCTTCTCCCTTCACACTCACGGCTCTCGCTGGGTCACCCCTTTCCCCTTCTCTCTTCATCTTGTGATTTTATTTTCACACATCCTTTCCTTAAAGGCTGATGTCCCAGGATGATCCCTTAGATCCCTCCCCTTTGGCAGTGTTCACTGCAGCTGAATGATCTCTCTTGATTTCAATCACAGTCTAAAATATATTGATCACTTAATCTGTATTTCAGTACAGCTTAGGCCTCTGATCCCCAGTCCCATATTTTCAGTTGTAGTTTCCTCCAGCAACATTTCCCAGACTGAACTCAATATTGTCTCCCTCCCCCCTCCCCTCCCACAACTGCTCCCTATTCTCAATCCCACCTTAGCAGCTGGGAATTGCTTGCACTCTCCCAAGATTCATCTTGTCTAGTAAGCACCCCAAGGTTAATCATACCTTCCTCAGTGCCCCCCAGGAGGACACTTCTTTCATCTGGAAGACTACAGCTCCTGGTGCCTCTCATTTCTATATGGTTTCTCCTTTCTCCTACTGTCCCCTCCCCAGGGGTAGATCAGGCATCAGACTCATCTTGGTAGGCCCACCCCTAGTACTACAGTATTTGGAATGTTGTCAGTAAATATTTGTTGAAATAACTAATAATGTGATCTTGAAATTTAATGCCAGAAGGGACGATCTAACTCAGAGTCTCAGTGAACAGTAAAATGATCAAGAGCGTGCTCTCTAGACACCCCCCCAAACCTGCCTTTAAATCCTGACTTTGCCACTTTCTAGCTTTGTGACATAGGGAGAATCATTAAGTTATAGCAAAAGTCACTGAATGCTTTGTTTTTGAGCTATAATGAAATGAATGTCCAAAATCTGAATGAGCAGAGGAAAGTTGAGAAATGTAATTTCTTCAAAGAAAAGATTTTGTAGTTTAGTACATAGCAGTCATTTCTTTCCTAGAAGTAAAATTATTCTTGTTGTATATAATGGAAATTAATATGTAATATACTATATACGATATGTTTTGTATATATATGTATTTTTTTCTTGGTATTATGCAAGACCCCTCCAACTTCCTAAGGCCCTGACACCCAAACAAATTTGAATCTCAATGGAAATGGAAAGTGAGGCTCAGAAAGTCTAAAGGATGTCCAACGTCACCCAGTTATTGGCAAAGCTGGGATTTGAACGTAGTTGACTGTAGCCCACTGATCGTGAAATTTGTTTTAAATAAATAACAAAACTACACTCACTGGGTCTTGGATATTTTTCCTTTCAATGGTATCATTTTGATAGTAAAAGGACCATACATAGAGATTCATGTAAAAGTTGTGAAACTTAACTAACTGAAAGTAAGATATTAATGTCAAGTAAGGGAATTTATGAAAACTATTATTTGAAAAATATTCTGAGACTTGACAGAAGGAATTTAAAAATGCATGGCTACTTGCTTTGATTTGTCATATAATGTAACTTTTTTCTTCTCAGTTCAGTTATCTTTCCTATAAGATCTCAAAGTTCACTTTCTGCCCTAACATACTTTTTAAAAACTGCTTTGCAGATCTGTAGTTTCTCTATTCTGATTGTGTTTTGAGTGTATACTAAATACAGTATATTTCTTACCACAGACATCCCAAGACAGCACAAGAATGCAATTCTGTCAATAAGTTATTTCAGATTATTCCTGTAGTTGTGAGGGATATCTGTGTACTTCATTACTATGAGTCTCTGTGCAGCTTTCTTTGATGTAAATATAATACTTCAGCACATCTGAGGACTGAAGTCTGCAAGCTAATTGCATCTGAGTTCCTGCTTGCTAATGTGACCAGGATAAATCATGACTATTTAGAAAGCCTCCATAATGCATTTTGCAGAACAAAGACATGAGAATGAAGAAAGATAAATGCTTTTAAAAATAATGATCTTTTAAAATAATGGTGATGTCACTTTTGGGAAAAAGGCACATTTAAGCAAATGAGCTGTATTCTAAGAGGAAGTCAACTGTCCATCCATTCATAGAAGTGGACATACAGATGTATTATAGAGAACATAGCTAGAATGTCTGGCTTCTGTGAGAAATAGGAAGCATTTTATGTAGGTGCGTCTACCACTGTTTTGGCCTATCACACTGGTTTGCTCTACCTCAGTGGAGCCTTCCTACTTGGTTCCAATAATGGCCAGTCCAACAATCCACTTAGTACTTGATTACATATCTTGATAATGTGTTTTAGAAATTTTTCTGATGTTGATATATCTTGGATTTAGCTTTAAAAGTGAAGAAAGGACAAAGATGTGTGAATTGAAGGTACACATTGATATTTGTTGAAACTAACTATACATTGATAATTGTAAAAATAGGATAATGAGTCAATGGCGATTCATTATCCCATCCTATCTTTTTCTATACACTTGAAATTTTCCACAAAAAATTAAAAATAATCTGTAATACTTTGAGATTTGTGTGTGTTTAGAGGTGTATGTGTGTGAATCTTTAGTTGTTAATTATAATCTTTTGAACCACAGGGAGAGTAAATTTTATTTTCAACTAAGTCAGCAGTTAGTGGGGCACCGATTTTAATGTACTTATTGGTAGAGTGGATGCAAAATGCATATTATCCTTTCCCCAAATTCCTACGATCTAGCTGGAAAAATCAACACACACAAGCAAAAAATCTTGGAATTAAATTTGGAAGTAAAATACTAAGATTTGGAAGTAAAATACTAAGACAAAACTTAAATAACCTTTCAAGGCAATAATAGAGTTAAGACACCATGAAAAATCCTCAGTAAGTTGTACCATGTATAATTTCTCTATTTCAGCAGAGGGAAACATCACTATAATAAAAAAAAATTTACTTTGGTAAATGGATTTAAGCTGACTCTTAAGAGATGGGCCTTAGCTAGGTAGAGAGGAAAAGGAAAACTCTTTCAGTTAACAAAAAGGAAAGAGCAAAAGAAAAAAAGGGTTTACATTTGGGTAAATTTTTAAGTGAGTAAATACATTACTGGGAACATTGAAACCTTAGAGAATGATTTGACTTTGGAGGACTGAAGTTTAGGTTAAAGAATTTAAAATTTAATCTTAGGCAGCAGAGAGCCACTAAAAGGGTTTTACGAGGAAGTGATGTTCCCAAGCAAACACATAGCAGAAATGACGAGAGTAACAGGATTGATTGAAGGAGAAACTGGTGGGAGAAGAAATGAAAAGAATAAACAGGATTATTGCAACATTCTGCAAAAGTTGCAATAAGAGTCTTTAGACACTTAGCAACTTTAGAATGATAGTACGCAAATAGAAATTGGGATCCAGTGTGGGGGTCACATTTGTCAATCCTGTGAGAGCCATCAGATATGAGAGTCTAGGAAAATGGCTTTCTCTGCAATCTCCCCTATTTCTAGTATATCTTACTTAATAAAATGGTTGTACTTTCTATAGGTTTCCATTGGCAAACATTTAGTAACTTCCAAAATAAATAGAGAGTGGGAATGACTTTCAGAGATGCCAAGTATCAAAGCAGATAGTAGATGTTGTTTTTAGCTCTTTTGTTAACTATAATGCTATTAACATTTGTGAATATAGAGAAATTTTCATGTTGTGCATAATACTGGCACATCTACTTGTCTGAACAATTTCAGTTCCATGGCGGTTATTTTATCTGTTTCTATGGAGACAGTTTATTTGGTATAAGAATGGAATTTGAGCAACCACACACCAAATTTATGTGCTTATTCTAAGATATTCATTCCAAGGAAAGCCTGCTAGGTTAATACATACTTTTTAGATCTTTCCACAGGTTTTAATGAGCCAACACCAATTCTGGCACTGTAATCTCCACGGTATACAGAATACGTTATGGGAAACAGTTTTTCTCAGGTCTGCCAGATTAGTGGGTAAAACATACTACACATGTTGGGCCTACAGCTTTCCAAGTTCTGGGTGGGGTGTCAGCTTGTGCTCTAGATGAGTACATTACAGAATTATGGCCTGCAGTGGGGCAGGTGTCAGGGTTTGGATTTTGACTTCTAAGCAAATGGATTCATCCCCTTGTTCTCAACTTAAGAACTCAGATAATTTAAACTCCATTTCCCTTATAGTCATTTTGAACTTTGTCCAGTATTATAGTAGACATAAACTGGAAGAGAAGAAATGTTGTTTTCCCCATATGATTGTAAGGCTTTTCAAAGTGCTCAATAAATATGTTATTAACCAATAAGTGTATAATTTCTCATAAATAGTCAGGGGTTTTTTTGCATGAAAGAAAAACATTCCCCATAATAAAATTCGTTACCCATCCATGAGATTCTAGGAAAAGCAAGTGTAATTTTCAATTAAAAAGTGTAACCTTATTCAAGATCTTGCATACATTTTTATGTAATCATTTGATAGTTACATTTTATCCAAATTCTAAAATACGACTTGTGGATGCTGTCAAAAATCACATAATCTACCTCATTAGTTTTCAGATTTCCTTATTAATCATTTATTCTAATGTAGAGGATTATTTGGTAAGTTTTTTTTCTTTTTTCATTAATTTTCCACAGGAAGGAGGCAGGCTTGGCAGGCTTTGTAATGCTATAGAAGTAAACATCAATGGATCATCTGGGATTCGATTTGAAAAATTCAAGGGGAAAGCAATAAGTAAATGTAGAGTCCTTTGCAATTACTAGTGTAGCTGTAGTAAAAGCTTTGAAAAATTAATCAGCTTCTCCTCTAAGAATTCACCCCAGTTAACTAAGAAAATTTTCCTATAAGCTATATATTTCTTTATGTTTACTCAGCTTCTGATAAAGTTACTTTAATTTTTTATACCAAAATTAGAAATTACTTTTCTTACTTTTAGTTTCCTATTCTGCCTTCTGGTGTAACAAGTGGAGTCAGTAAAGGTTAAAATGCATGTTAAGTTTGATTAGAAGAATGTTTATGGAGGTCATTTGCAAAATTATCTATAAAGGAAAATGTTATTTGTTCTAATTTCATGCATCCATCCAATAAAATCTGCAAATAGTTATTGAGCTTCTACTATGTAAATACCTGGATATTTCATGGAAATATATATGAGAACAATATAGGACTTACTTTCAAAGAGTTTACAGAATAGTTGGGGAAATAAACACATGCAAACTAACTTTAAGATCAAGTAGGTATAAGTGAAACAATGACAGCAATATGACTTTTGGAAATGAGGAGAAAGATGTCCTGATTTAGCAGAATACCTTTGGTAGTAGTGTGAAGGATGTATTGAGTAATGGGAAGACTGAGGTGCATTTCTGTATATTGCAAGTCTTGAGTTTGGGAGGCAGGTATGCTAACAGTATGTCTGGAAGAGAACTGAAATTTTACATCTAGAAGTCAAAACAGAAAGGGACTTGAAAAATGAAAGTAAAAGGAGAAGGAGTGGGAGGAATGGAGCAGACAGATATATGGAAGTTGCTTTATCCTTATGCCCTTTCCTTGGTACTTTCCATAAATATTTCATTTATAGCAGCATAGGTTCACATGGTAGTATTTTTTTTGAGGTCAAAAGGGTGAGTCAGAAGAGGAAAAGATGGTGGCATGCGTAGGGAGGTGGAAATCTTCTCCCAAAACCATACATATTTTTGAAAATACAGCAAATAACAACTATTCCTAAAAGAGTAACCAGAAGATACAATACACTAGCCAGTCTACATCCGCGAGAACCCAACATGTCATGGAAAAGGGTAGGGTACAAAGCTGTGACCTGGCAGGACCTGAGCACTCCCCCCACCCCAGCTCACGGGGGGGGGAGGAAAAGAATCAGAGTGGGGAGGGAGTGGAAGCACAGGACTCCTAAATAACCAGCCCTAGTAATCTGCCCCAGGAACATAGACACACATTGCATGGTGCTCTGGATATTAGAGGAACAGAAAAGCAAAATCCAAGACTAAGACTGCGAACAGGTTCCCACAGCCGGCTGCCTTGAGACAAAAGAAAAGAGGGCACTTTAAAAGTCTTAAAGGGACAAGGGTTTAACACGTGGACAAAATCGTCCTGGCACACTCAGCCCAGCAGGCTGGGAACTTTAAGGAACTTCAGGTGCCCTATCTCCCTGGTTGACAACACAGCTCAGAGGCCCCTCACAGTGATAAGCAGCCTGCCATTCCTTCTTCTCTGCCAGCACCTGCAAGCAAACTGCTGTCCCCACCATTGCTGCAGAGAAGCTGGAGAGCAGCCCTGCCTACAGCAACCACACAGCTTAACACAGGGGCTTCTCCCTGTATGCACCTAACTGGCCCAGACACAGACGTTGCTCCCTGTGTGCAGTTGACCGGCACAGACAGATAAGAGAGGCACAGAGACTGGGAAGTATGAAGGGGCTTTGCTTTCACGACAGAAAAAACACCACCCTCCTGCAAGCCCTGCCAGCGCCCTAGGCCATCCAAAGGGCTTCCCCGCCCAGAAGCTGCCCCCTGCCTGCGGTTGACTGGCACAGACAGAGGAGATGGGCGTGAAGACTGGGAGGCACAAAGGACCTTGTCCTTGTGGCAGACACACGCGCTGCTGGCCTGCAACCACCGCCAGCGCCCTAGGCCATTCTGAGGGCTGCCTTGCCCATGGCAGCCTAGGGGATTAAGCCAGAGGCTGCTCTCTGTGCAAAACTGACCAGCACATACAGAGCAGATGGGCGCAAAGATCAGGAGGCAGGAAAGGGTTTTGTTCTTGGGCAGAACACAGGCTGCTGGCCTGCCACACCTGCCATTGCACTAGGCCATCTCGAAGGCCACCACAACCATGGCACCTTGAGGGATTAACACAGAGGCTGCTCCCTGCCTGTGGTTGACTGGCACAGACAGAGGAGATGGGCGTGGTGACTGGGAGGCACAAAGGGAACTTGTCTTTGCAGCAGACACGCGCGCTGCTGGCCTGTGACGACCGCTAGTGCCCTAGGCCATTCTGATGGCTGCCCTGCCCATGGCAGGCTAGGGGATTAACCCAGAAGCTGCTCTGTGTGTGCCTTTAACTGGCACAGAGATCAGAGAGAGGCAAGACGACCAGCAAGCAGGAAGGGACTTTGTTCTCCCAGATGACAAATGCACCACTCATTGGCAACCACTCGCATCACCACGAAAAGGCAGAACCTTGTTCAATCCAAAATCCTTCAAACACAAGAAAGAGGTCTTGGTGAGACTGAAATCACCAATCTTCCTGAAAAAGAATTCAAAATACAAGTCATAAGCATGCTGATGGACCTACAGAGAAATATTCAAGAGCTAAGGGATGAATTCAGGAGGGAGATAACAGAAATGAAACAAACAATGGAAGGATTTAAGAGAAGACTGGATGAGGTGGAAAGAATGCAAATGGAATAGAAATCAGAGAACAAGAATACAGACAAACGGAGGCAGAGAAAGAAAAAAGTATCTCTAAGAATGAAAGAATATTAAGAGAACTGTGTGACCAATCCAAACGGAACAATATTCGCAAATAGGGGTACCAGAAGAAGAAGAGAGAGTAAAAGGGATAGAAGGTGCCTTTGAAGAAATAATTGCTGAAAACTTCCTCAATCTGGAGAAGGAAATAGTCTCTCAGGTCATGAAAGTCCACAGATCTCCCAACACAAGGGAACCAAGGAGGGCAACACCAAGACATGTAATAATTAAAATGGCATAGATCAAAGACAAGGACAGAGTATTAACAGCAGCCAGAGAGAGAAAAAAGATGACCTACAAAGGAAAATCCATCAGGCTATCATCAGACTTCTCAGCAGAAACCTTACAGGCCAGAAGGAAATGGCAGCATATATTCAATGCAATGAAACAAGGGCCTCGAACCAAGAATACTGTATCCAGCAAGATTATCATTTAAATTTGAATGAGGGATTAAACAATTCCCACATAAGCAAAAGTTGAGGGAATTTACCTCCCACAAACCATCTCTACAGTGTATTTTAAAGGGACTGCTCTAGATGGAAGTATGCCTAAGGCTAAATAGCTGTCACCAGAGAAAATAAAACCACAGCAAAGGAAATAGACCAAGTAAATACTAACTAAATGCAAAATAAAATCAGCTATCCACAAAATCAGTCAAGGGAAACACAAAGAGTACAGAATAAAACACCTAACATATAAAGAGTAGAGGAGGAAAAAAAAAAGAGAGAGAAATAAAGAATCATCAGACTGTTTATAACAGCACAATAAATGAGTTAAAGTTAGACAGTAAGATAGTAAAGAAGCTACCCTTGAACCACTGGTGACCATGAATCCCAAAGCCTGCAGTGGCAAGTACATACCTATCGATAATCACCTGAAATGTAAATGGATTGAATGCAACAATCAAAAGACACAGAGTAATAGAATGGATAAAAATGCAAGACCCATCTATTTGCTGCCTACAAGAGACTTATTTCAAACTCAAAGACATACACAGACTAAAAGTAAAGGGATGGAAATAGATATTTCATGCAAACAATAAGGAGAAAAAGGCAGGTTTTGCAGTACTTATATCAGAGAAAATAGACTTCAAAACAAAGAAAGTAACAGCAAAGAAGGACATTACATAATGATAAAGGGATCAGTCCAATAAGAGGATATAATCATTATAAATATCTATACACCCAACACAGGAGCACCTGTAAAACAAATACTAACAGATTTACAGGAGGAAATAGAATTCAATGCATTCATTTTAGGTGACTTCAACACACCACTCACTCCAGACAGAAAATAAGTAAGGACACAGAGGCACAGAACAACACACTAGAACAGATGGACCTAACAGACATCTACAGAACTCTACACCCAAAAGCAGCAGGATACATATTCTTCTCAGGTGCACATGGAAAATTTTCAAGCACAGATCACATACTAGGCCATAAAAAGAGCCTCATAAAATTTAAAAAGGTTGAAATTGTACAACCACCTTCTCAGGTCACAAAGGTATAAAACTAGAAATAAATTGTACAAAGAGAACAAAAAGACCCCAAAATACATGGAGACTTAACAACATGCTCCTAAATAATCAATGGATCAATGACAAAATTAAACGGAGATCAAGCAATATATGGAGACAAATGACAACAATAATTCAACACCACAAAATCTGTGGGACACAGGGAAGGCATTTCTAAGAGGAAAATATATAGCAGTCCAGGCCTATTTAGAAAAAGGAAGAACAACCTTAATGAATAGTCTAAATTCACAATTATTGAAACTGGAAAAAGAAAAACAAATGTGGCCCAAAGTCAGTAGAAGGAGGGACATAATAAAGATCAGAGAAGAAATACATAAAATATAGAAGAATAAAACAATAGAAAAAAATTAATGAAACCAAGAGCTGGTTCTTTGAGAAAATAAGCAGAATAGATAAAGACATAGTCAGACTTATTAAGAGAAAAAGAGAATCTACACACATAAACAGAATCAGAAATGAGAAAGGAAAAATCACTACAGACACCACAGAAATATAAAGAATTATTAGAGAATGCTACGAAAAACTATATGCTAACAAACTGGATAACCTAGAAGAAATGAAAAACTTAAAAAAAAAAATAAAACCTACCAAGACTGACCCAGGAAGACACACAAAATCTAAGCAGACCAATTACCAGCAATGAAATTGGATTAGTAATCAAAAACTACCCAAGAACAAAACCCCTGTACCAGATGGATTCATTGCTGAATTTTATCAGACATTTAGAGAAGACATAATACCCATTCTCCTTAAAGTTTTCCAAAAAATAGAAGGGGAGGGAATACTTCCAAACTCATTCTATGAAGCCAGCATCACTCTAATATCAAAACCAGGCAAAGACACCCCCCAAAAAAGAAAATTACAGGCCAATTTCCCTGAAGAACATAGATGCAAAAATACTCAACAAAATATTAGCAAACTGAATTAAAAAATACATCAAGAAGATCATACACCATGATTAAGTGGGATTCATCCCATGGTGCAAGGATAGTACAACAATCCAAAACCCATCAATATCATCCACATCAACAAAGAGAAGGATAAAAAACAGAGGATCATCTCCATAGATACTGAAAAGCATTTGACAAAATTCAACATGCATTCATGATAAAAACTCTCAACAAAATGGGTATAGAGGGCAAATACTTCAACATAACAAAAGCCATATATAAGAAACCCACAGCCAACATTATCCTTAACATCGAGAAGCTGAAAGCTTTACTCAAAGATTGGGAACAAGACAAGGATGCCCACTCTTCCCGCTTTTATTCAACATAATACTGGAGGTCCTAGCCACAGCAATCAGACAAAACAAAGAAATAAAAGGCATCCAGATTGGTAAAGAAGAAGTCAAATTGTCACTATTTGCAGATGACATGATATTGTACATAAAAATGCCTAAAGACTCCACTTCAAAACTACTAGAACTAATATCTGAATTCAGCAAAGTTGCAGGATGCAAATTTAACACACAGGAATCCGCTGCATTCCTATACACTAACAATGAACTAGCAGAAAGAGAAATCAGGAAAACAATTCCATTCACAATTGCATCAAAAATAATAAAATACCTAGGGAAAAAACCTAACCAAGGAAGTGAAAGACCTATACTCTGAAAACTACAAGACACTAATGAGAGAAATTAAAGAAGATAGCAATAAATAGAAACACATCCCATGCTCATATATAGGAAGAATTAATATTGTCAAAATGGCCATCATGCCTAAGGTAATTTACAGATTCAATGCAATCCCTATCAAAATACCAACAGCATTCTTCAATGAACTGGAACAAATAGTTCTAAAATTCATATGGAACCACAAAAGACTCTGAATAGCCAAAGTAATCCTACGAAGGAAGAGTAAAGCAGGGGGGATCTTGCTTCCCAAACTTCAAGCTCTACTACAAAGCCTCAGTAATCAAGACAATTTGGTACTAGCACAAGAACAGACCCATAGACCAGTGGAACAAAATAGAGAGTCCATATATTAACCCAAGCATATATGGTCAATTAATATATGATTCAGGACCATGGATATACAGTGGGGAAATGACAGCCCATTCAACAGCTGGTGTTGGGCAAACTGGACAGCTAGATGTTAGAGAATGAAACTGGATTACTGTCTAACTCCATGCACAAAAGTAAACTCGGATCAAAGACCTGAATGTTAGCCATGAAACTATAAAACTCTTAGAAAAAAACAAAGGCAAAAATATCTTGAATATGAACAGGAGCAACTTCTTCATGAACATATCTCCCCAGGCAAGGGAAACAAAAGCAAAAATGAACAAGTGTTATTATATCAAACTAAAAAGCTTCTGTACAGCAAAGGACACCATCAGTAGAACAAAAAGTCATCCTGCAGTATGGGAGAATATATTCATAAATGACATATCCACTAAGGGGTTGGCATTCAAAATATATAAGGAGCTCACATGCCTCAACAAACAAAAAGTAAATAATCCAATTCAACAATGAGTAGAGGATCTGAACAACTCTCCAAAGAAGAAATTCAGATGGCCAGCAGACACATGAAATTATGCTGCACATCCCTAATCATCAGAGAAATGCAAATAAAAACCACAATGAGATATCACCTCTAAGTGTTCTTTAGAATTTAGCAGTTATACTCATCAGTCTTTTGCTTATTTCATATTTTTTTGAATATCTTGTTAGGTTTTTTCATTATCATAATAATAGCTATTTTTTCAAACATTGTAAGTGAGAATTATCTGTTCCTTCAGAGTTTAAGATAACATTTGTAGAACTATTGAGGTGGGTACATTTTATGAACCAAGTCCTTTGAAAAAATTTTAGCTTTTTCTGATTGTATTTCTACTCAAGCCTTCTATTTATTTGTGTTGTATTTTGTAAAAACATCATATTGTTTTTTTTTTCTCATTGGTGCAAGAGTTTTGCAGGAGTCTTTTAACATTTCTACTGGTTAGTTATTTTAAAATTTAATTTCCTATTACTTTTTAAGTTTAATGCTTTTTTAATCACAAATGGGACCTGCGTAATTTCCACTTTTAGGAATTATTGATATCTTATGTGGCTTGACATAAAAAAGTGCCTTAATAAGTATTATATAGTATATATTTTTTAGTATTTTAGAAGACATAGTTTTGAGGTTTTAAAATTTCTAAGAGAACACAGCCTTTTATCAAGTCTCTGATAGAAGAAAACTTTTCTGAGCTAATATAACAGTTTAATTACAAGATTAAAGAACTCAGGCTGTTTCAGAAACAAAAAAAAGTTAAACAAAACCATTAGCTAATTTTTTGTTAGCACAGCAAGCAAAAAAGAAAAAATCCTATTTGTATTTAGGCGGGTGAAGACTGTTTAAATATGGCACTTACAGAGAAAAGTTTGGCAAAAAGTTTTTGTCAGTCTTCTCTCTGACACTCAACACTTAGGAGGAGAAAATCTAAAGAAATTTGATGGAAAATGTGAAAGCAGGTTTTTTTAAAATACTTTACCCACATATACCATCTCCATCTTAAAAAATGACTTCTAGTGCATAGACCAATAGATTAGAAACTTAGGTAAAATAAAGACTTCACTTTGCTATAGCATGATTGAAAGTGAGCAGTGATACTAATTAAACATGGAGATATATAAATAAATGCTAGAAATTTGTACAAAACAAACTATAACAAATTATGCTTAAAAGAAAACACTAAAATGATACTAACATTTAACCATAATCTATGACTATGTATTACAAGAATAGAAACAAAAAATGTGTGGGTGTGATCAGAATAACAAAAATTCAAACTATACAACAAGACTGACAAATCTTTAGCTAGACTGAATAATAAAAAAAGAGAAGACTCAACTAAAATCAGAAATAAAAGAGGGGACACTACTACCAATTTTGTAGAAGTATAAAGGAGTATAAGGAAGTACTGTGAACAATTGTATGGCAAAAAATTGAATAACCTAGATTAAGTGAACAATGTCCTAGAAACACACAATCTACCAAGACTAAATCACAAACAAATGGAAATTCTGAATACACCTGTAATTAGTAATCAAAAATTCCCCACCTCCCAAAAAATTCCATGTCCAGATTGCTTTACTGATGAATTCTACAAAACATTAAAGAAAAATTAACAGTAATCCTTCTTATCCTCAGGCCCTTTTCTTGGTACTTCCCATAACTTATTTAATTATATAGCAACATAGGGTCGCAGGGTGGTGTTTTTTAAGGTTAAAAGAGTGAAAAGTTGAAGAGGTGAGAACACATGGGAACTCATTCTGAGATCAGCATTACCCTGATACCAAAGCCAGACAAAAATAACATAAGTACAGACCAATGTATATCTGATGAATATTAATCCAAAATTATGCAACAAAATATTAACAAACTAAATTAAACAACATATTAAAAAGATTATACACCATGACCACATGGAATTTATTCATGGAATGCAAGGATGGTTCATCAAACAAAAAACAATTCTTGTAATATACCACATTAACAGGATGAAGGGGAAAAAAATATCATCTCTTGCAGAGAAAAAATTTGATAAAATTTAACACAAATTCATGATTAACAAAAATTCCATTCAACAAACAGTGAATAGGCCCTATCTCTGTATTATAAAGATCCTATGTGAAAAACCCACAGCTAACATTGTATTTAATAGTGGAATATTGAAGCTTTTTCTCTAAGATCAGAAACAAGGCCAGGATGCCTGTTTTTGCCACTTCTTTTCAGCACAGTACTGAATGTCCTAGCCAGAGCAATTAGGCAAGAAAAAGAAATAAAAAGCATCCAAAATTGAAAAGGGAGAACTTAAATTCTGCTTGTAGACAACATGATCTTTTGTATAGAATACTCCAAAGATTCCACAAAATAAATTAATTAAAACTAACAAACAAATTAAGCAGTTTTAGGATACAAATTCACCATACAAAAAAATCAGTTGCATTTCTACATAAGAATGAACAATTCAAGAAGGAGTTAAGAAAACAATTCTGTTTATAATAGCATTCAGAAAAGTAAAATATTAGGAATAAATTTAGCCAAGGATGTAAAAGACTTGTACAGTAAAAGTAATTAAAGAAGATGCAAATAAATGGACAGATATCATGTGATCATAGATTGGGAGACTTAATATTTTGTTAAATGTCAATACTCCCCAAAGAAATCTACAGATTTAATATAATCTCTTACAAAATTAAAAAAATTTTTTTGCAGAAAAAAGGATCTTAAAATCCATATGGAATTCAAGGGTCCCCAAATGTATAAGCAACCTTGAAAGAGAAGAACAAAGCTAGAAGTTTTACTCTTCTTAATTTCAAACATTACAACAAAGCTAGAGTAATCAAAACCTTATGGTACTAACAAAAAGACAGAAAGACATATAGACCAATGTAATAAAACAGAGAGCCCAGAAATAAGCCCTTATATATAGTCAACAGATTTTCAACAAGAGTGTCAAGACCATATAATGGGGAAAGGACAGTCTTTTCAACAAATGGTATTGGGAAAACTGGATATCCACATGCAAAACAATGAATTTGCATCCTTACTTTACATCATTTATAAAAATGATCAAAGACCTAAACATAAAAAGTAAATTATAAAAGTCTTAGAAGAAAACATAAGAGAAAACCTTTGTGGCACTAGATTTGACAATGCTTTCTTGGATATGATACTAAAAACACAGGGAACGAAAGAAAAAAAATAAGTTGGATTTAATCAAAGTTAAAACTTCTGTGCCTCAAAGGACACAATCAACATAGTGAAAATCAATCCACAGAATGGGATAAAATACTTTCTAGTTGTATATCTGATAAAGGATTAATATCCAGAATATACAATGAACTATAACTCAACAATGAAAACAAACAACTGGGTTAAAAAATGAGCAAAAGATTTTAATAGACATTTCACAAAGAAGACATGAAAATGACCAAGAACATGAATACATGCTCAAGATCACTAAATTAGATATGCAAGTCAAAATCACAATGAGATACTACTTCAGAAACTTTATAATAGCTATTGTCAAAATAACAGAAAATAAGTGCTGATGAAGGTATGGAGAAATTTTAACATTGTGCATGACTGGTGAAAATTTTAAATGGTACAGCCACTGTGGAAAACAGTATGAGAGTTCCTAAAAAAATTAAACAGAATTACCATATAACCCTGAAATTGTACTTTTGAATACATACCCAAAAGAAGTGAAAGCAGCGACTCAAACAGATATTTATACACCTATGTTCATAGCAGGATTATTCACAATGCCCAACAGGCAGAAGCAGCCAAAGTGTCTGTCAATGGACGAACAGATAAACAAACTTTGGTATACAGATGTAGTGGAATATTATTCAGCCTTTAAAAGGAAGGAGTTCTCACATGTGTTGCAACATTTATGACATTATGCTAAATAAAATAAACCAATCACAAAACATAAATACTGTAGGATTCTATTTATGTGAGGTCCCTAGATAGTCAAATTAATAGAGGCAGAAAGTAGAATGACAGTTGCCAGGAGATCGAGGGAGGGGAAGTGGGGAATGTTTAATAGCTACAGAATTTCAGTTGAGGCTGATAAAAAAGCTCTGAAAATGAATGGTAGTGATAGTTGTACAGCAATATGAATGTACTTATGCCACAGAACCATACACTAGAAAATAGTGAAAAGGGTAAATTTTATGTTATATATATTTACCACAATAAAAAAGCTAAATAAATTTCAGAAGACAAAAATAATGTTTGTTCAAGAATGCTATTAAAAGCAAAAAAATAAAAAATAAAAAACAAGTTTCCATATTGTATTAAATACAAAACAAAACAGCAAATAAGAATTGAAGAAATAAAGTATAACAGAATAGAAGAAAAGTGATAGAGAAAGGATATAGTATATATGGATAATATAATTAATAAGACATTTAAAAATTCTGTTCTACTCTCTGTCTTGCAGCGTATATGCACAAAAGACATTAGTTTTCAAGTGATAACATTTTTTTTTGCACATTCCAAGGCATTTTCTAAAATATTCTTAAATTTTTCAGGGAAAACATTTTCACAAAAATGTTTTCCTTTGGGTTTCCTCATGATTCTTGGTAGTTTCATATTTTTTTCCCCTTAAATGGAGTTGTATGCACAAGTCTAAGTCCACCAGCCCACCCATATTTTTTGATCTGAACAAGAAGGATGGATTGATGTGCCTATACTCTGACATTTTTTAGCTGGCTATTATGTAATGCACTCTTCAGAACTGATTCTGGATGTTCATTTCCACTAATTTTTCATGTCACATAAGTTCTAGAGGAGCATTATTATAGAAGAATATTGTTTAGTACAGTTAATGAAATTCTTAGCTTTTTGTCTCTGATGATAGGATTTCTGCATGTAGTTAGGAATCTATTTAGCAATAATACTATCTTTCTTTTGTTAAATAACGAAAGAATGTTTACCTGTATTCCTGACCCTAAGTTACTTTGCCCTTTGCAGTTGGAGAGTTTATCTCTATCGGTTGGCTCATTTTACCTGGAACTCATGACTAAGCACGTAATGAATTCATCCTTTCAAGTGCTCAGCATTACATTTGCCTTGTTGAAGACAGTATGTTGAATCAATCATTAGATTTTCATTTGCTTCTGCTTCTTCCTGAAACTCCAAAATGATATTAAAAGATGAATATTGCCAAAAATTAGGATACTCAGGAAACATTTTTGTGTTAGAAAGCAAATGGATGAGTGGGAACTGACTGACTTGAGTAAGTTAAATCTTAAGCTTTCTATGGAGAAGGCCCAAAGCATGCCAACTTGTGCTACAGAACTCCAAAATCTCAGAATAGGCAATCCTTAGAGATGGTGGTTGAGTACAGGGAATTGTTTGAAAACTAGATTTAAAATGTGTAGGACTTCTGATTTCCTCCTCTACTCTACAACTAGGAGACTGTCTCTCCCAAGAGAAAATCAATTTTATTCTTTTTACTGAGGGATCTATTTCCTGCTGGCAATAGGCACTGTCGTGAAAAGGGGATTTAAGTTAAATATTATTTTATAAATATTGAAATTCCCCAGTCTTCTTCCTATATCCCTTTCACATAATACTAGGTAGCAGGCTTATTCTTTCTACGAAGGAGATTTATTGTGTGCCCTCTGGAATTCTGAACAGCACAATAGAAAAGATCTTAGGAAAGCATGTAAGGGTTTTCTTATTGAAATGATCCAGTAGATTATCTTACAGCCAACAGTTGATGAGTCACTTTTATGCATATAGTTTTTTCAGGTCCCATACATAAATATGAAAAAATAACAAAAGAGCATCAGGTCTTTAAGTAAAGAGAGGCCAAAGCCAAAGTAATTTGGAGGAAACACATGATGAAGGTAGAAAGTGACTGTATTGCATCTGTTAAATAATAGCATGATGCTAAAAACCAACAAATAGAAAACGAAGAAAGTTTCATGGAAATTATAAATGTGGAAGTTGTATTGAACAATGCATTAGAAGAGATTGAAGATAAAACTGAGGTACATCCCAAGAAAACACAGCAAAAAAAGTAACTAAATAGAAAAATAAGAAACAAAAATAAAAGTGGATTAGTAGAGAAAATCCAACATTAAAATCATAGGAATATGAGAAGGGAGGACCAAAGAAATGGAAGGGCAGAACATAATCAAAGACATAATTCAAAACAATTTCCCAGAACTGAAGAACATGATTTCCTTAAGCATTTTGTCATATTGGACATCCTTACCAAGAATTCTATGAAATTCAAGAAAATAGTCACAAATATAAATCATCATACAATTTCAACTTAGTTCAATCTAATTTTAGTAAAATAAATAGAAGTTTCCACACTATTTACTGAGTAAATTATGTATTTCTCACTGCTTTTACTGTCAAATTTGCTATAAGCAAAACCACTTATCTATATATTAAATATTATATACAAATATATTTATCTCTTGACTATGTATTCTATTTATTTTTCTTAAAATTAAATGTTTAATAATCAAAACCCAATAAGCAATTTTTACATTTTTTTAATGCTAGAAAAAGTGTTTCTCAAATTCCTTTGAAGAAATAACTGCATGAGAATAGCCAGGAAATTTCTGAAGAAGAAAGTTTAAAAGGAATATTTGCCCAAACAACTCTGAAAGCTACTTTAAACTTGAATTTTGACAGAATTGACATGTTCATAACACTGAATTTTCCCTTTCATTACCACAGTAACTCATTTGCTCTCTCAAGATCTAAAATATCCCTTAGAATTATAAATTCATTTTTATATAGTCATTTACATTTCTTTTATAATCTACATATTTTATGCTTATTTTTTGCTATTATACATAAGATATTTTTCTTAACTACAGTAACTAATTATTTGGAGACTATAGAAAAATCATGTGTGTGTATGTGTGCACATGCATAACATGCATGTGCATGTATTTTAAAAGTAAATTCTATAAATATAGTATATATACTAATATTATTGTAGTTCTTCATTTATTCTTCTGTGTTTTCCAGGTACAAGGTCATATCAGTAATAATAGATTTGCCCCTCCTCCTTATGACTCCTGAGCTTCCACTACATTCAATTTAAGGTTCGTGAATGAAGTTCTTCCTCATTCACTCTGGTCACCATATGCCATTTCTACCTATTGAAAGATCTTTGCTTTCTTTTAGTTTCTACTGACTCCTAAGTTTATATCTTAGTCATCAATCTTCCTAATTGCCCATGCTCATTGGAGCACTTGCAACACTTTATTGAAATTGTCCAATTTCTTTTTTATATTAAGGTATCATTGATATACACTTTTATAAAGGTTTCACATGAAAAACAATGTAGTTACTACATTCACCCATATTATCGAGTCCCCCAACATACCCCATTGCAGTCACTGTCCATCAGTGTAGTAAGATGCCACAAAGTCACTACTTGTCTTCTCTGTGCTACACTGTCTGCCCCATGATCCCCCAGACACCATGTGTACTAATAATAATACCCTTTCATCCCCTTCTCCCTCAGTCCCCACCAGCCATCCCCACCCCTCCACTTTGGTAACTGCTAGTCCCTTCTTGGAGTTTGTGAGTCTGCATATCTTGGGTTTTGTAAGTAGTGCTGCAAAAAACATAGGGGTGTATATGTCTTTCTGAATCTGACAACTTGTATTCTTTGTGTACATTCCTAGGAGTGTAATTCCCCGGTCAAATGGTATTTCTATCTAGTTTTTTGAGGAACCTCCATATTGCTTTCCCCAATGGTTGATCTAGCTTACATTCCCACCAGCAGTGTAGGAGGGTTCGTTCCCCTTTCTCCGCATCCTCGTGAGCATTTGTTCCCTGTCTTTTGGATGTTGGACATCCTAACTAGTATGAAGTGATATCTCATTGTGGATTTTATTTGCATTTCCCTGATAAATGGTGATGTTGATCATCTTTTCATGTGCCTGTTGGCCATCTGAATTTCTTCTTTGGTGAAGCGTCTGTTCATATCCTCTGCCCATTTTTTAATCGGGTTATTTGCTTTTAGGTTGTTGAGGCATGTGAGTTCTTGACATATTTTGGTTGTTAACCCTGTGTCAGATATGTCGTTTACAAATATATTCTTCCATACTGTAGGATGCCTTTTTGTTCTGCTGATGGTGTCCTTTGCTGTACAGAAGATTTTTAGCTTGATATAGTCCCATTTGTTCATTTCTGCTTTTGTTTCCTTTACCCAAGGAGATGTGTGTGGGAAAAAATTGCTCATGTTTATATTCAGGAGATTTTTGCATATGTTTTCTTCTTTTTTTTTATTTTGGTATCATTAATGTACAATTACATGAGCAACATTATGGTTACTAGACTCCCCCATTATCAAGTCCCTACCACATACCCCATTACAGTCACTGTCCATCAGTGTAGTAAGATGCTCTGGAATCACTACTTGTTTTCTCTGTGTTGTACAGCCCTCCCCATGCCCCACCCCTACATTATGTGTGCTAATCGTAATGCCCCTTTTCCCCCTTATCCATCCCTTTCCACCCATCCTCCCCAGTCCCTTTCCCTTTGGTAACTGTTAGTCCAGTCTTGGTTCTGTGAATCGGCTGCTGTTGTGTTCCTTGAGTTTTTCTTTGTTCTATACTCCACAGACGAGTGAAATCATTTGATACTAGTCTTTCACTGCCTGGTTTATTTCACTAAACATAATACCCTCTAGCTCCATCATGTTGTTGCAAATGGTAGGATTTGTTTTCTTCTTATGGCTGAATAATATTCCATTGTGTATATGTACCACCTCTTCTTTATCCATTCATCTACTGATGGACACTTAGGTTGCTTCCATTTCTTGGCTATTGTAAATAGCGCTGCCATAAACAGAGGGGTGCATCTGTCTTTTTGAAACTGGGCTGCTGCGTTCTTAGGGTAAATTCCTAGGAGTGGGATTCCTGGGTCAAATGGTATTTCTATTTTGAGTTTTTTGAGGAACCTCCATACTGCTTTCCACAATGGTTGAACTAATTTGCATTCCCACCAGCAGTGTAGGAGGGTTCCCTTTTCTCCACATCCTCACCAACATTTGTTGTTTGTCTTTTGGATGGTGACCATCCTAACTAGTGTGAGGTGATATCTCATTGTGGTTTTAATTCGCATTTCTCTGATAAATAGCGACATGGAGCATCTTTTCATGTGTCTGCTGGCCATCTGAATTTCTTCTTCGGAGAAGTGTCTGTTCAGATCCTCCACCCATTTTTTAATTGGATTATTTTCTTTTTGTTTGTTGCAGTGTGTGAGCTCTTTATATATTTTGGATATCAACCCTTTATCAGATATGTCATTGATGAATATATTCTCCCATACTGTAGGAGGCTTTTTGTACTATTGATGGTATACGGAAGCTGTACAGAAGCTTTTTAGTTTGATATAGTCCCACTTGTTCATTTTTGCTTTTGTTTCCCTTGGCTGGGGAGATATGTTCATGAAGAAGTTGCTCATGTTTATGTCCAAGAGATATTTTTCTATATTTTTTTCTAAGCATTTTATGGTTTCATGACTTACATTCAGGTCTTTGATCCATTTTGAGATTACCTTTGTGTATGGAGTTAGACAGTAATCCAGTTTCATTCTCTTACATGTAGCTGTCCAATTTGACCAACACCAGCTGTTGAAGAGGCTGTCATTTCCCCATTGTATATCCATGGCTTTTTATCATATATTAATTGACCATATATGTTTGGGTTAGTATCTGGACTCTCTATTCTGTTCCACTGGTCTATTGGGTTTGTTCTTGTGCCAGTACCAAATTGTCTTGATTACTGAGGCTTTGTAGTATAGTTTGAAGATGGGAAGCAATATCACCCCTGCTTTACTCTTCCTTCTCAGGATTACTTTGGCTATTCAGGGTCTTTTGTGGTTCCATATGAATTTTAGAACTGTTTGTTCCAGCTAGTTGAAGAATGCTGTTGGTATTTTGATAGGGATTGCATTGAATCTGCAGATTGCTTTATGCAGAATGGCCATTTTGACAATATTAATTCTTCCTACCCAAAAGCATGGGATGAATTTCCATTTCTTAGTGTCTTATTTAATTTCTCTTAAGAGTATTTTGTAGTTTTCAGAGTATAGTTCTTTCACTATCTTGGTTAGGTTTATTTCTAGATATTTTATTCTTTTTGATGCAGTTGGGAATGGAACTGTTTTCCTGATTTCTATTTCTGCTAGTTCATTGTTAGTGTATAGGAATGCAACAGATTTCTGTGTATTAATTTTGTATCCTGCCACTTTGCTGAATTCATATATTAGTTCTAGTAGTTTTGGAGTGGATCATTTAGGTTTTTTTATGTGCACTATCATTTCATCTGCAAATAGTGACAGTTTGACTTCTTCCTTACCAAGCTGGATGCCTTGTATTTCTTTGTTTTGTCTGATTGCCATGGCTAGGACCTCCAGTACTATGTTGAATAAAAGTGGGGTGAGTGGGCATCCTTTTCTTGTTTTCAATCTTAGGGAAAAGGCTTTCAGCTTCTTGCTGTTAAGTATTATGTTGGCTGTGGGTTTGTCATATAAGACCTTTATTATGTTGAGGTACTTGCCCTCTATACCCATTTTGTTGAGAGGTTTTATCATGAATGGATGTTGAGTTTTGTCGAATGCTTTTTCAGCATCTATGATGATCATGTGGTTTTTGTCCTTTTTGTTGATGTTGTGGATGATACGGGTAGATTTTCGAATGTTGTACCATCCTTGCATCCCTGAGATGAATCCCACTTGATCATGGTGTATGATCCTCTTGATGTATTTTTGAATTCGGTTTGCTAATATTTTGTTGAGTACTTTTACATTTATGTTCATCAAAGGTATTGGTCTGCAGTTTTGTTGTTTTTTTTTTGCGGGGTCTTGGCCTGGTGTTGGCATTAGAGTGATTCTGGCTTCACAGAATAAGTTTGGAAGTATTCCCTCCTCTTCTATTTTTTGGAAAACTTTAAGAAGAATGGGTATTATGTCTTCTCTAAATGTCTGATAAAATTCAGCAGTGATCCATCTGGCCTAGGGGTTTTTATTCTTGGGTAGTTTTTTGATTACCAATTCAATTTCATTGCTGGTAATTTGTCTGTTTAGATTTTCTGGTTTCTTCCTTGGTCAGTCATGGAACATTGGATTTTTCTATAAATTTGTCCATTTTTTTCTAGGTTATCCAGTTTGTTAGCATTTAGATTTTCATAATATTTTCTAATAATTCTTTGTATTTCTGTGGTGTCTGTTATGATTTTACCTTTCTCATTTCTGATTTTGTTTATGTGTGTAGATTCTATTTTTCTCTTAATAAGTCTGGCTATGTGCTTATCTATTTTGTTTCTTTTCTCAAAGAACCACCTCTTGGTTTCATTGACTTTTTCTATTTTATTCTTCTCAATTTTATTTATTTCTGTCCCTCCTTCTGCTGACTTTGGGCCTCATTTGTTTTTCTATTTCCATATTCAATAATTGTGAATTTAGACTGTTCATTTGGAATTGTTCTTCCTTCTTTAAATAGGCCTGTATTGGTATATACTTCTCTCTTAGAACTGCCTTTGCTGCACCCCACAGACTTTGGGGCATTGTGCTGTTTTCATTTGTCTCTATATATTGCTTGATCTCTGTTTTAATTTGTTCATTAATCCATTGATTATTTAGGAGCATGTTGTTAAGCTTCCATGTGTTTTAGAGCCTTTTTGTTTTCTTTGTATAATTTATTTCTAGTTTTATACCTTTGTGATCTGATAAGTTCATTGGTACAATTTCAATCTTTTTGAATTAGGCTCTTTTGTGGCCTAGAATGTTGTCTATTATGGAAAATTTTCCATGTGTACTTGAGAAGAATGTGTATCCTGCTGGTTTTGGGTGCAAAGTTCTGTAGATGTCTGTTAGGTCCATCTGTTCTGGTGTGTTGTTCAGTGCCTCTGTGTCCTTACTTATTTGCTGCCTGGTTGATCTGTCCTTTGGAGTGAGTGGTGTGTTGAAGCCTCCTAAAATGAATGCATTACATTCTATTTCTTCCTTTAATTCTGTTAGTATTTGTTTCACATATGTAGGGGCTCCTGTGTTGGGTGCATAGATATCCATAATGGTTATATTCTCTTTTTGGACTGACCCCTTTATCATTATATAATGTGTTTATCTCTTGTTATTTTGTTTTGAAGTCTGTTTTGTCTGATACACGTACTGCAACACCTGCTTTTTTCTCCCTATTATTTGCATGAAATATCTTTTTCCATCCTTTCACTTTTAGTCTGTGTATGTCTTTGGGCTTGAGGTGAGTCTCTTGTGAGCACCATATAGATGGGTTGTACTTTTTTATCCATTATATTCCTCTGTGTATTTTGATTGGTGCATTCAGTCCGTTTACATTTAGTCTTATTATTGATAGATATGTACTTATTGCCATTGCAGGCTTTGGATTCGTGGTTACCAAAGTTCCTAAATTTAACTCACTTATTATGCTATTATAAACACAGTATGATGATTATTTATTACTCTCCCTTCTTTTTCTTTCTCCTCCACTCTTTATCTGTTAGGTGTTTTATTCTATACTTTTTGTGTTTCTTTTGACTGATTTTGTAGATAGCTGATTTTATATTGCCTTTAGTTAATGTTTGGTTTCTCCACTCTCTTTTCTGTGATTTTATATTCCTTGGTGACATCTATTTAGCCTTAGGAGTACTTCCATCTAGAGCTGTCCCTTTAAAATACACTGTAGAAGTGAATTGGGGAACATAAATCTCCTCAACTTTTGCTTATTTGGGAATTGTTTATTCCCTCATTCAAATTTAAATGATAATCTTGCTGGATACAGTGTACTTGGTTCTAGGCCCTCTGTTTCATTGCATTAAATATGCCATGCCATTCTCTTCTGGCCTGTAAGGTTTCTGCTGAGAAGTCTGATGATAGCCTGATGCGTTTTCCTTTGTGTGTGGTCTTTTTTCTCTCACTGGCTGCCTTTAATACCCTGTCCTTGTCTTTGATCTGCCATTTTAATTCTTATATATCTTGGTGTTCTCCTTCTTGGGTCCCTTGTACTGGGATATCTGTGGACTTCCATGTTCTGAGAGACTATTTCCTTCTGTAGCTTTGGGAAGTTTTCAGCAATTATTTCTTCAAAGACGCTTTTCATCACTTTTTCTCTTCTTCTGGGACCCTTATAATGTGAATGTTGTTCCATTTGGATTGGTCACACAGTTCTCTTAATATTTCATTCCTAGGGATCCTTTTATCTCTCTCTGCCTCAGCTTCTCTGAATTCCTATTCTCTGTTTGCTATTCCATTAACAGTCTCTTTCACTTCATCAAGTCTGCTGTTAAGTCCTTCCATTGTTTGTTTCATTTCTGTTATCTCCCTCATGAATTCATCCCTTAGCTCTTGCATATTTCTCTGCAGGTCCATCAGCATGGTTATGACTTTTATTTTGAATTCTTTTTCAGTAAGATTGGTTATTTCTGTCACATCAGGCCCTCTTTCTGGTGTTTGAGTGATTTTGGACAGAACCAGGTTCTTCTGCCTTTTCATGGTGATAGAAGTGTGATTGCCGGCGAGTGGCATATGTGTCAGCTGGGAGAACAAAGTCCCTTCCAGCTTGCTGGTCGTCTTGACCATCTATCCTGCCTGTGCCAGTTAACTTCACACAGGGAGCAGTCTATGAGTTAATCCCCTGATCTTCTGTGGGTGGGATGGCCCTTGGGATGGCCTAAGGTACTGGCGGGGGTCACAGGCGAGCAGTGTGTGTCCCCTTCGTGCCTTCTGGACTTTGTGCCACCTTCTGCCTGTGCTGGTCAACCAGGTGCAGGGGTCAGCCTCTGGGTTGATCCCCGGAGCTGCCATGGGTGGGGCCATCCTCAGGATGGCCTAGGGCACTGGCAGGAGTTGCAGGCAAGCAGCGCATGTTCACCATGAGAGTTAAGCCCCTTTGTGCCTTCCGGGCTCTGCGCCATCTCTCTACTTTGTGCTGATCAGCTGAATTCAGGGAGCAGCCCCTGGGTCTGACCTCGTTAGCTGCATGCTGGGAGAAGACTCTGTGTAGTTGCTATGGGCAGGGCCGCTCCCCAGCTGCTCCGCAGCAATGGCAGGTCAGCCAGTTTGCTTCCAGTGCTGGCAGGAAGGAATGAATGGCAGGTCGCTTATTGCCATGAGGGGATTTGGAGCAGCATTGCCACCCAGGGGTTAGGGCACCTGAAGTCTCTTAAAGTTCTCAGCCTGCTGGGCTGAGTGTGCCAGGATGATTTTGTCCACCTATTAAACCCTTTAAGACTTTTAAAGTGCCTGCTTTTCTTTTGTCCCAGGGCAGCTGGCTGTGGGGTCCTGTTCGCAGTCTTAGTTTCAGATTTTACTTTTCTTTTTCTCTAATATCCAGTATACCATGCAATATGTGTATGTGCTTCCGATTGTGGATTACTAAGGCTGGTAATTTAGCAGCCCTGTGCTTTCACTCCCTCCCCACTCTGATTCTTTTCCTCCTACTGGTGAGCTCAAGTGGAGGGAGTGCTTGGGTCCCGCCCATCACGGCTTTGTATCTTACCCTTTTCATGAGATGTTGAGTTCTTGGAGATGTAGATGTAGCCTGCCTGTTGCAGTCTATCTTCTGGTCTCTTTTTAAAGAATAGTTGTATTTTCTGTATTTTCAAAATATGTATGGTTTTGGGAGGAGATTTCTGCCACCCTACTCACGCCGCCATTCTATGTCTTCTGCCTCTGTTTTCTTCTAAGAGTCTTATGGTTTCATGACTCACATTCAGGTTGTTGATCCATTTTGCATTTACTTTTGTGTATGGGGTTAGAAAATAATCCAGTTACACTCTCTTTCATGTAGCTATACAGTTTTGCCAATACCAGTTGTTGAAAATGCTGTCATTTCCCCATTGTATGTCCATGGCTACTTTATCATATATCAATTGACTTAATATACTAGGGTTTATATCTGGACTCTCTCGTCTGTTCTATTGGTCTATGAGTCTGTTCTTGTGCCAGTACCAAATTGTCTTGATTAGTGTGGCTTTGTAGTAGAACTTGATGTCAGGGAGCATAATCCCTCCAGCTTTATTCTTCCTTCTCAGGATTGCTTTGGCTATTCAGGGTCTTCTGTGGTTCCATATGTATTTTAGAAGTATTTGCTCTAGTTTGTTGAAGAATGCTGGTGGAATTATGATAGGGATTGCATTGCATCTGTAGATTGCTTTAGGCAGGATAGCCATTTTGAAAATATTAATTCTTCCTGTTCATGAGCACAGGATGTGTTTCCATTTGTTGGTATCCTCTTTAATTTCTCTAATAAATGTCTTATAGTTTTCAGGGTATAGGTCTTTCACATCCTTGGTTAGGTTCATTCCTAGGTATTTTATTTCTTTGGATGTGATTGTGAATGGAATTTTTTTCCTGATTTCTTTTTCTGCTAGTTCATCATTAGTGTATAGGAATGTGACAGATTTCTGTGTATTAATTTTGTATCCTACAACTTTGATGAATTCAGATATTAGATCTAGTAGTTTTGGAGTAGATTGTTTAGGTCTTTTTATGTACAATATCATGTCATTTGCAAACAGGGACAGTTTAATTTCTTCCTTACCAATCTGGATGCCTTTTATTTCTTTTTGTTTTCTGCTTGCTGTGGCTAGGACCTCCAGAACTATGTTCAATAAAACATCCTTATCTTGCTCCCGATCTTGAAGGAAAATCTTTCAGCTTCTTGCTGTAAAGTATGATGTTGGCTGTGGGTTTGTCATATGTGGTCTTTATTATGTTGAGGTACTTGCCCTCTACACCCATTTTGTTGAGAGGTTTTATCATGAATGGATGTTGAGTTTTTTTGAATGCCTTTCAGCATCTATGGAGATGATTGTGTGTTTTTTGTTCTTTATGTTGATGTGATGGATGATACTGATGGATTTTCGAATGTCGTACCATCCATGCAACCCTGCAATAAATCCTACTTGATCATGATGGATGATCTTTTTGATCTATTTTTGAATTCAGTTTGCTAATATTTTGTTGAGAATTTTTGCATCTATGTTCATCAGGGATATTGGTCTGTAATTTTCTTTTTTTGTGCTGTCTTTGCTTGCTTTTTGTGTTAGAGTTGTGCTGGCCTCATAGAGTGATTTTGGAAGTATTCTCTACCCTTCTACTTTTTCAGAAACTCTAAGGAGGATGGGTATTAGGTTTTCACTAAATGTTTGATAAAATACAGCGGTGAAGCCATCTGGCCAAGATAATTGTTCTTAGGTAGTTTTTTGAATACCAATTCAATTTCATTGCTCGTAATTGATCTGTTCATATTTTCTGCTTCTTCCTGGGTCATTCTTGGAAGGTTGATTTTTTTCTATAAAGTTGTCCATTTCTTCTAATTTATCCATTTTGTTAGCAAATAATTTTTCATAGTATTATCTCATAATTCTTTGTACTTCTGTGGTGTCCATAGTGATTTTTCTTTCCCATTTCTGATTCTGCTTGTGTGTATAGACGTTTTTTCTTGATAAGTGTGGCTAGGGGAGTATCTACTTTGTTTTTTTATTGAAGAACCAGCTCCTGCTTTCATTGATTCTTTCTACTCTTTTAGTCTTCTCAATATAATTTATTTCTGCTGTAATGTTTATTATGTCCCTCCTTCTACTGACTTTGGGCTTCATTTGTTCTTCTTTTTCTATTTTAATTAATTGTGAGTTTATATTGTTTATATGGGATTGTTCTCTCCTTTCCTGATGTAGGCCTGTATTGCAATATACTTCTCTCTTAGAACGGCCTTCGCTGCATCCCACAGATTTTGCAACGTTGAATTATTGTTGCCATTTGTTTCCATATATTGCTTGATCTCTGTTTTTATTTGGTCATTGATCCATTGATTATTTAGGAGCATGCTGTTAAACCTCCACATGTTTGTGGGCTTTTTCATTTTCTTTGCATAATTTATTTCTAGTTTCATACCTTTGTGGTGTGAAAAGCTTGTTGGTAGAATTTCTATCATTTTGAATTTACTGAGGCCATTTTTGTGGCCTAGTATATAGTCTATTCTTGAAAATGTTCCATGTGCACTTGAGAAGAATGTGTATCTTTCTTCTTTTGGGTTGAGTGTTATGTAGATATCTTTTAGGTCCATCTGTTCAAAATGTATTGTTCAGTGCCTCTGTCTCCTTATTTATTTTCTGTCTGGTTCATCTGTCTTTTGGAGTGAGTATTGTGTTGAAGTCTCCCAAAATCAATGCATTGTATTCTATTTTCCCCTGTAATTCTGTTAGTATTGGTTTCACATTTGTATGTGCTCCTGTGTTGGGTGCATAAATATTTATAATGGTTATATCCTCTTGTTGGACTGAACTCTTTATCATTATGTAATGTCCTTCTTTGCCTCTTGTTACTTTCTTTGTTTTGAAGTCTATTTTGTCTGATACAAGTACTGCAACTCCTGCTTTTTTCTCCCTATTAGTTGCATGAAATATCTTTTTCCATCCTTTCACTTTTAGTCTGTGTATGTCTTTGGGTTTGAAGTGAGTCTCTTATAGGCAGCATATAGATGGGTCTTGTTTTTTTCCATTCAGTGACTCTAAGTCTTTTGATTGGTGCATTCAGACCATTTATATTTAGGGTGATTATCTAGGGGTGTCTACTTGTTGCCATTTTATGCTTTAGATTCTTGGTTACCAAAGGTTTGAGGGTAACTTCCTTACTATTTAACAGTCTAATTTAACTCACTTAGTGTGCTATTACAAACACAGTCTAAATGTTCTTTTTATTTTTCCTCTTTTTTCTTCCTCCTCCATTCTTTATATTTTAGGTTTCAAAATCTATACCCTTTATGTATACATTGACTGACTTTGGGGGTAGTTGATTTGATTTTGCATTTTATTAGTTATTAATTGTTTTCCTTTCTTACTGTAGTTTTATTTCCTCTGGTGACCGCTATTTAGCTTTAGAAATATTTCCATCTTTAGCAGTCCCTCCAAAATACACAGCAGAGATGGTTTATGGGAGGTAAATTCTCTCAGCTTTTGCTTATCTGGAAATTGTTTAATCCCTCCTTCAAATTAAATGAAAATCTTGCCAGGTAATGTATTCTTGGCTCAGGGCCCTTCTGTTTCATTGCATAAAATATATCATACCCCTCCCTTCTGGTCTGAAAGGTGTCTTTTGAGAAGTCTAATGGTAGCCTGATGGATTTTCCTTTGTATGTGACCATTTTTATCTCTCTGGCAGCTTTTAAAAGCCTGTCCTTATCTGTGATCTTTGCCATTTTAATTATTTTTTGGTGTTCTCTTCCTTGGGTCCCTTGTGTTGGGAGATCTGTGCACCTCCATGGCCTGAGAGACTATCTCCTTCATCAGATTGGGGAAGTTTTCAGCAATTATTAGTTCAAGGCACTTTCTATCCCCTTTTCTCTCTGTTCTTCTTCTGGTACCCCTATAATGTGAATATTTTTCTGTTTGGATTGGTCACACAGTTCTCTCAATATTCTTTCATTCCTAGAGGTCCTTTCTTCTCTCCATGCCTCAGCTTGTTTGTATTCCTTTTCTCTAATTCTATTTCCTTTACTGTCTTCTCTACTACATCTGTTCTGCTTTTAAATCCCTCCATTGTATGTTGCATTTCAGATATTATATTCCTTAATGATTGAATCTCTCTCCTGAATTCATCCCTGAGTTCTTGAGTATTTTTCTGTACCTCAATGAGAATGTTTGTGATTTTTATTTTGAACTCTCTTTTAAGAAGATTGATGAGTTCAGTTTCACTTGGTTCTTTTCCTAGTGTTTGTGGGATTTTTGTTTGAACCATGTTCCTTTGATGTTTCATATTTTTATATGGCACCCTTTAGAGCCCAGGAGCTCTACTCTCTGGAGCTGCTCAGTGCCTGGGGCGATATTGGGGGGTTCAGGTTAGCAGCGCTGGTGCCTGGTGGGAGGAAAGAGCTGTTTCCTGCTTCTTCACTTCTCCGCCTGTATCCACTGCCAGAACGAGTCGGTCAAAAGCACGGGTGTAAGCCTCTATGCTTTGTGTTTGTAGCTGCCATAGGCAGGGCCTCCCTCTGGCTGGCCTGATGCCAGCACAGGGGCTGCCAGTTTGCGAGCTCTTGTCAGCCAGCTGAGAGTAAGGTGCAGCAGGCTATGTATCATGTTGGGGGACTCTGAGCTGCATAGCCAGCCAGGGGGATGGAGCACCTGAAGTTCCTGAAAGGTTCCAACCTGCTGGTCAGAGTGCACCTGGACTATTTTGTCCACCTGTCCTTTCTCCTGAGCAGTAAGCTCTGTGCAATCCTTGCCCCTTTAGCAGCCCTCTCACTTTTAGGAAGTCTCTCAGACTGCCCACCTTTCTTTTGTGCCAGAGCAGACAGATGTAGATGTGTTTTCCACAAGTGGCTTGAATCTCAGTCTCTCCAAGTATTCTGCCTGTTTTAGCTTTCCAACCCCACTAATCTCCAGAGCACCATGTAATGTAAGTTCGTGCTCCTATAGCAGATCTCCAAGGCTGGATGTTCAGCAGTCGTAGGCCTCCACCACCTCCCCACTCTGTTTAACTTTCTCCAGCCAGTGAGCTGGAGTTGGGGAATGGCTTGGGTCCTGCTGGATTGCAGCTTTGGTACATTACCCTGTTCCCTGCGGTCTGTTCTTTTCTCCAGGTTTATGAATTCTGCTGCAGCCTTATTTCCTATTGCTCTTTCAGGATTTGTTGTATTAACTCTATTTTCATATTATATGTGGTTTGTGGAGGAGGTCTCTGTCTCACCTCTCATGCCGCCATCTTTAATCTGATTAAAATTTGTGGATAACCCATGTTTCCAGCTAATTTGCTTTTGTTACTTAGGAATTTGTTACTTATCTTGTAAAAAAAAAAAAAGGTTCGGTGAATTAAATGGGTTAGAAAATAAACAAACAATCAATTTTTCTCATTGCACTCTTTTTCACTTTTTCAATGTTTAATGTCTGACATTTTCATATATATATATATATATATATATATATATATATATACTCTTCTACTTCTTTATTGTCTCTTTCCCCCAGGAAGCTAACCTCCATGTGGGTAGGGTTTGTCTTTATAGTACTGTTATCCCCAGTGTCTAGAACAGTGCCAGACATGTTGTAAGTACTCAGCAAATACATAATTAAGTAAAGACGTGATGAACTGTGTAGCCCATACTCTATCTTATTGGTTAGTCAGAAGCTCTAGTACTTGTCTATTTTATTTTATTTTCAGAATTGAAGGGATGACAAAAATAGATAAATGGGTCTATATCAAACTGGAAAGTTCCTGCATAGCAAAGGAAACAAAAAAGTGAAAGGGTAATATGTGGAATGGAAGAAAATGTTTGTAAAGTGTATGTCAGTTTAAAGGTTAATTTCCAAAATATGTAAAAAATTGCTACAAACACAGCAAAAACACCAATAATTCATTTCAAAAACAGGCAAAGGGCCTGAACAGGCGTTTCTCCAAAGAAGACATACAAATGGCTAAACAGTTATATGAAAACAGTGCTCCATGTTGATAATCGGGGAAATTCAAATCAAAACCACAATGAGATACCACCAGTTAGGATGGCTATTATCAAAAACACAAGAGACAAGTATTGGTAAGGTTTTAGAGAAATTGGAACCCTTGTACACTGTTGAGAATGCAAAATAGTGCAGCTACTGTGGAAAACTGTTGGAGGTACCTCAAAATATTAAAAATAGAACTACCACATGATCCAGCAATTTCACTTCTGGGTATTTATTGAAAATAATTGAAATCAGGATCTTAAAAAGATGCAGCATGCTCATGTTCATGCATCACTATTCACAATAACCAAAATGTGGAAACAACCTAAGTTCCCATCAACAAGTGAATGGATAAAAAATGGTGGTATATACAATGGAATAGTATTTAACCTTAAAAAAGAAGGGAATCCTGCATTATGTGACAACATGGATGAACCTTGAAGACATTAGATTAAGGGAAATCAGCCAGGCACAGAAGGACAGATACTGCATGATTCTATGTATATATGGTTTCTAAAAGAACCAAATTCAAAGAATCAAAGAATAGAATTGTGGTTGCCTGGGGGATGAGAAAAAGGAGAGTTGTTAACAATGAATAGAAAATATTGCTTATGCAAAATGAATAAATTCCAGAGATATTCTGTACAACATTGAATGTGTAGGTATTAAAACTGCATTGTACACTTAAATATCTGGTGAGTAGATATCATATTAACGATTCTTTCCACAATAATTTTTTTTAAAGTAAAAGGAGATGACAGGAGGTAACATACAGGATAATACCATAATAGGAATCTCTGTGTTTTAAGGAGAGACAGTTTTGCATAGTGACATGTATCTAAGTCTACAATTCATTGACAAATGATCGTAGAAGTTACAGTGATGATGTAGGTTGAACTTACTAGTTAAATTTCAACCTATGCTCCTCTGTCTCGGTCAGTTTTACTGCAGTATAATTGATGTCCAGCTGATTGGTTCAAATAAACAGAAAGGTTTCATTCTACTGTTTAGTGTGACCAGGCTCCCAGGAGCTACAGAAAGAATCAAAAGGAGAAAAACAATTAATTCTTCTCTGGAAAAGGTAACAGATGTTTTTTATACTATCAGATGATTGTGAAAGCAAAGTACATCTGGTCATTAAAACCTTTAACATAGTTTTATGATTTATTTAGAGGAGAATTGGCACTAGTGATTTTGGAAATGTTGGGTACTTAGGTTTAACTTTTACTAACATTTTAGTAGTGATGATAAACCAAAATTAAACTAGCCTATGTTAATAGGTGGATTCCTGGAAGTGAGGTATTTTGCAGGGGTGAGGTGGTGGAGAGCTTTACTCTAGTCAGATATGGTGACTTATGTTTCGGGGTTTTAAATATTTTAAATCCATGTAGTTTTTTCATTACTTCTTGTACATGTATAGTGTAGAGACTAAACTTGAAGTAATAAGTACTTAGGGATCTCATAATTAAAAATAACATTTCAACGAGTTTATGACCATGCTCAATATAAGGTAGAAAGCTTGTTATTTTCAGAATTAGCTTTTTCCCCCTTAATTATATATCATTATCATTTTTATATAACACTTTATAATTTTGTAGTCTTTGGAATTATTTTCTGTCCTTTGCTTAAACAGTTTTATTTTTAGAAACAAGAAATTGATTCATCTCATAAAATGTTCTTTTGGAAAACACATCAAGTAAGTAAATCTGCTCCATCTTTGAAGACTTATAAAGAAGGGGAAAATTGAATATCTATTTGGAAATGAAAGGATGCCAGCGTTTTTAGTGTCTTTTTCTAAGTTATTAGAATATTGGAATCTTCCAATTTAAGAGAATTCTCATTTGTGTTTATATACTTTTCTTGACTGTGTCCAAAAGGTAAATGTGGTTATTAGCTGAGCTCATCTATGCTCTTTAATAACTTCATTCCTATGAAATTCGCTTCCTGTGTGTGATAACGTTTTGTGAAGCAATTTCCCTTGTTTCCTATTCCTAATTTGGGGAGTATGCTTGAAACCCTCTCCCGCATGAACAGTTTATCTCAGGGCACTTTATTACCCACCTCCATTATTAGACGGAAGTGATGATAGTAATGGGACCTCCTTCAAGATAAAGACAATGAGGAAAACTGAATACTTGCATCTTTTTCTTCTTCATTGGCCAGTTACCAGATTCAAATATTGAGATTGGTGTAGGCCCAGAATATAATGAGGACTTTTTACCTGAAACAGACTGAGAGAGTACAAAATTCTGTGTTTTTCCAAACTCAAGAGCCTCATGGCTCTGTGAAGTCAATTTCATTCAGTGAGAATGGATACAAAACTGATCTTTCCCTCAAAAGCTACAGTCTGGTTGAGGAGACAGATACAGATAATGAGTACAGCAAACATGGCAATGAATACTGTAATAGGAGTAAAACTGAAGGTCTTACTGAGGAAGGGGCATCTGCGTTGTGACCTGAAATATGCCTATGGCTTTTCAGGTAGATGTAGATGTTAGGATGCCTTCAGAGGTATTAGGACAGTATTCTAGGATCCAGAATCTTGGCTGCTCTGGAATTGGGGTATGACACGAGTGGGTAAATTTATTAGGTTTTGCTGGAGGGTGGAAGAATTGGGAGGGAACTTGGGAAATTATATAATTATTGGAGATGTTAAGCTTTTGCTTTGTGTTTATTTTTATTGAGGTAGTTATAATAAAATGCATATATCTTAGTGTGCAGGTCAATGGATTTTGACATGTGTATGCATTCATGTAACCATCACCCAGATTGGGATATCAAACATTCTAATTTTTCCCCCTTTCCCCTGTTTCACCATGCCTTCTCCCCTGTGGCAGCCACCAGTTTATTCTCTGTGTATCTGAGACTATTTCTGTTTTGTTTGTTCAACCATTTGTTGTTTTTTAGATTCCACATGTAAGTGAAATCATGCTCTGTCTGACTTGTTTCACTCAGAATAATACCCTCTAGGCCCACCGATATGGTTGCAAATGGCAAGATTTTATTATTTTTTATGAATGAGTAGAATTCTATTGTATATATATACCACACCTTTTTTATCCATTCATATATCAGTGGATACTTAGGTTACTCTCATATTTTGACTATTGTAAATATGCTGTGATAAACATATAAGAGTGCATATATTTTTTGTAATTAGTGATTTAGTTTTCTTCATGTAAATTCCCAGAAGCACAATTTCTTGGTCATATTGTCTTCCTATTTTTAATTTTTTGATAACCCTCCATACTGCTTTCCATAGTTGCTACACCAATTTACAATCCTACCAGCAGTTTATTAGGGTTCCCTTTCCTCCGCATCCTCACCAATACTTGTTATTGCTTTTCTCGTTGATATTAGCTACTCTGACCTGAAATCATAAAACTCATAGAAGAAAACTTAGACAGTAAACCCTTGAACATTGACATTAGTAATTTTTTTCTGAATACGTCTCCTTTGGTAAGAGTAATAAAAGCAAAAAAACAAGTGGGACTATATCAAACCAACAAGCTCCAGGACAGCAAAGGAAATTATCAACAAAATGAAAAGGAAGCCTACTTTATAGGAGAACATATTTGCAAATAATCCAATAAGGGGCTAATATCCAAAATATATGAGGAATTCATACAGCTCAACACCAAATAATCAAGTAATCTGATTTAAAAATGGGCCAAGGACCTAAATAGACATTTTTCCAAAGAAGATATACATATGGACAACAGACACATGAAAAGATACTTAACATCACTAATCATCAGGGAAACGCAAAACAAAACTACAATGAGCTATCACCTCACACCAGTAAACTTTCTCTTTTGAATAAGGATGTGAATGGATCATTGATGGAAATAATAACATGAGCTCAATTAGTGATTCATTAAATTTTCTAAGATTTTGCCTTTGACTGTGATATAACATCTGCCATAGTTTCTTTATCTGCATTCAATCACCAGGAGTTTGCTATAGAAAAGTTGCTAAACTCAAAATCACCCCACTGGGTTTATGACAAACTATTGTTAGACCATTTGGCGAGTACTTACTGCACCTTCCTCTAGGGATATCTTATTACTGTAAGATTTGACAGTTTCCAACCAAACTCTTCAGCTGTTTCACCCTACTAATCTATTTGACATGCTTATGAATGTCTGAAAATTTATCACACTTAATTCAGGCTGACCTCTGGAATTCCTCCACCCTCATATTTAGTAATTTAACTATACTCAAAAAAATTGCTTAATTGGCTCCCTCAGGGACACACAGAAAATCAGATAGTTCCTCCGATTCTAATGCGCTGGAGAATACTACATGTAGTCACTAACCCACTTGCAAAAAGCTGGAAAATTATTACCATGTGAGTAGAAAGAAGTAATGATTACATTTGCTTGTTATGGCATGAGTGACTAATTTAAATGCTTTCAGAAACCATGCAGGTGACAAAACAAACAAGCAAAAACATTGTAGCTGGCAAGTGAAGTTCAGTAGATGATGGTGGTGGTTGTATGTGTTGGGAACTTTTGCCATCTTGTCCATATTATGCATTCAAAATATTTTAAATTGTATTGAGTGGACCCAGATACAAAAATGTGTCTCTGTACCAAAGCTACTTAAAAAACCATGGTACTTAACCTTTCAAAGGACAAAAATAGTATGAAATCTTTGGGTCAGTGAGTGTTGAATGAGACTTAAAACTGTCTGGCTAGAAAGCTCTCGATGTCAACTATTATTATTATATAAGAATCCTTCCTTCAGCTCACTAGAAATATAATTTTTACCAGAATTACATGTCACATGAACTACAGTATTTCATTCATATCTGTCAAGTTTTGAGGAGCTATTTATGCATTCAATAGTATTTCTGTGTAGCTACCACATTCCAGACATTGTCCTAGAAGCTGAAAGTTCAGTGGTAAACAAGATAGATAAGTTCTTGTCCTCAGTGGAAGTTAATCTAATGGAAACAATAGACCCTTTAATATAGTTATAATAAGATATAACACATACTATAATATGGAAACTATCAGTTGCTACAGAAACACATTTTGGGGCACTACACTAGCGTGGGAGACAAGGAAGGCTTTCTGGAAGTATTCAATTTTGTGGTAGTACTTAACAATACCATATCTTGAGGTCAGCTGTCAATTACCTGTTTTCAGGTTGGTTATTCTCCACTTTAACCTAGGAAGGAACAAAGAGTCCTCACTGGAATAATCATCCTAGACTTGGATTTATTGTCCATAATTATTATATCTCTGCAAGTGTTAGCTTATATGGGTTATAAAATACCTGATACACTATAGTAACAACATGGGATATTCTAATTCCATTAGGTATTTCTATACCTAAAAGCATCTGGTTTTATAATACTGAGAAATGGCATAGCAAAGAGCTCTATGCTTGGGGCACGGAATGCAGAGTGTATCCTTCTTGCACACTTAGTGATCTGTATAAACCATGCTATTTTTCTCATAGTCATGGATTAGGAAATCAAAGATGTAGAAGTGGGGGTGGTTCTTTTCATCTTTAAACCCTGTTAGAGATTCATGAATTTTTTTTACCCATTTCAGAGACTCTTAATCTGATAATTTAGAAATTTTAGTACCTAAAATATTAAGTCCACACATACTTTTCTATAATTATAGCAGTAATAAACACTAGATGATTTTCAACTTCATCTAAAAGAGATATACCTTATGTATACGTTAGGTAACATGTTGCTTTGTTCAACATTATATTTTGGCATTGATCTATATGGGTAGAGGTAGCTCTATTTCATTCACTTTAACTATTATATATTATTTCATTGATGACTATATCAATTCATATTTCCCCTCTTGATGGACATTTAGGTCATTTCCAAATTTTTGTTTTTTTGCTGTGTAGTCTATATTATCATGAACATTCTTGTATATGTCTTTTTGTACACATAATCTCCATATGCCTAGAAGTAGAGTTTCTAAGTTTTAGGGAAAATCTATCTTTAGCTTTATTAGTTTTGATAGTTCTTTAATATAGTTGTATAAATTTACAATACAAAAGCAGTGTATATGCCTTAGTTTTGTCATACTTTTCTGATATATACCAAACTATTTCAGTTTTGTTTTACTTTGTACTTTCCAAATTACACGTGAGATTGGTTATCTAGACATATGGTTGCTGGGCATTCAGAGATTCTTTTTTGTGAATTGTTATTTAAAACCATGAACATCTAAGTTCTTTGGTTGTTAATAACCACAAATTTTCCCATGGCAAAAAAAAAAAAAGATAAGTACCCACATACTAATCTTGTTTCTGTTTTTACCTTCATCCTTCTGTTCGTTACCATTAGTCCTGTTTGCAGAATGAAATTTTCTTCTCAATTTTTCAAATCAAATTTTAGAAATTGTATTTTTTTGTCATATAAGTCAGGTAAAACCTTAATATTTTGCAAATGTAATTCATTATCAGGAGCTTCATGATTACTAAACCACTACTAGAGATGTATGCAAATCAGACTACTCCAATTAGTGCTAGTTATTGTAGTCATCTCAGACACTTTCCTTCTTGTGTCATGCCCTACACTCTACCTCCTCAGGGCTTTCTCATTCCCACTGAGATAGCTTGTTTTAACTACAGTGTCTTTCATGATGATTGTCAGCTTTGGGAGAGCAGTCAGCACCATGAGTTTACAGATAGTGGTGCTTCCGGTGCTTATGCATATCACAACATTTTAGCAAAAGGAGGGTTTTTTTTTTAACTTTATTTAAGGACAAAGTTAGGGAGAAAATGAGGAGATACTCATGAAAGGTAGCAGGAAAACTCCATTTTTCCTATTTCTCAGAGCCTTTGAATTCTGCACCTACATTATGCCAAATCTAGCATGTCGGCTTCCTTCAGAGTGCCAGCATTAGGTCCAGGTTTATTAGACATACTAATGAAGTTTAGGAACATACTAGGTGTTTCAGATGGCCTGTTGTAAATATATTTTCTGGGAAGTACATTGATTTTGACGAATTCAGATCTAAATTTAACTTAGCCTTCCTTGGTCATGTACTGTCAAAGTCCAAAATAACACATTTTGAAAGTATAAATCAGGAAATTCTTGCCATTCTTTTGGTTTGTTAACCCTCTTTACACAAGTTTAGTCCTACATATGATATCCTGGGGCATTCTGCAGTCTGGTTCTAGTTACTGGTGTAGTAACAATGGGTAAGGCATGGGAGGAATTATTCCACCTCTTCTAAGAGAGCTTCCTTGGGCAAGGAAATAACAGCTTTTTGGAAGGGCAACTTCCAAAGAATGAAAAGAACGTCCTCAGGGAATGACGGTCAGTGGAGAGGGTTTTGTAGGAGAGATGGGTGACTCATTCCACCCTTTCACATGTTTTAAGTAGCCAGAGTCCTGTCTTTGTGATCATTGTCTTATGGCCACAAACAAAAGCAAACAAAAGAATTAAACTGTAGTTTCTGAACTACCGAATCAATTGAATTCCCCCTCTTTCATCAGCACCAGTTCATTCTTTAAGGTGGAATTTGGGGTTTGAAGCTTGGCTACTTCGAGGTGCTTGAATTACTCTATACACCTCAAAAACATTTGTTTTATGGTGCCGGTAACTTGCTCTCAGTGACACATTGTTCTAGATGAACTGAATGAATCCGTAATTGACTTTTCTCATTGATCTCCAAAATTTCTAACCTGGGGTTCAATGTGTGTGTGTGTATCTGCATTTGTATCTACTTCTTTATCTAACAGATATCTATTCGTATCTGTTTCTTTATCTGTATTTCTAACTCTGTATGAACATATATGCATATGCATATATATGTATGTATATGTAAATATGTACATATATGTATATTTGTATACATGTATGTATATTTATACATGTTTATATGTGATGGTATTTCTTTTCTACTCCATCTCAGCAGTACTCTAGGTGTCTCTTATGTCAATCAATATTAATTGGAGTCTATCTTTGCAAACAAATGAAACTGATTTTGGCTAACTTAAGTAATAAGCTAATCTGTTGAAAACATAAGAGAGTTTGTAGAATGAAAACATTGAGTGTTTATAAAATTGTTGAAAAGGCGAAAGAACAAGGTGGGAAAATGCACTGAAACCAAGAAATTCTGGAGAACCAAGAACCACAGACTCCAGAAGAGCTATGTAGCAGCATTGACCGAGCACTGCCACTGAGCTGAATGAGCTAGAGTTTTTTCTATCTTTGCCTGATGATTTAGTATTTAAATTCTAGAAGATAGTATCCAACTGTACAAGCTTCAGTCATTTACTGGGGATTAAGGCAGGAACCTGTGGTTCTGTCTGAAAGGGGAAATGGACTCTGGATGACCAAAAGTGACAAGTACAGTTGACCCTTTAAAAACACAGCGATTAGGCAACTGATGTTGCTGGGCAGCTGTGTCTGGGCAGGTCTCTCCCTGTGCACTGGGTGAAGCACTAGGAGAAACCTCAACCTGGACGGGCAAGGAGAAAGTATTCCGGAACAGGTCAGATGAGTGCAGGTAAGGAAGGAACTCATTTAAGCAAGAGAGCCGGGAAGGCAGCCGCCACGCCACGCAGGCAGCAGAGAGCAAGGAGGAGCAGAGGGAAAGAGGGAAAGGTCTCAGCCTAGGGCAGACTCCCTTGCCAGCTCCTGAAGCCAGGGCCACCTGGCAGCCTGCACAGCTGGATCTGCGCAGCATGGGGACCAGCCGCTACCGCTACAGGATCTGGGGGAGCCACAGAGCACAGGATGGAGTGAGATTATGTTTTGAGAACTTCCCAAAGAAAGGAGATTTTCAGGCAGGCTACGAAGAGCAGATCACACAAGCTGCCTTTCATCCGGGACACCCATGTGACAGAAACATGAAGGCCCAAATATGAGTTCTTAGTAGCCCCTTCCTACTTATTAGGAGTAAAGCGGAGGCAGGGTGCAGAGTCGGAAATAAAATGAAATGGCAAAGAGACAAACCGCAATAATCTGAGCAGTGAGAAACCTTTATTTGAAAGTAGGCACTTAATGAAAAGAAAGTGCGGGCGTCCTCAGAGAGGAGGCATGCTGAAAGTTTGGGGATTCTGTCTTTTAAGGCTTTGGAGAATGGGGCAAAGGGCCGAGGGGGGGTTGTTGGGAGTGGGCTTGACTTGTGGTCCCAAGATGCTTACTCAGGTGAGACACCGGGTCTCCTCTCCTCTGTTATCAGTCCTCCAGGTAATTTTACTAAATAAACCCAACGCAAGGGATTTATTTATACTGTTCTCCAAGAGAGTGGTTACCCTCGAGCAGTGGGGGCATATCAGTTAAGACTGCTTGCCCTGCCTTAAGATAGGCTGTTATTATTTGTTTACCAGAGAATATGTTAGGAATTTTACTTCTCAGCTTTCTGCTTCTTAAAATGGAATCTTAGCCTTAAGATGGAGTCCTTCCTGTTCTTACTATACTGTTTATATCTCAGCATTTTTCATCATAGGCAGGAAAAGTTAATCATGGTGCTTGTCCCATGGCCCTGCCCTGCCTCATGGACCCCCGTGCAGTCAAAAATCCATGCGTAGCTTTTGACTCTCTGAAAATTTAACTATTAATAGCCTACCGATAACATAACCAGTCATATATTAATACATTTATGAGTATTTTGTAAGTCATATGTATTATGTACCATATTCTTACAATAAAGTAAGCTAGAGAAAAGAAAATGTTTTTTCAAATTGCAAATCTCCAAAAAATTTTCCAATATATTTATTGAAAAAAATCTGTGTGTAAGTGGACCTGTACAGTTCAAGCTTGTGTTTGGGCCAACTGTATCTCCTCCAGATGGGAAAATCATAAGCCAATATCAGCTTTGAAAATAGATGTACTATTTTGTTTTTGTGTTTTGATATGCTTTGTGATATTTTAATAGATGAGGTTTAACCTGTGGTAGGAAGCCAAGCCAAGAAAAGAGACAGTGTTTCTTTAAGGCTTTAAGAACACAGAGGAATATCAGGGTGCTTAAGTTTAAAGCAATGTAACAATGTACCCACACACCCCCACCCCTGGCCCAGTGATATAGAACAGTTTGTTGATCATAGTCATGTAGGTCCATTAGTTTACAATAGAGTATCTGGGTACCCTTTATTGAGATAGGTTAAAACATAACTAGCATTCTGGCTGAACCTATAGGACACTAACAGCTCCCACTGCAACATTCTTGGGGGATGACTCTCCTTTACCCTTGTAGTGAGTGTATAAAAGGCATGGACCCACTGCTCTTGAGGCTCAGCCTTTGGATATGAATCCGCCGAGCCAGTGCCGGCACTGATAGACGGTTTCTCACCAAACATCTCGGTGTCCCAACTCCTTGTCTGTAGTCCCCACCGTTCCTGCAACCAATTTAGAACTATCATCACTTAATATATTTTATTTTACTTCTATTGTCTTATTTTATGCTCTCTGATATTTGTTTCCTTGTACTTCCTTCGCTGAAAAGTTTTAATTTTAAAAGTTTGTTACAAAATATAAACTCAAAAAATGGATTTATTCACAATATGTAAATATTCTCTATTTTTAACAAACACAGGTGCTAAATTATATTTTAAATAATTTATTAAGAAATATAAACCCTTCTTTTAGAAATCATCTAGTAAATAAATCTTTTTTGTTTTGTTCATGTTTACAGGAAATATTCTACTTTTTATCCTTTTTTTCTTCCTCTTGTCTATAGTCTTAGAGGAAGCTGAAACAAAATGAGTCATTTTGGGAAGAACTGAAAATGTTAAGAGTCTTTCTCAGTTGACTCACATTTGAGACCCAGAACACTCAACATATTGTCAGGTTGTCTGTAGTATCGACGTGCGACATAATCTCATTTGATGATAACATCAAATGGTGCAAAATAGAATGTGTGTGTCTTTGCATATATGTGGGTGGTGTGTGTGTGATTCTTTTAAATTAAAAAACAAACAAACATGAAACCATTTCTTCACAAACATTGGTGAATTGCATCGCCCCCAAATACCAACACCTTTGTCTGAACATCCTTCTTGGGAGAGATGAGCCGTTGTAGATATGAGTTGGGACCCGGACGACCACTGCCAAACTGGCAGCATTTGGTTAAGGACAAGTGCCAGAGTCGGCTGGTGGAGCTGAATGTCAGGACACCAGGAATCTACGCTGGAAAGGGTCCTTGAGCCAGGCTTTTTGTCCAGAGGTAAAGCACGGGCAGAAGGCTGGAGTCAGGACCTAGATGAAAGGATTCAGTAGATTATTGCTGGCACAAAGGAAGGCAAACAGGAGATTTAAGACCAGTCAGGCAGTGGGGTCAGTACAAAGGAGCAGACAGAAAGCACACAGCAAGAAACATCTATTAGGGGAAGCCACTTGTGCATTTTTCCCTGAGTAACTGGTGCAAATACTATAGAGAGGTTAAATTTCTAGAAAAGGGATTGTTTGCTAAGATGGATACTGACATGACAAACAAGAAACAAAGACTGAGGACAAAGAATGGGAACCAGCAGTGGTTTGGGAGAATCCTTTGATGACAAAGCCTATGGAAAGAAACCACGTGGGCCAGGTTGTGGTACTCCTTTCATGTAATAAAATGTCACAGAGGAACTATTTAAATTATTTTACATTCCTTTCATTCTTTCCATCTAGCCCTTGGACTTTAAAGAAGTCTTCAAGACCATGTTTTATGATTTGATCCAACAATTAAGTTAATAAAAAATAAGCATGCTAGTAGTTGATGTTTAGGAAAAAAATCATGAAATAAATCTGTTGGATGCGTTTGAGGTTTATGTATCTCAATACTGACTTTTAGCTATGAAACTGACTTGTTTTAAATTATGGAAGGAGAAAACATTTTAAAACATTTTACTTTGGAATATTTAAACTATACACAAAAGTAGAGAAGATAGCACATTTACCCTTACTTAACTTCAACAATCATCAACTTCCTGCTATTTTTTTGTTTTGTCCATTGACCTCATCATGCACTGTTTTTATTTTATTTATATATTTATTTATTTTTCTCAATTTATCTTAAAGCAAATTCAAGAATCATGTTATTTATAAATGCTTCCTTATGTATTTCTAATTGAGTATGACTTTTTTTCAAACATAATATCGATACCTCTATCATTCCCAACAAAATTTACAGTAATTCCTTAAGAACAGCATTTCTATGTCTATAGTAAATAGGGCTTTCACTATCTCTTTCTTAGATCTATATATCACATAAAATAATTCATCTTCCTAGTTGATAAAGATATGAGAGAAATTCTGAATCTCATTTGTAAACTGGCCCCCTAATATTCTTTTCTGAAGAGTGTATTTCTGAGAATACTGATGATCTCATATTGTAGATATACTAAAGAGTCAGACAGTACATCCATTTTATTTCCTAATACTCTGCTCATGGTTTTGACATTTACAGTGAAAAGAGGATTGGGATCGTATCAGGGACCATAATGGATGAAAAGAAATATTTCATTTCAGTATTGGAGGAACTAAGCATCTGTCTGTCTTTATTGTTATCTTTGGCTGGGGTCCTGTAATTGCTCTCACAGCTCAGACAGGAGCCAAGAGTGAAGGACATGTGTTAACTCTCTGTTAACCAGGAATTTCGTTATAGGTGCTAATGTGAGAGACATTAGAGCACAGATTCTTGAGGTAGTCTGAAAAGAATCTGGAGAAATAATTTTATCCACCTGTTTGCTCCTAGGAAAGACTACACAAGCCATTTGAGATACCAAAAAGAAATTATCAGGGAGAACTGCTTACTTAAAGTCTTCATACACTCATACAAATTACCATACTTTTGATTACATAGCAAAAGAATAATATAGAATATGAATTTTCATTTGAAGATGACAAACATTATTTGATGAGTCTATATATCACTGATTATTTGTTGAGATTTTATATGGCCCAGGCTTCATGCTTGATTGTAATGTGAGTTTGGCCTCTACTCTCTGGGCATTTATAGTTCTAAAGGCATGGTAAAACAGGGAAATATTTTATGGTTATTCATTACTATTGCAACATAGATATTTAAAAATCAGAGAGAAGAAATATATTTGACTAGAGACTAGATGAAATGGTAGAGGACCAAATAGAAGTAAAGGACTAAATAGAAATAAGGTAGCAAATCTAATAAAATTAGGTAAAGAAGAGGTGAATATCAAAAGTTAAATAATAAAGCATCTCTTCTAGTTGACATGATTTCTAGTGGGTTATGTGCCTTTTGAGAGACTGTAGTTGCATTTACCCAAGGCAGAGGCAATATAGAGAAAATGATTAATGGCAGAAATATATGGACATTTGAGTCAGCTGGACCTAAGTTTGCATAATATGCATAATATGTCTTCGACTTAGTTATCCTGTGTGACCTTTGAAAATCCTTATTTTTTAAAATTTCAATGGACTCAGTTACATAATAGGGATTAAAGCCTTAACACCAATAATGATAAAACATAGAAAGCATTTAGCACTCCATAAATGTTAGCTCTATTTCCTACATTAACCAGTATGAAAGAATAACCATAGAATAATTTTGAGATGGAGAAATGGGGAAAAGGGGGGAAGGGCATTGTCACTAAGGTGGAAATAACTAAATTTTATAAGAATACTACATATTGAGCTTCTAAATGAGCCATGAAGATGATAAGATCCTACTGAGAACATAGACTTTATCTTATTCATTTCCTTATTTTACTAGAACTTTGAACAAGGTAGCTGCTCAGTAAAACTAGTTGCTTAATGAATGTCAAAAACTATTTTTAAGATAGAAGTTCATATATCTCAGTATTTTTAGCTATAAAACTAACTTATTTCATCATGGGAGGAGAACAATATCCATGTTTCAGTTCCATATCTTATATCCTATATAAGCCACAGTTGGAGGAATCTGGTTGCCCTGGCAATCAGTTGTAAGTGGAAAGGACTGAGCAGACGCTTGCCTGAGTCCCAAAGGGAAACCTGACTCTAACCTTGGTGTGTACCTAGAGTGGAGTGATCTTTGACCTTGAAGTGCCACAGGTCAGCACAGAACCACAATGAAACCAACTACTGCATGGCCGCTAGCCAGCTGAGCTCTGTCAGCAAAGATATCGCTGTCATTGTTCAAGGACTGTATAAAGAAATCAGCCCCACCATCTTTGTTATTATTATTGTTGCCTTTGGAGGGGGTGTAATCACCATTGCACTGTATATGAACTATTGGCCCTGCAAAATAGAGGAAGAAGTTGTCCTGTCAGCAGAAAAGAGGAGGAAAGCCAGTTTGCCCTGCAATAAGCAGAAAAGTGCAACACATATAATTGTTAAGTAGAAACAGATATTTGGTCGAAGGCAACCTCTGCTGCTGTGGTTTGCTAAAGGAGAAAAGAGGGGATAGAGGAGAAAAGAAGAGACATTACCCTTTGTATTCTGCAGTCCCATAAAACAAGTGTTTCAGGATCCCGTGTCTCATCGCCAGTCCATCCACAAGCTCAATTCTTCTGCATTTACTCTAGTCACTAAGAATTTCAGTCTACGTGTTCCTATAGTGAGAAAGCCTCTTATTCCTTGCTGTATTCTTAATCAGACTACTCCTAGAGTCAAAAAATATCCTGCCTTTGACTCATTCTCCACATTCCTACTGTCCTTTGCTCCCAAACATCAGACTGAAGAGACAGAAATATCTCAGAATTGCAATTCATTTCTCATGGTTTCCTATGACTAAGTGGGAACCACCTAGACAAGACTTTGAAGGGAATAAGTACCAAACAGAGAGAGAGAAAAATCAGAACCCTATTCTCACCTACACATCCTCCTCCCTTCTCACCTGTCTGGAATAGCAACTCTGAGAGCCAAGTTTGGTGACATCATTAGGGTCAGTGGCGGGTTAGGCTTCACCTCAGCAACCATTATTGTGTGCCTTGGAGGCGTATAAAAATCACAAAATTCCACATTTGGTCAGATAAGCTGCTTACTTAGCCCAGTGTTCTTTCCCTGAAGTAGAAGTTAGAGTTCTTCCATTAAATTGGTCTCATAGGTTAAGGGCTCTCTTTTCATAATCTATTACAGAGTTATCGTCAGTGAGCTCACATTGGGCATATTATTATTTTTACCTATATATGTTATTAGGGTAGAGTTCCATGTTGATTCTTCCTTTCCATAGAGAAGTATATATTTTCATATGTCTGCAATGATTTCCTTTAAGCTTCAAGAGGACTCCTTCTATGACAATGTTCACCATATGATTATGTGATTCAACTTCCTTCTCTGTTCTTTGGCAAGAGAACATTCACCCCTAGAGAAGACATGAGGAATCATAAAAACAGATCTTTTCTCCCAAATCAGTCATGTAGGGGTCCACTGAAATATTGGATATAGTAAACATAGAAGTGATTTTATGATATCTAAAAAAATGGCATGACACTAAATATCTAAAACACTAAATATCTGTCATCAGATAATCATGTACACCAGAAAATCATTAGAACTAATAAATGAATTCAGTAAGGTTGCAGGGTACAAAATCAGCATACAGAAATCTTTTGTGTTTCTGCACATTAATAACAAACTATCAGAAAGAGAAATTAAGAAAACAATGTTATTTACATTGCATCAAAAACAATAAAATATCTAGGAATAAATTTATCCAAGGAGGTGAAAAACCTATACCCTGAACACTATAAGACCTTGATGAAAGAAACTGAGGATGACACAATAAACAGAAATATATACCTTGCTCATGGATTGAAAGAAGTAATATTGTTAAAATGCCCATACTACCAAAGCACTTTACAGATTCAGTGAAATTTCTATCAAAATACCGGTGGCAATTTTCACAGAACTAGGATAATCCTAAAATTTATGTGGAACCACAAAAGACCCTGAATAGCCAAAGAAATCTTAGAAAAGAAGAACAAAGCTAGAGGTATCATGCTCCCTGATTTCAAACTATACTACAAAGCTGTATTAATGAAAACAGTATGGTACTGGCACAAAAACGGACAAATAGATCAATGGAACAAAATAGAAAGCCCAGAAATATTCCCACTCTTATAGATAGTCAGTCAATCTGCTATAGGAGGCAAGAATAAAAAATAGGGAAAAAATCTCTTCAATAAATGGTGCTGGGAAAACTGGACAGCTACATGCAAAAGAATGAACTGGACATCTTATAAATATATAAAAAATAAACACAAAATGGATTAAAGACTGAAATTTAAGACCTGACACCATAAAACTCCTAGAAGAAATCATAGTGTCTTTGATATACAACTGAGCGACGTTTTCTGGATCTGTCTCCTCAAAGACCATAAAAGCAAAATTAAATAAATAGAACAACATCAAAATAAAAAACTTTTGCAAAGTGAAAGAAACCAGCAGAATGAAAAGGCAGCCTTCTGAATCGGAGAAGATATTTACAAACAATATATCTGATAAGGGTTAACATCCAAAATATATGAAGAACTCATACAACTCAATATCAAAAAACAATCCAACTAAAAATGGGCAGAAGACTCAAAGAGACAGTTTTCTAAAGACATACAGATGGCCAATAGGAACATGAAAAGATGTTCAACATCACTGATCATAAGGGAAATGCAAGCCCAAACTGCAGTGAGATATCCCCTCACGCCTGTCACGATGGCTATTATCAAAAAGACAAGAAGTAACAAGTGCTGGTGATATGGAGAAAAGGGAATCGTACACTGTTGGTGGGAATGTAAACTGGTGCAGACACTATGGAAAACAGTATGGAATTTCATCAAAAAATTACAAATAGAACAATGACATGACCCAGCAATTCTACTTCCAGCTATTTATCCAAATGAAACAAAAACGCTAATTCAAAAAGACATATTCACCCCTATATATCACAGTGTTATTTACAATAACCAAGATATGGAAGCAGCCTAAATGTCCATTGACAGATGAATGGATAAAAAACATGTTGTATCTAAATACAATGGAATATTACTCAACCATAAAATAGAATGAAATATTGTCATTTGTGAAAATTAGGATGGTCCTAGAAGGTATTACACTAAAATAAGTCAGACAGAGAAAGACAAACACTGTATAATTTCACATATAGGTGGAATCTAAGAAACAAAATAAATGAACAAACAAAACAAAACAAATAGACTCAGAGGTACAGAGAAAAGACTGATGGTTGCCAGTAGGGAGGAAGGTGGGTGGATGGATGAAAGAGGTGAAGGGGGTTATGAGGTACACTCCTCTTTTATACAACAAAGACACAGGGCTATAATGTACAGCTAGGGAATAAATTTTACATGGTAACAGATAAAAACTACCTTTATTACAGTGATCACTTCATAATGTATATATTTAATCACTGTGTTGTATACTTGAAACTATCAATAAACATTTTCTTCAATAAAAAGTAAATAAATGAAGATGCTTAAAATATTGTTGGCGGTAGCTGAAACAAAATTGAAATTCGAAAATACCTGTTAACGTGACTCCTGCTTCAGTTATAACTGGGTAGCATGTAGCAAACCAACCATTCCACCAAAAATCAGTAGAAAAGCTAGATATAGATTATATATATTATATGTATAACATATATGCACAATCACATATATATATTCATTTTTTGAGGCATCAAAAAAGGATTAAGCATCCAACAATTATAGATTACTTTCCAGATATTATGGAATTGCATGAAGTGAGTCCAATATTCTGTGTGCATTTTCTCCTCAGATCATTTGTCAACTCAAAGAACAGTAGAGATCAAGAAACTGAGCAGAAGATGGCTGCAAAGATGCAGAAAAGCCAGCAGAGTTTTTAGCAATTCCATGGTCCTGAAGAGAGTGTAACATGAATGGGACCGCCAAGGCAGCCAGGCTGGAGGGACTAGGGATCTGAAGTGAGCCCAACCCTCAACACTAGTTTTTCTCTCAAGACATTTGCTAATTTCTAAACTCCATAAAAACGTGGGCTAAAAGTCAAGCGGAAAACAGCTGAAAGGCAGAACTGAGTTTTTATCTATATTATAATCCTAGAAAGGCAAACATTGTAATTTAGGACTATTCAAGGGGAAGGATCACTCAAGGCTCTCATTTGTAAACCTTGAGAGCTATGTTTTAGCAGGTATGTCAAAGGTAAACTGAGTCTTACTAGAAATCTAGCCTAATTCCAATCAGTTGGCATTTGGTTGGATTGGAGTAATGTGTCCCTTTTCTGTATGCCCTCCAGTGAAGAGTGAATTCATTATTGAGGGTGATAAAATAATCCAGTACCTCTACTATGTCTTGTACAAAATGTTTTACTTTAAATAAAAATTTACCAACAAATTTCAAAACAAAATGAAGCGGAAAAAGAGATAATAGGAAGAAACCCATAGTTGACACAGATACTGGAATTACGAGGTACAGACTTTTAAAGAATGTATGATTATTTCTTAGAAAAGTAAAAAAATGATGAATTACATAGGAGAACTGGAATATAAGAAAAAAATTAAAATTCTAGAACTGAAGAACACATATTGACAACAGAGACTCAGTGGATGGGTTTAATGGAATGAGGTACACGGTGAAGAGAGAGTTGGTAGACTTTATCTCACCCTGAATACTGTCGATGCCCAATGCAGATCCTTTCCAGGACTGGGGTCCCTGTCCCTCAGCTCTTATGTATATACAATTTTTTTTTTTACTGTGGTCAGCAACATATAACATGAAATCAACCTTCTTAACAAATGCAGCCAATAATTGACAGATTTGGGGAAATAAAGCCAAAACTAAGTCAGACAGGTTTGGGAATTCTTTATTCTCCAGAATGCCTATGGTATCTGGCTGAGACTCAACTCCAGTTGAACCTAAACCTTTGCTTGTCTCCCCTCTGCAATCCTGCTTCTCCTTTCCTTGTGGGTTCCTCCAGAAAGCACTCAATAAATCACTGGCACAAGAACCCTCACCTCATTCTCTGTTTCAAAGGAATATGACATAGAAAGAGTGACACTTATTAATGATAAAAGGCCAACCATCAGAAGGGATAGTAATTCTAAAGTTGAGTTTACCTGATGACATAGCTTTAAAAAAATGTAAAACAAACAACAGAAAAAGGTAAAACAAATAGAGATGTGTGCCGAGTTCACGGATTAGGAAATTTAATAGTGTAAAGATCTCACCTCTCATCAAGAGGGATCAGGGATTTTCTGGGGTTCATTTCATTATCAATTTCTTGATCTGTAAGGTAGCTATATATATATATATATATATATATATATATATATATATATATATATGTATGTATGTATTTCACTTTGTAAAAATATATTTTTTTAAATATATAGTTCAGATCAGGTGTCAAATGGGAGAGAAATAAATACTTTAAGATACGATTTGTTATCCTTTAATGGTTTTTGCCAGTATTATTTTTATCTGAAAATATAAATTTTCATTACTTCTTTTCAATTGTATCATGAATGCTTATCTCCTCAAAAAAATTTTTGTTTTAAAAATCAGACTGGATTGGATTTATATCTCTCATTGCACATAGATAATGATAGGCCTATAGGAAATCCAGTAACATATGGTTACCTGTTAGAAGAAGCCACCTGATGTTACTGAGCATCCCCGCACATTCTTTCTGAGTATGTAAAAAATGCAAGGCCCTGACTATTTTGATTAAGTTTTTTCTCAGACAAACAGCCTTTAAGGATGACATAAAACCTCTCTCTAGACAAAAACCAGGTTTGCCTCTGCTCAGTATAAAAGGAGTAAATGTCATTGGAATCTTTATAGGGATTTCTCTGAGTCTATTGATGGTTTTTGGTAGTATTGATATTTTTACAATATTATTTCTGTCCGTGAACATGAGATACCTTTCCATTTATTTGTGTCTTCTATAATTTCATTCACCAGGGTGTTGTAGTTTTCAGAGTGGAGACCTTTCAAATTTTTAGTTAAATTTATTCCTAAATATTTTTTTTGATGCTATTGGAAATGGGATTGATTTCTTTCTTTTTTAGATAATTTATTGTTAGTATATAAAAACGCTACTGATTTCTGTTTGTTAATTTTGTATCTTGCCACTCTACTGAATTTATTGATTAGAATTAACAGGCTTTTCTTTTTGGCGAGTCTTTAGGATTTTCTATATTTAAAATCATGTCGTCTGCAAATAGACACAATTTAATTTCTTCTTTTTCAATTCTTATACATTTTGTTTCCTTTTCTTGTCTTATTGCCCTTACTAGGACTTCTAGTACTTTGTTGGTGGAAATGTTGAGAGTGAGCACTCTTATCTTGCTCCTGATCACAGAGGAAAATCTTTCAACCTTTCACCACTGAATATGATGTTCACAGAGGGCTTGTCATAAATGGCTTTCATTATATTGAGATGTGTCCTTCCTATGTCTAATTTGTTAAGCATTTTTATCATGAATGGATATTGAATTTTGTCAAATGCTTTTTCCTGTGTATTGAGATGATCATATGATTCTCTCCTTTCATTCTATTAATACAATGCATCACACTGATTGATTTGCATATGTCAAACAATCCTTGCATCCCCAGGATAAATCTCACTTGATCATGGTGAATGATCCTTTTCTTGTGCTACTGAATTCAGTTTGCTAATATTTTCCTGAGAATTTTCACATCTATATTCATCAGGGATATTGGCCTGCAGTTTTATTTTCTAGTAGTATCCTTTTCTGGCGTTGGTATCAGTATATTGCTGGCCTTGTAAAATGAGCTTAGGTATATTCTCTCCTCTTCCATATTTTGGAAGAATCTGGAAGGATTGGTGTTAATTTGTTAAAAATTCACCAGTAAAGCCATCTCTACCTGGGCTTTTATTTATTGGCAGATTTTTTGTTATTGATTTGGTCTTGTTATTAGTAATTGTCATATTCAGCTTTGCTATTTCTTTCTGATTCAGTCTTGGAAAGATGTAAGTTTCTAAAAAATTTTTTCCATTTCTTCTAGGTTGTCCACTTTTTTGGTATATAGTTATTCATAGTAGCCTCTTGCCATCCTTTGAATTTCTGTGGTATCAGTTGTAATGTCTATATTTTCATCTTTGGATACAATGCAGTCCCTATCAAGATTCCAACGACACTTTTTACAAAGGTAGAAAAAGTACTCCTAAAATTTATATGGAACCATAAAAGACTCTGAATAGCCAAATCCTGAGAAAACAGAAGAAAGCAGGAGGCATCACACTTCCTGATCCTCAAGCTATATTATAAAGCTGTCATCAAAACAGTATGGTATTGGCAGAAATACAGACAGATAGACCAGTGGAACAGAATCTAGAGCCCAGAATTAAACTCAAACATATATGATCAATTAATACTTGACAAAAGAGAGAAGGATACTCAATGGAGAAATGAGAGTCTCTTCAATAAATGATGCTGGGATAATTGGATATTCACATGTAAAATAATGAAACTGGACTCATATCTTACACCACTCACAAAAATTAAATCAAAATGGATTACAGATTTAAATATAAGACCTTAAAGCATGAAACTCCTAGAAGAAAACAGGAATAAAGCTCCTTGACATGGGTCTTGATTATGAGTTTTTGGATATGAGACCTAGCGCACAAGGAACAACATAAAAAACCAAAGGGACAGTATCAAACTAAAAAGATTCTGTACAGCAAAGGAAACCATCAATAAAGTCAAACGACAAACTATGGAATGGGAAAAAAATTACAATATATCTCATCAGAAGTTAATATCCAAAATATATAAGGAACTCTACAACTCAATAGCAAAAACCCCAAATAACCCAGTTAAAAATGTGCAAATGACCTGAATATACATTTTTTCAAAGATGATATGCGAAAGGCCAGTAGGCACATGAAAAGGTACTCAACATCACTAATCATTAGGGAAATGCAAATTAAAAACACAATCAAATATCACCTCATACCTGATAGTATGGCCATTATCAAAAAACAAGAGATAACAAATGCTGGCATGGATGCAGAAAATAAGGGCCCTTGTATGCTGTTGGTGGGATTGTAAATTAGAGTAGCCACTATGGCATATAGTATCAAAGAGCCTCAAAAAATTAAAAATAGAACTACTATGTGATCCAACAATTCCACTTCTGGGAATACATCCAAAGCAAACAAAACATAGCTTGGAAAGATATTTCCACCCCCATGTTCATAGCAGAATCATTTACAATATACCTGATATGGAAACAAAGTGTCCATTGACAGATGAATAGATAAAGAAGTTGTAGTATATATGTATTCAATGGAATAATAACCACTTATTAAAAAATGAAATCCTACCATTTGTGACAACATGGATGGATCTTGAAGGCATTATGCTAAGTGCAATAAGTCCAACAAATAAAGACAAATATTGTATTATTTCACTTACAGGTGGAGTCTAAAACAAACAAACAAACAAACCCATAACATTTAGAAAAAGAGATCAAATTTATGATTATTGGGGTGGAAGATGGTATAAGAAGGAATGAGAAGAAGTTGGCCAAAAGGTATGAACTTCCAGTTAGATAAATAGGGATGTAATGTACTACATGATAAATATGGCTAAAACTGCTATATGATATATAGGAAGGCTGTTAAGGAAATAAATCCTAAAAGTTCTCATCACAAGGAGATTTTTTTTCCTTTCTTTTTCCCTTGCTTTTTCTTGTATCTATATGAGAAGACAGATGTTAACTGAAACTTTTTTGCCAATCATTTCATAATATATGTAAATCAAACATCATGTACACCTTAAACCTATACAATGATGTATGTCAATTATTATTCAATGAAACTAGGGAAAAAAAGCACTGATTTTTGCAAGACTATAGTTATTCTCCTATAATGCAATTCACTAAGTATGCATGTATCATTTAGGGCCACCATCATCATCCTTCCTTGTGGAATTTGTGAGATACGGAGAACCAAGACAAATGAAAATTAAACTGAGTAATAAAGGGAATGTCCCTTGCATGGCAGCCTAGCATTTCTATGAAGCATAAATGAAAAGGATAAAAATCTCATACCCTATACAATTCTGGATGGCTGAAAGTGTAGAAAAACAGAGAAAAAGAAGAAGGAATGATATCAGAAATAGATTATAGCCATAGCTAGAATAAGGATGAAATGATAAATAGTACAATGAAAATTAAATGGCATGCATGTGAAATATACAATAGAACCTTAAATTTTATTCACAGCATATCTTGGATGCAAAATAATAATTAGACAACTGTGAAGAGAGGAATAGCCTGGTCAAAAAAGTGAGTGTGTTGATAATGTATTAAAGAATTAGATTAGAAAGAATGTGGCTATTTAAGCCTTGAAGAAGATAATGTTAATACTATCCTGACCAAGTCAGGAAGAGAAAAAAAAGGAAAATCTTTTTCCTTAAACAAAAGCACTCCCATCTCTTCCAATACCAAGAAGAACCTCCATCCATTTGGAAACCAGTTAGTGAACACCCTCATTCCTACAGAATGGCCGTGCAAGAAGCTGTCAACTCTGGCAGGCGCTAAGAACTCAGGAATGGACTCTGGAGAAAGGCAGGAAAAATAACTTAGGAAGATAACCCATAGAGATGGCCCTGGATAACTAAGTGTTGACTTCAGTACTTGTCAGGAAGGTTAATATCTTCAGAATTAGGTCCTTGAAATTTTGGTTTTCATATAGAACTCACTAATGGAAATGGCCTAAGGAAATTCCCAGAGAGGAGGTTATCCTATGAGATACAAGCTGAAATTCCAGCAGACATTTGGACATCCTTACCTATGAATAGCTAAGGAATTAAAAGCAAAACAAAACTGCTTTGAAAACAAGTGTCCTCTCTAAGGAGGCAGATGTGTAAATTGAAGCACAGAGTGTCCAAGGCAGTTGATACGACTCTTGGATGCTGAGAGAGAGAGTTAGGGCTGACAATGGAGAAAAACATAAAAAGTAGATAGAGAAAGGATCAAGAGATTTTAGAGCATCCATACCAAATCAGTAAGGATGCAAAGAAGGTGGTTTATTCTGTTTAATATGGGTTGGAAATGCAGGATTGAAAATAAATATCTAGAGAAGCACTGTCCTACAAAAAACATAATACTCGCAGTATTTGTAATGTTGCATTAAAACATAAAAAGTAATAGGTGAAATTGTTTAATAAAATACCTTATTTAATCTAACTATATTATTATTCTAAAAGGCAATCAATACAAAAATTATTAGTTATATTGTTTTTCATAGTAAGTGTCTGAAATGTAAAAATTGTCTGAAATCTAAAATCTATTTTTACACTTATAGCACCTCTTTTTTGGACCAGCCACATTTCAAGTGAAGCTATATGCAGCTGATGCCTACCTTATTTAACAATGCCAATCTAGACTAGGAAATACATAATTATTAAATGTGATGGGGAGATTACGAATGAAGTTATAAGAAATATACATTATATATATAAAGTTTCAGATCAATTAAAGAACTTGCTATTAGAGAAATCAATTATATACCAGAACTCTGTGGAGAGGTTGCAGAGCTGCTCAAAGGCCTCACCTATGCGTCTGGGTAGAAAAGCCTGGCTATAAGGTTGACTGAATATTTCAACTAATTGTTTGATAAGCAGTCATTAAAAATTGGGAGAGCAGTCAGGATAATTCAAGGAAGTTATGCACAGAAAGGAGAACGTAAGAATTGGAACTTAGAAGAATGTCTGGAATCACCTCATAGGATATAATCAGAAGGCTTAATTGAGCATTCAGAATACTTAATATGTGGATTTTGTACCACCGTGGTCCAATTTAATTGTTTTCTCTAAACAAATAGAGATGAAGTTGACCATGATGCTGCAAGAAAACTATATTTTTCTCTTTCATAGAAAGTCAAAGCAAAAACAATCTAATGATTTTAATGCATGGATGTATTGAGATTATGATCTCATTTTATATATTTGCTTGATAGGTTTGAGAGGACTTCGAAAATTAGAAAAACAATTATGAAGAATCTCCAGAATGTGCACTTTTACATCTAAAGTCACCACTTTTCAGTGGGTACCAAGCAAAAAAGTGTTGTTCTGAAATTCCCAGAACTCTATCACATTCTCCAAATACCTCATAATGAATTTATATTTTTTATTAATAAAAATTATCAGGAATTAAGTTCTGGAGGTGAATATCTTGAAGATTCCAACCCTCTTCCCAAGTTTCTTATAAAGTTACATCTATCAAAAAGATTGTCTAACAAAGAAAGGGAAATAAGGATAACAATTCTTCAGCTTTCAATGTGCATCTATGTTGATACGTTTTACAAAGAAGCTCTTAGGGATTAACTCTAAGAGGCTGCTCTCGAGTCCTTCCCATGGCATATCTGGTTATTGCCAATGTCAAGTTCTGTTCCTATTATTCTTGGAAGCTGCCTTGTAAATGACTCTTTTCAAGTATGACTTAGATTGTCAGAGAAAAATATAAACAAAAGTGAAATGTGGGCCAAAATAAATATTAATTTAAAAATTAAACCTTAGGTCCAAAATGAAGTCACTTTTTGGCTAACATCTGCAGTTTTGCTAAGCTGTCTGCACTTGGAGTAAATAAGAAAGAAGGATTAAAAAAAGAGCTGACGAGGAGACCTTTTAGTGCTAATAGGTACAACAGCTTAGGAGAGAAAGCAGACCTAGAAGTGAGTTGTGTATTCTCTTTAATAACCCAGGATAAGCTGCTAATGATACTTGTCCCGCAATCCAGTTGGAGCTTATGGGCGTCTTGACTCGTCCTTGGATCATGCTGTTCCTTTGCCCAGGATGGCAGGGCAGGTTTTGCTCTAAAAGCCTGCTGTGCCATGCAGCCTTTCACCGCCCTTGAAACAGGTCTAATCTGATTCTGCATTTTCCTGTAGAGTTCTGCTCATTTTTCTGGAACTGAGCCACCAGGGAGAGTCCTGGGGGAGAACTTTTGTTGCCAAATAAGATGTCACACTAGCTATTTATTTCCTTATGGGCTGAAGGTTTTCTCATGTAATTGAACAGATGCCTTCACATCTTAAGGTTAATGTTCCTTACAGTTGACCAAGTTCTTTCATATGGTGTGGACACATTTGCATTGACAGTAATCATCTTTGGGGACATCACAGCAGGTATTAGTATTCCTAATTTTGTAAGTTAGGAAACTGAGGTTTTAGTAGTTTTATTGATTTGTTAGGTCTTATGTATTTATGCCCCCTTCCTATATTCTTTCTATTATATTACTCACAGTAACTTTTTTCTTTATATTTTATAATTATTTTAATTAAAAAATGTAGTATATTTCGAACAATTTTATAATAGATGTATTAAAATGATCAGAGAAATATTGCTATGGACTATCCTTAAGCAAATCAAATTTAGAAAGTGAAAATATATACTTATTCTAAAAATCTGATATAGGAGTGCAATAAATTCTGCACCATTTCAATTGCTAGCCTTTCTGCCTAAACTTTCCATGAATCTTTGAAATACTTCATTTTGAGTCTGCTGAAGCTGTTTTCAATAAAATGATTATTTCATTTGGTATTTATTTTCTTCCATGGTTTAAAATCTATTATGAAACAAATAGCATGAACACATTTGTCAAGGCTAAATTATGGGTCACAATTTCAAATTTGTTTTGTTTAGAAAAATGTACATAAATACCACAGATAGGAAAGTTGACATACTCTGGAATGCTCACAAACATTAATTGTAGTAAATATAATCCTCAAACTGCAAATTCTCTGACCATTTAAGAAATAATTTTTGAGTGCCTCTTTTTTGCAAATCTGTATCTTGACATATAACTTGGGATAATAAAATGATGGAGTTAACAAAACTTAAGGATGCAAACAGGGCTTCCTTGATTTTTCCAAGGCAGGATATATAGACTGTATGATTGAAATTTAGGAATGATCCCTTTATTAATTTATAAGATAAATATCCAATTGAAGAAATACCTTTGAAAGTTGTTTTACTGTACAGCTGTCAACAGTCTTGGTTTCTGTTTCAGTACCATTAATATTGGGTCACCTGGGGTATAATAGATTCCATGGATTTAATATGTTGCCCATAATGAGTTTAGATGCAATATTTTTTCAATCCGCTTTGAGTTCAACAACTCCATTTCAGATATGGCAAATGTCAGCAGAACACTTTCAAGAGCCAGAACTTATTGCTGTTAGAAAAGACGTATGTTTCAAATACTTTAAAGAAACTAGCTTTACATTCTTAATATTTCTGCAGTGTTAAAAAGAACAAAATAAAAACCAGTATGATCTCTGTAACACTTCAAGAAAATATTTAACATGTATCATTAATACAATATTTTCACAAGGTCTTTGCATTGCTAATAGAATAAAAATGTGTAAGAAAAATTCACTTGCCAATGTGAGTAACTAACATTGCCTTGGACTTAATGTCATATGATATGAAACTTTTTTAAAATTAAAGTTGAAGTTGTTTGACAGATGTGTGTATTTTATACACCACTGCCGTCTAGCGAGAGAAGTGCTATGAAAAGGCGAATAATACAAAATATTAGAGAATCCCATCACTTAGATATCACAATTTGTGTAAGAATCTTAGCTCCCTAATAGTGGTTGACTAGTCTTGTTGTGGGGCATTATATTCCACCAGCTAGAGAAATTGTGGATCTTGCAAAGTGGTTAAGAACTCTTGAAAGAGTGAATGCTATGTCCATTTAAAATAGTGGCATAGTGATTTGTACATCATCGTTACCCAGTATTTTTGAATGAAAGGATTCAACACTAAAAAATATATATTTTTAAAGGCTTAGATGTATAAGCCAACTAGATGATATGAAAGTAATTAATGACTTGACTGAAATTATATCTAAGTCTACAATAAATGTATTTTTGCCACAGACAGAAATTAAAACCAAAGAAGTAATCATTTATATTTGAAAATATGTTCAGTAATCTCTGGTAAATGCAATGCACCTTATCATTTTATCTTTTTAAAACAATTTAAAGAGATATAAACATTTTCCCAGGATTTTCTTTTAAAGTAAATGACCTATGTTATTGGTTTTGATAATTGGTTGAATGTCCTCAGGGCAGTTATGCTTCAGAGACATTTACTCCCGATCACCCGACAGGATGCCTTTGAATCTTACTTTAAGATGAGTTGTCACTTCATTAATAAATTCATTCATTTGTTTTGAACAAATCCCATAGTGGTGATTTGTCATACTGAGAAATATAATCTGGGATTAGGTTCAGAGTGCCACAGTGATTTGCATTCTTTTTTTTTCTTTCTTTTTTTGACAAAGGGTTGAAACTCTGGGTGAACTCAAAGAGGCTAATTGGAATTTATGTTTAAATGTTCTAACCACAGGTACAGTATTTCACACACATCTTGTAGGCCCAGTAAAGTACAGGAAAGAACAGTGCTCTTGCTGTCAGGACCATTGGAATCCCTAATCTACCATTAATAAGGCGACATTAGTTATTAATTTATATTGGCTACGTCTGTTGCCTCATTTGTGTAGTGAAAGGCTTGGACTATGTGAAATCATTTTCTATGACTTTCCTACTTATTTTTATTATTTATAACTCTTCAGTTTGTCAATGTAAGTTATATATTATGTTTCCTTAAGATGTATACATTCCACATTAATTTTTAAAAGTGAGTTATTGGTGATCAAATTTAATCTTACCACAAAATTTCATTCTGAGACATTTCACTAAGTGTAAATTCTGTGTTTTTACAGTAATTGTAATTAAGCCTTTTGCCTATGAAAATGAACTTTGGCTTTGATAACTGAGACTTTAAAAAATATGACCAGGGAAATAATTTCACAAGATATTACCACACAATTAAAAAAAGAGCTCTCTCTGTTTCTCACTTCCTCTCTGTCTCTCTGTGTCTCTTTCTCACACAGATACAAACACCCACAGAAATGAGAATTAAAATCAGAATTCTTTTATCCTTTTTAAAATTTGTACTAAACATTTGACAAGAATTCAATTATAAAATAGTTCTAACTTTCTTTAAAGTATGAATATAACTTGCATACTCACATGAAATATTTTAAGTATTAGGAACAATAAATATCTTTGCCAATGCTTTGAAACTGGATATTTTAACTTCTAATACCATAGATTAGTTTTGACTAATCAACATAGGTTATGTATTCTTTGGTATGTAGTTCTTTCACTAATGAGATTTATTTCTATTAATACCTATAGCATTTCTGTGTGACATTAGTTTGTTCATTTTCACAGCCACATATTATTCTATGGATATACCACAATTTATTTATCCATTTTACTGTTGATGGACATTTCTGCTGTTGATGGACAGTTTTAGGCTATTACAAATAGTGCTGTTATGAATATTTTGTACATGTCTTGGGCTGAACATATACATGCTTTTCTGGTATTTTGTGTTGTGGTGGTGTTGTTAAGATTCAGTCATGATTGTTTTAAAGTTTTACTGTAGGCTTTGTTTTTGGATACAGAATAAAAGCGTACAACTAGTTTTTCATTATGTAGGTCAACATATACAATGTCTAAGTACAAATATTTCAAAAATATAAATTATTTGTAGGAATACTTACTGTCAAAGGCCATCCATATTAATACTTCCAGAGTGGAATTTGGGGTCATAAGGTATATTTTGGTTTAATTTTAGTGGATAGTGTCAACACTTTTTTCAAAGTGGTTATATCATTAATGCTCACACAAAAGAAATATAAGCCAAAACTTAGTAATTTATCTCTTTTTAATTTTAAATATTATGTGTGCGTATGTGTGTAAGTGAGATGGTGTTTCATGGTGGTAAATGTGCATTTCTCAGATAAAGAAACTGAGCTTCTTTTTAGATTTTTTAAATCATTTGATAGTTTTTTATTTCGTTGAAATGCTCTTCCAACTTTTCAAGATTAGTTTCATTTTTCTATTGCATTGTTTCACTTTTTTATTTATTTCCATTTTTTATACAAAACATTGGCTGGTAGTATATATTGCAAATAAACTTCTTCCAATCTGTGGGTGACCAGTTTTCTATCTTAATGGTGTCTTTTAACAAATGAAAATTGTTTCGATTTAATGCACTCATAACTATGAATTTTTCAATGCTTAATTCATTTTTATGTCCTGTTAAGTTTTTTTAACAACTCCAAAATCTCCAGATGTTATTCTAGAAGCTTTACTGTTTTGCCTTCCAAATCTTAACTGTGATTTTTCAGTGAGAAATTTCAGAAGCATATTCCATGATGCCAAGGTGAAGTCATAAAAAGAAAAAGAAAAAAGAACAAAACAGAAAATATTTCCCCTGCCTTAGCATGTCCTTTTTTGTGGCTATTAAAATATCTCTTTGTGTTGGATTGGAGAGCTGAGATTAAAGACTGGTTCCTTCTAAATATTAACTTCCTTTTTGTTATAACAAACAAAGGATATCAGAGAAATTGCCTAAATGCTATGTGTTTACAGTTCTGCAGTTTGTTATTGGCTACTGGAATTCATCCAAGAAGTTGTCAAATACCTAATTTCTATTATGTTACAATGAAATAATTATTGTACTTGGTATTTTCAGAGTTATTTGTTCTTTCTTCACTGTGTGTTTTTGTTCCCCTTGTTCCAAGAAGAGAATTCAGTCAGAGATTTTTGGAGATAAATAAAGGGTTTAATGGGTTTATTTCAAGGATTATAATTCATTCTTTCATAATTTATTGCAATATTTACTATGACTATACTGAAAGCAAACCAAAAGAAGCAAAATTACTCTTAAAAAAAGAAGAAAAAGAGGAGCAAATAAAATAAAAAAGAGAGGAGGCCTTTACATGAAAACATTTACTAAACGCAACTGTGTTTATCAGGAAAATGGACACATTCAATTTCTGTGTGTGCGTTTATGTACACATACACATACACGAGTCACACAAATGCATATACATACTTATAATCTGTTTTCTTTAAGTGTCTGTGTTTTCAAAGTTTAAAAATGAATGTGATAACTTCATATTCAGAAATATACTGTTACTATTATACAGTTGTGTGTAGACTAAAATATACAGATATTGCCATGATTATAACATTAGCAAATAGGTTTTTTATTTTTCTTAAAAGTCACTTTGGTTTATTTATTTAACCATCATACAGCACTTTATAAATAGGGTTTGATGTTCTAGAATCATAAAACTAATTTAAAAGTAACTGTATCAGATTGTGAAACCCAAATTATTACATACTTTCTAAATTCTTGATTAAGACCTTCCCAGTGGAGCTGGGCTATATCTGATCAAGACTAAGAAGTTCATGTAGTTAAAAGTATTCATGGCTGTGATATATTTCTCACGCCAATTTTAGACATATGCATCTGAAGTTAATTAAAGTAGTACGCATAAAAATGTCTAACGTTTATTTAGGAGAACCATAGTTTCGTGGGTGGGCCTTTTTTCATGCTGAGCATAGTTAATTTGGTAGTCCCAGTAGAGTCTGGAGTCTTAGCTGAGCGTTAGTACACAAAATGCATCTATTCTCTGTTTATAGTGAATAACATGCTAAAACCTCTATAGTATTTATCCTTTTACATCTGTCTACCACCTACTACTTTTAGGGTGTCCAAGAGTAGTAGGTCCTTGAGTAGAGAAAATAGAACTTATCATATGACCTTGGGAATGTGAACATGGACAAATAAAAAAATACAGCACAGATGAAGTATTAAAGGTAATAGGAGATAGTAGCAGTGGAAGTGAATCAGGAATTCATGTGGTTGTAAGCAACTTATGACCTGACAACAGTGGCTTAAACATGACAGTGTTATTTTCTTCATTTTAAACCAAGTTTGAATTGGTAAGAGGCCTTAATGACATTAGGACATTTTTCTCATGGTCATCCCATTACAACACCAGTCATCATTTCCAAATTTCAGGCAGGAGGAAAGGTAAGGGAGAAAGGATAGCACGAGAAGACTTGTACATCTCCTTGTATTGAATGTTTTAACACACAGCCACCCATGAATAGCCTGGGTAAGCAGTTAGCAGAGGATGTAGGGGAGAAATTGGTAGAAAATGGTTCCTGGCTGAGTCAAGCTACAGTATCTTCCACAGTTGGTAAAAATCTGGGCTAAATTTGAAGCTTTACATTTTTCAAATGAGTTATTTTTGAAATAAATGATAAGTAAACCTTTTTAAGGAACAGTTTAGATTTAGAGAAAAGTTACAAAAATAGTACAGGGAGTTCCTGTATACCCTATGCCAACTTTCCCCCTTTGGTAACATTTTTCATATTATGATACATTTGTTACAGTGAAGTAATCAACATTACCACAGTAGAATTAACTAAACTTCACAGTGTCTTCACATTTTACTAGCTTTTCCCCAACATCTCATTCTATTTCAGGATCACATCTAGAATACTACATTACATTTTAGTCATCATGTCTACCTAGCCTTCTCTGGTTTGTGCCAGTTTCACAGGTTTCCCTGTTTGTGATGAACTTGACAGTTGAGAGGAATTCTGGTCCAGTAATTTGGTAGAATATTTTTTTTTTCTCAGAGTTAGTTAGGCTGGGGTTATAGACCTCGAACAGGAAAGCCACAGAGGTTAAGTGACATTCTCACCACATCAGATTGGGGTACATGAATCAACATCACTTATCACTGATGTTAACCTTGGTCACCTGACAGGTGTGTCCACTGAAAAGTTATTCTTCCTCTGCCTTTTCATGCCCTACTTTTGAAAGGGACTCATTTTGCCCAGCCCAGGCTTAAGGGGTGGAGAGTTATGCTCTAATTTATTAGAGACAAAAGTATCTACAAAAAGTATTTGGAATTCTTCTGCACTGAAGATTTACCTTTTCTCCCCATTTAATTCTTTATTCAGTCATTTCTTTATATTAGTATGGGCTCGTGGATATATATTTTATGCTTTGAGTTATAATCCAATACCACTTTATTTATCTTGTAGCTCAGATTGTCCTAGCTCTAGCATTGGGAACTCTTAAAGTTTGGCTTCTTTGTCTCTTTGTTATCCCTCACTGGGTTATTTATGAATAATGAAGAATTATTTTCCAAAAATATTTTTAAAATAATAATAATAATTTTAAAATATTTCCTTTAATCATACTAAAGTAGTCATCCAATAACCATAGAGCTCATTTTTTTGATCTTTAAATTTAACAACAGAATGTAAACTATGATAACGCAGAGAGGGAACATGGCACAGTGGGTTAAGAATATGGGAGAACATGCCTATGTTTAAAATCCAGCTTCATCATTTATTAAGTATGTCATACTGGGTGAGTGACCTAATCTATTAGTATATCATTCTCATCTGTAAAAGGGAGTAATAAAAACTCCTATTTCATTGGGTCATTATGAAGATTAAATAGATTAGGGCATGTAGCTTTTGGAACAATGCTTGGCACAAAAGGGGTGCTTAAATATACAAATAATTATTATATTACTACGAGGGGCAAAATTCTTTTAAGAGGGAAAAGTAGCCAAAAACCGCCAATTGCTCAAATGCTTTTCACAATCCCGCTGATTTCTTTGGGTTTCAGCAGTTTGACTACTAATCCAGGCTCAACAATGATATTTGATGATTTAGAATAGAAAATGAGTGGCCTATATTTGCTATTTTGATATAAACAAATATAAAATATCTAAAATGTAATAATATTTATGATGAAGAATATGTTAACTACATGTAATCAAGATTGAGGAATTGATGAACTAATAATGGGTGACACTGGACTTTGAATTCCTAATAAAAAAAATTATTCCAAGTCAATGACATTTTTGTGTATAATTTTTTACTTGTTATTTTTTTATAAATTAGAACCCTATTCTTTTAAAAATATATGGAGGTATAGTTCACACACAATAAAATCACACTTTTAAAGTGTGCAATTTTTTTTCAGTATTTTCACATTATGCAACCATCACCACTATCAAATTTCAGAATATTTCCATCACCTCAAAAAGTGATCCATACCCATTAGCCTACACTGCCCAATTTCCCTTGCTAAAAGCCTCAAGAATCACTAATCTGCTTCCTGTCTGTGTGGGTTTGCCTATTCTGCACCTTTCGTATAAATGGAATCATACAATATGTGGCTTTTTGTGTCTCAGCCCTCTCACTTAGCATGTTTTCAAGGTTTATCATGAAGCATGGATCACTACTGCATTTCTTTTCATGCCCAAATAATATTCCATTTTGTGTATATATCACTTTTTTTATCCATTCATCAGTTGATAGGTATTCAGTTGTCTCCACTTTTAGGTTATTATAAATAATGTTAGGTTTCTATAAACATTGATATATGTTATGTAGAGGCATCCTTTCATTACTTTTGGGTGTTAACCTACAAATGGAATTGCTGGGTAATATAATAACTCTATGCTTACCTTTTTGAGGAACTTCTAAAATGTTTTCGAAGGCAGCGGAAGTATTTTACATTTCTACCAGCAGTGTGTGATGATTCCAATATTCCCCACGTTGTCAAAAATTGAGGAAAAAACTCACCATCTTTTTGATTCTACTCATTATAATGGGTGTGAAATGATATATAATTATGTTTTTGATTTGCATTTCCCTGATAGCTAATGATGTTGAGCATCTTTTCATATGCTTAGTGGCAATTGGAGTATATTCTTGAGAAAAATTGTCTATTCAAATGGATTGCCTCTTTGAAATTGGGTTGTTTGTCTTTTTATTGTTGAACTGTAATAGTTCTTTATGACTTCTGGATACTTCCTCTATTAGCACATATATGAATTGCAAATATTTTTCTCATATTCTGTGGGTAGTCTTTCCATTATTTTTGTTTTGAATTAGTGTCCTTTGAAGCACAAAAATTTTTAATTTTTATGAAGTCTAATGTAATCATTTTTTTGCTATTATTAATATACAATTACATGAACAATATTATGGTTACTAGACTCCCCCTATTATCAAGTCCCCACCACATAATCCATTGAAGTCACTGTCCATCAGCATAGTAAGATGTTATAGAATCACTACTTGTCTCTGTGTTATGCTGTCTTCCCCGTATCCCCCACCCCACCCCATTCCTGCTACATTATGTGGGCTAATTGTAACAGCCCTTTTTCCCCCTTATCCCTCCCTTCCCACCCATCTTCCCCAGTCCCTTTCCCTTTGGTAACTGTTAGTCCATTCTTGGGTTCTGTGAGTTTGCTGCTGTTTTGTTCCTTCGGTTTTTGCTTTGTTCCTATACTCCAGAGATGAGTGAAATCATTTGATACTTGTCTTTCTCTGCCTGGCTTATTTCAAGGAGCATATTACACTCTAGCTCCATCCATGTTGTTGAAAATGGTGAGATTTGTTTTCTTCTTATGGCTGAATAATATTCCACTGTGTATATGTACCACTTCTTCTTTATCCATTCATCTACTGAAGGACACTTAAGTTGCTTCCATTTCTTGGCTATTGTAAATAGTGCTGTGATAAACATAGAGGTGCATATGTCTTTTTCAAACTGGGCTGCTGCATTAGGGTAAATTCCTAATTTAGGGTAAATTCCTAGATGTGGAATTCCTGGGTAATATGATATTTCTATTTTGAGTTTTTTGAAGAACCTCCATACTGCTTTCCACAATGGTTGAACTAACTTACATTCCCACGAGCAGTGTAGGAGGGTTCCCCTTTCTCCACATCCTCGCCAACATTTGTTGTTGTTTGTCTTTTGGATGGCAGCCATCCTTACTGGTGTGAGGTGATATCTCATTGTGGTTTTAATTTGCATTTCTATGATGATTAGTGATATGGAGCATCTTTTCGTGTGTCTGTTGGCCATCTGAATTTCTTCTTTGGAGAACTGTCTGTTCAGCTCCTTTGCCTATTTTTTGTTTGTTTGTTATTAAGGTATTATTGATAGACACTCTTATGAAGGTTTCACATGAAAAAACAATGTGGTTACTACATTTACCCATATTATCAAGTCCCCACACATACCCCAATGCAGTCACTGTCCATCAGTGCAGTAAGATGCCACAGATTCACTGTTTGCCTTCTCTGTGCTACACTGTTTTCCCTGTGATCCCCCACACCAGGTGTACTAAACATAATACCCCTCAATCCCCTTCTCCCTCCCTCCCCACCCACCCTCCCACACCCCTCCCCTTTGGTAACCACTAGTTCCTTCTTGGAGTCTCTGAGTCTGCTACTATTTTGTTCCATCAGTTTTGCTTCATTGTTATACTCCACAAAAGAGGGAAATCATTTGGCACTTGCCTTTCTCCACCTGGCTTATTTCACAAAGGATAATATCCTCCAGCTCCATCCATGTTGTTGCAAATGGCAGGATTTGTTTCCTTCTTATGGCTGAATAGTATTCCATTGTGTATATGTACCACACCTTCCTTATCCACTCATCTACTGATGGACACTTACGTTGCTTCCATATCTTGGCTATTGTAAAAAGTGCTGCAATAAACATAGGGGTGCATATGTCTTTTTGAATCTGAGAAGTTGTATTCTTTGGGTAAATTCCAAGGAGTGGGATTCCTGGGTCAAATGATATTTCTATTTTTAGTTTTTTGAGGAACCTCCATATTGCTTTCCACAGTTGTTGAACTAGCTTACATTCCCACCAGCAGTGTAGGAGGGTTCCCCTTTCTCCACATCCTCACCAGCACTTGTTGTTCTTAGTCTTATGGAAGCTGGCCATCCTTACTTGTGTGAGGTGATATCTCATTGTGGTTTTAATTTGCATTTCTCTGATGATTAGTGATGTGGAGCATCTTTTCATATGCCTGTTGGCCATCTGAATTTCTTCTTTGGAGAACTGCCTCTTAATATCCTCTGCCCATTTTTTAATCAGGTTATTTGCTTTTTGGGTGTAGAGGTGGGTAAGTTCTTTATATATTTTTAATGTTAACCCCTTCTCGGATATGTCACTTACAAATATATTCTCCCACACTGTAGGATGCCTTTTTGTTCTGTTAATGGTGTCCTTTGCCATACAGAAACTTTTTAGTTTGATGTAGTCCCATGAGTTCATTTTTGCTTTTGTTTCCCTTGCTTGAGGAGATGTGTTCAGGAAGAAGTTGCTCATGCTGATATTCAGGAGATTTTTGCCTATGTTGTCTTCTAAGAGTTTTGTGGTTTCATGACTTACATTCAGGTCCTTGATCCATTTCGAGTTTAATTTTGTGTATGGGTTAAACAATAATCCAGTTTCATTCTCTTGCATGTAACTGTCCAGTATTGCCAACACCAGCTGTTGAAGAGGCTGTCATTTCCCCATTGTATGTCCATGGCTCCTTTATCATATATTAATTGACCATATATGGTTGGTTTATATCATGGCTTCTTTAGTCTATGGGTCTGTTCTTGTGCCAGTACCAAATTGTCTTGATTACTGTGGCTTTGTAGTAAAGCTTGAAGTCATGGTGCATAATGCCCCCAGCTTTATTCTTCCTTCTCAGGATTGCTTTGGCTATTCGGGATCTTTTGTGGTTCCATATCAAGTTTAGAATGATTTTCTCTAGTTTGTTGAAAAATGTGGTTGGTATTTTGATAGGAATTGCATTGAATCTGTAGATTGCTTTAGGCAGGATGGCCGTTTTGACAATATTAATTCTTCCTATCCATGAGCACGGGGTGTGTTTCCATTTATTGGTATCTTCTTTAATTTCTCTCATCAGTGTCTTGTAGATTTCAGAGTATAGGTCTTTCATTTCCTTAGTTAGGTTTACTCCTAGGTATTTTATTCTTTTTGATGAACTTTTAATGGAATTGTTTTCCTGATTTCTCTCTCTGATAGGTCATTGTTAGTGTATAGGAATCGCATAGATTTCTGTGCATTAATTTTGTATCCCCCAACTTTGCTGAATTCAGATATTAGATCTAATAGTTTTGGAGTAGATTCTTTAGGGTTTTTTATGTACAATATCATATCATCGGCAAACAGGGACAATTTAACTTCTTCCCTGCCAATCTGGATGCCTTTTATTTCTTTGTGTTGTCTGATTGCCGTGGCTAGGACCTCCAGTACGATGCTGAATAGAAGTGGGAAGAGTGGGCATCCTTGTCTTGTTCCCAATCTTAAAGGAAAAGCTTTCAGCTTCTTACTGTTAAATATAATGTTGGCTGTGGGTTTGTCATATATGGCCTTTATTAAGTTGAGGGACTTGCCCTCTATACCCATTTTGTTGAGAGGTTTTATCATGAATGTATGTTGAATTTTGTCAAATGCTTTTTCAGCATCTGTAGAGATGGTCGTGTGGTTTTTGTCCTTCTTTTTGTTGATGTAGTAGATGATGTTGATGGATTTTCAAATGTTGAACCATCCTTGCATCCCTGGGATGAATCCTACCTGATAATGATGGATGATCCTTTTGATGTATTTTTGAATTTGGTTTGCTAATATTTTATGGAGTATTTTTGCATCTATGTTCACCAGGAATATTGGTCTGTAGTTTTCTTTTTTTGTGGTGTCTTTGCCTGATTTTGGTTTTAGAGTGATGCTGGCCTCATAGAATGAGTTTGAAAGTATTCCCTCTTCTTCTACTCCTTGGAAACCTTTAAGGAGGATGGGTATTAGGTCTTCACTAAATGTGTGATAAAATTCAGCAGTGAAACCATCTGGTACAGGCATTTTGTTCTTAGGTAGTTTTTTGATTACCAGTTCAATTTCATTGCTGGTAATTGGTCTGTTGAGATTTTCTGTTTCTTTCTGAGTCACCTATGGAAGGTTGTGTTTTTCTAGAAAGTTGTCCATTTCTTCTAGGTTATCCAGTTTGTTAGCATATAATTTTTCATAGTATTCTCTAATAATGCTTTGTATTTCTGTGCTGTCCATAGTGATTTTTCCTTTCCCTTTTCTGATTCTGTTTATGTGAGTAGACTCTCATTTTTCCTGATAAGTCTGTCTAGTGGTTTATCTATTTTGTTTATTTTCTCAATGAACCAGCTCTTGCTTTCATTGATCCTTTCTATTGTTTTATTCTTCTTGATTTTATTTATTTCTGCTCTAATCTTTATTATGTCCCTCCTTCTACTGACTTTGCGCCTCATTTGTTATTCTTTTTCTAGTTTTGTTAATTGTGAATTTAGACTGCTCATATGGGAATGTTTCTTCTTTCCTGAGGTAGGCCTGTATTGCAATATACTTTCCTCTTAGCACGGCCTTCACTGTGTCCCACAGATTTTGCAGTGTTGAATTATTGTTGTCATTTGTCTCCCTATATTGCTTGATCTCTGTTTTTATTTGGTTATTGATCCATTGATTATTTAAGAGCATGTTATTAAGCCTCCATGTGTTTGTGGGATTTTTCATTTTCTTTGTGTAATTCATTTCTAGTTTCATTCCTTTGTGGTCTGAGAAGCTAGTTGGTACAATTTCAATCTTTTGAATTTACTGAGACTCTTTTTGTGGCCTAGTGTATGATCTATTCTTGAAAATGTTCCATGTGCACTTGAGAAGAATGGGTATTCTGCTGCTTCTGGGTGTAGAGTTCTGTAGATGTCTGTTAGGTCCATCTGTTCTAATATATTGTTCAGTGCTTCTGTCTCCTTACTTATTTTCTTTCTGATTGATCTGTCCTTCAGAGTGAGTGGTGTGTTGAAGTCTCCTAGAATGAATGCATTGCATTCTATTTCTCGCTTTAATTCTCTTAGTATTTATTTCACATATATAGGAGCTCCTGTGTTGGGTACATAGATATTGATAATGGTTATATCTTCTTGCTGGATTGACCCTTTTATTACTATGTAATGTCCTTGTCTCTTGTGACTTTGTTTTGAAGTCTATTTTGTCTGATATAAGTACTTTGAGTCCTGCTTTTTTCTCCCTATTAGCTCCATCCCTTCACTTTTAGTCTGTCTATGTCTTTGGGTTGAAAGTGAGTCTCTTGAAGGCAGCATATATATTGGTCTTCTTTTTTTATCCATTCAGTGACTGTCTTTTGACTGGTGCATTCAGTCCATTTACATTTAGGGTGATTATGGGTAGGTATGTACTTATTGGCATTGCAGGCTTCAGATTCATGCTTACCAAAGGTTCAAGGTTAACTTCCTTACTATCTAAAAGTCTGACTTAACTCACTTAATATGCTATTACAAATACAATCTAAAGGTTCTTTTTCTGTTTTTTCATTTTTTCCTCCTCTTTTTTCTTCCTCCTCCATTCTTTATATATTAGGTGTCATGTTCTGTACTGTTTGTCTATGCCTTGATTGACTTTGGGGATAGTTAATTTAATTTTGCATTTTATTAGTAATTAGCTGTTCTACTTTCTTTACTATGGTTTTATTACATCTGTTGACAGCTGTTAAACCGTAGGAACACTTCCATCTATAGCAGTCCCTCCAAAATACACTGTAGAGATTGTTTGTGGGAGGTAAGTTCTCTCAGCTTTTGCTTATCTGAAAATTGTTTAATCCCTCCTTCAAATTTAAATGATAATCTTGCCGGATAAAGTATTCTTGGTTCAAGGCCCTTCTGCTTCATTGCATTAAATACATCATGCCACTCCCTTCTGGTCTGTAAGGTTTCTGCTGAGAAGTCTGATGATAGCCTGAAGGGCTTTCCTTTGTATGTGATCTTATTTCTCTTTCTGGCTGCTTTTAACAGTCTGTCCTTATCCTTGATCTTTGCCATTTTAATTACTATATGTCTTGGTGTTGTCTTCCTTGGGTCCCTTGTGTTGGTTGATCTGTGCACCTCCATGGCCTGAGAGACTATCTCCTCCCCCAGATTGGGGACATTTTCAGCAATTACCTCCTCAAAGACACTTTCTATCCATTTTTCTCTCTCTTCTTCTTCTGGTACCCCTATAATGCAAATATTGTTCCACTTCAATTGGTCACACATTTCTCCCATTATTCTTACATTCTTAGAGATCCTTTTTTCTTTCTGTGCCTCAGCTTCTTTGTATTCCTCTTCTCTAGTTTCTATTTCATTTATTATCTCCTCCACTGTATCCAATCTGCTGTTAATACCATCCATTGTGCTCTTCAATGATTGCATCTCCAACCATAATTCATTCCTGAGTTCTTGAATATCTTTCCGTACCTCCAAGAGCATGTTAATGATTTTTATTTTGAACTCCCTTTCAGGGAGTGTCATGAGGTCAATATCATTTAAATCTTTCTCAGGAATTGTATTAATAATTTTACTCTGGACTGTTTCCTTTGGCTTTTCATATTTGTGTATGGCGCCCTCTAGTGCCCAGAAGCTCTACTCTCTGGAGCTGCTCAGCCCCTGAAGCATGTCGGGGATTGCAGGGGAGTGGTATTGGTGCTTCCGGGGAGGAAAGAGCTGTTTCCTGCATCCCGGCTGCTATGCCTGTCTCCACTGCCTTTTCCGGTTTGCAAGTCTGGTGGGGCTGGCCAGATGAAAGGTGCAGTAGGCTGCCTATCATGGAAGGGGTTTTTGGACCTGTGTAGGCAGCCAGGGAGCTGGAGCACCTGAAGATCATGAAAACTCCCAACCTGCTGGGCAGAGTGCACCCAGGCAATTTTGTCTACCTGTCCTTTCTCCTGAGCAGTAAGCTCTGTGCAATCCTTGCCCCTTTAGCAGCCCTCTTGCTAAGGGCTTCTTTGTTAGGAAGTCTCTCAGACTGCCCACATTTCTTTTGTCCCAGAGCAGCTGTATATTGATCCCTGCTTTCCACAAGCAGCTGGAATCTTAATCTCTCCAGTAATTCTGCCTGTCTTAGCTTTCCAACCCCCTATATACGAAGGTATCATGCAAGCACCGTGAAATGTAGGTTTGTGCTCCCAGAACAGATCTCCACTCCCTCTCTGCTCCATTCCTCCTCCCCCTGTTGGTGAGCTGGGATCTGGGAAGGGCTTGAATCCCACAGGACCACAGCTTTAGTACGTTACACTTTTCCATGAAGTCTGCTCTTTTCTCCAAGTGTATGCAGTTTGTTGCAGTCCTCTTTCCTGTTGGTCTTTCAAGAGTGGTTGTATTAGTTATATTTTCATATTATCTGAAATTTTAGGAGGAAGCCTGTCTCTTCTCTCACACCACCATCTTTAATCCCGTTTCTTCTCTGCCCATTTTTAATTGGCTTCTTTGCTTTTTGTTTTTGAGGTGCATGACATCTTTGTATATTTTGGATGTCAACCCCTTATTGGATGTCATTTATGAATATATTCTCCCATACTATAGGAAATATTTTTGTTCTACTGATGGTGTCCTTTGCTGTACAGAAGCATTTTAGTTTGATATAGTCCCACTTGTTCATTTCTGCTTTTGTTTCCCTTGCCTGGGGAGACATGTTCTTTCAGGTGTTGCTCCTGTTCATGTCCAGGAGATTTTTGCCTATATTTTTTTCAGGATATTTATGTTTCATTACTTACATTCAGGTCTTTGATCCATTTTGAGTTTACTTTTGTGTATGGGGTTAGACAGTAATCCCATTTCATTCTCTTACATGTAGCTGTCCAGTTTTGCCAACACCAGCTGCTGAAGAGGCTGTCATCTCCCCATTGTATATCCATGGCTCCTTTATCAAATATTAATTGACTGTAGGTGTTTGGGTTAATGTTTGTATTTTCTATTCTGTTCCACTGGTCTGTGGGTCTGTTCTTGTGCCAGTACCAAATTGTCTTGATTACTGTGGCTTTGTAGTACAGCCTGAAATCAGGGAGAGTAATTCCATCCCCCTCCCCCCTGCTTTATTCTGCCTTCACAGGATTGCTTTGGCTATTCTGGGTCTTTTGTGGTTGGCTCCATATGAATTTTAGAACTATTTGCTCTATTTCATTGAAGAATGCTGCTGGTATTTTGGTAGGGATTGCATTGAATCTGTCAATTGATTTAGGCAGGATGGCCATTTTGACAATATTAATTCTTCCTAGCCAAGAGCATGGGATGAATTTCCATTTATTAGTGTCCTCTTTAATTTCTTGAGTGTCTTGTAGTTTTCAGGGTATAGCTCTTTCACTTCCTTGGTTAGGTTTATTCCTAGTATTTTATTCTTTTTGATGTTTTTGTGAATGGAATTGTTTTCCTGATTTCTCTTTCTGCTAGTTCATCGTTAGTGTATAGGAATGCAACAGATTTCTGTGTATTAATTTTGTATCCCACAACTTTTCTGAATTCAGATATTAGATTTAGTACTAGTTTTGGAGTGGATTCTTTAGGGCTTTTTATGTACACTATCATGTCATCTGCAAACAGGGAGCGTTTGACTTCTTCCTTACCAATCTAGATGCCTTTTATTTCTTTGTGTGTCTGATTGCCGTGGCTAGGACCTCCAGAACTATGTTGAATAAAAATGAGGAGCGTGGGCATCCTTGTCTTGTCCAGATCATAAAGGAAAAGTTTCACCTTCTTGCTGTTACGTTTAATGTTGGCTGTGGGTTTGTCATATATGGCATTATGTTGAGTTACTTGCCCTCTATACCCATTTTGTTGAGAGTTTTTATCATGAATGTATGTTGAATTTTGTCAAATGCTTTTTCAGCATCTATGGAGATGATTGTGTGGTTTTTGTCCTTATTTTTGTTGATGTAGTGGATATTGTTGATGGATTTTCGAATGTTGTACCATCCTTGCATCCCTGGGGTGAATCCCACTTGATCATGATGGATGACCTTTTTTATGTATTTTTAAATTCAGTTTGCTAATATTTTGTTGAGTATTTTTGCATCTATGTTCATCAGGGATATTGGTCTGTAATTTTCTTTTTTTTGTGGTGTCTTTGCCTGGTTTTGGTATTAGAGTGATGCTGGCCTCGTAGAATGAGTTTGGGTGTATTCCCTCCTCTTCTACTTTTTAGAAAACTTTAATGAGGATGGTATTAGGTCTTCAGTATATGTTTGATAAAATTCAGCAGTGAAACTGTCTGGTCCAGGCGTTTGTTCTTAGGTAGTTTTTTTTTTTTTTACCAATTCAGTTTCTTTGCTAGTAATTGATCTATTCAGATTTTCTGTTTCTTCCTGGGTCAGCCTTGGAAGGTTGTATTTTTCTAGAAAGTTGTCCATTTCTTCTAGATTATCCAGTTTGTTAGCATATAATTTTTCATAATATTCTCTCAGAATTGTTTGTATTTCTGTGGTGTCCGTAGTGATTTTTCCTTTCTCATTTATGATTCTATTTATGTGTGCAGACTCTTTTTTATTCTTGATAAGTCTGGCTAGGGGTTTATCTATTTTGTTTATTTTCTCAAAGAACCAGCTCCTCGTTTCATTGATTCTTTCTATTGTTTTAGTCTTCTTAATTTTATTTATTTCTGCTTTAATCTTTATTATGTCCCTCATTCTACTGACTTTGGACCTCATTTGTTCTTCCTTTCTCCTTTCATTAATTGTGAGTTTAGACTGTGCATTTGAGATTGTTCTTCTTTTTTGAGGTAGGCCTGCATTGCAACATATTTCCCTCCTAGCACAGCCTTCGCCGCATCCCACAGATTTTGTGATGTTGAATTTTTGTTGTCATTTGTCTCCATATATTGCTCGATCTCTGTTTTTATTTGGTCATTGATCCATTGATTATTTAGGAGCAGGTTATTAAGCCTCCATGTGTTTGTAGGCTTTTTCATCTTCTTTGTGTAATTTATTTCTAGTTTCATACCTTTGTCATCTGAGAAGCTGGTTGGTACAATTTCAATCTTTTTGAATTTACCAAGGCTCTTTTTGTGGCCTAATATGTAATCTATTCTTGCAAATGTTCCATGTGCACTTGAGAAGAATGTGTATCCTGTTGCTTTTGGATGGAGTGTTCTGTAGATGTCCATTAGGTCCATCAGTTCTAATATGATGTTCCGTGCCTCTGTCTCTTTACTTATTTTCTGTCTGGTTGATCTGTCCTTTGGAGTGAGTGGTGTGTTGAAGTCTCCTAAAATTAATGCATTGCATTCTATTTCCCCCTTTATTTCTGTTAGTATTTGTTTCACATATGTAGGTGATCCTTTGTTGGTTGTATAGATATTTATAATAGTTATGTCCTCTTGTTGGACTATCCCTTTTATCATTATTTAATGTCCTTTGTCTCCTGTGACTTTCTTTGTTTTGAATTCTGTTTTGTCTGATACAAATACGGAAACTCCTGGTTTTTTCTCAGTATTACTTACATGAAATCTTTTTCCATCCCTTCACTTTTAGTCTGTGTATGTCTTTGGGTTTGAAGTGAGTCTCTTGTAGGCAGCATATAGATGGGTCTTGTTTTTTTTATCCATACAGTAACTCTATTTCTTTTGATTGATTCATTCAGACCATTTGCATTTAGGGTTATTATCAATAGGTATGTACTTATTGCCATTGCAGGCTTTAGATTCATCATTACCAAAGGTTCAAGGGTAATTCCCTTACTATGTAACTGTCTAATTTAATGTACTTTGTATACTATTACAAGCACAACCTAAAGCTTCTTTTTTTTCCCTCATTTTTCTTCCATCCCCATTCTTTGTATGTTATGTGTCATATTATGTACTCTTAGTTTTCCCTTGGGTGACATCTATTTAGCCTTAGGAATGCTTCCATCTGTAGGAATCCCTCCAAAATGCACTGTAGAGGTGGTTTTTGGAAGGTAAATTCTCTCAGCTTTTGCTTATCTGAAAATTGTTGAATCCCTCCTTCAAATTTAAATGATAACCTTGCTGGGTAGAGTATTCTTGGTTTGAGGCCCTTCTGCTTCATTGCATAAATATATCGTGCCACTCCCTTCTGGCCTGTAAGGTTTCTGTTGAGAAGTGTGATGATAGCCTGGTGGGTTTTCCCTTGTATGTGATCTTTTTTCTCTCTCTAGCTGCTTTTAAATGTCTGTCTTTATCCTTGATATTTGCCATTTTAATTATTATATGTCTTGATGTTGTCTTTCTTGGGTCCCTTGTGTTGGGAAATATGTGCACCTCCAAGGCTTGAGAGACTATCTCCTTTCCCAGATTTTGGAAGTTTTCAGCAATTACCTCCTCAATGACACTTTTTATCCCTTTTTCTCTCTCTTCTTTTTGTGGTACCCCTATAATGAGAATATTGTTCTGTTTGGATTGGTCACACAGTTCTCTCAATATTCTTTTATTCTTAGAGATTCTTTTTTCTCACTGTGCCTCAGCTTCTTTATATTCCTCTTCTCTAATTTCTATTCCATTTACCGTCTCTTCTACTAAATCTAATCTACTTTTAAATCCCTCCATTGTATGTTTCATTTCAGATATGGAATTTCTTAATGATTGAATGTCCAACTTAAATTGATTCCTGTGTTCTTAAATATTTTTCTGTACCTCCTTAAGCATGTTTATAACTTTTATTTTGAACTCTCTTTCAGGAATATTGGTAAGTTTGGTTTCATTTGGCCCTCTGTCTGGGTTTTGTGAGATTTTGGTCTGAACCATGTTCTTTTGACGTTTTATATTTTTGTGTGGTGTCAAGTAGTGTGCAGAAGCTCCAGTTTCTGGAGCTTATCAGCCCCGATAGTGTGGTTGGGGGTCTTAGGGGAGCATAGCTGGTGCCTGGGGGGAGGAAAGATCTGTTTCCTGCTTCCCGTCTGCAGTGCCTGTGTCCAGTGTCAGAGCCAATGGGCCAAGCTCACAGGTGTAAGCCTCTGTGCTTTGTGACCCTAGCTCCTGTATGTGGGGCCTCCCTCTGGCTAGCCTGATGCCAGCAGAGTGACTGCCAGTTTGCAAACCAGTGCCAGTAAGCTAAGAGGAAGGTGCAGCAGGCTGCGTGTCACACTCGGGGTCCTCGGAGCTGTGTAGGCAACCAGGGGGATGGAGCACCTGAATCTCCTCATAGTTCCCAACCAGCTGGGCAGAGCGTGCCCAGACAACTTTAACCTTGTCCAGCTTTCCTTGCTCCCGTGCAGGAAGCTCTGCCCAAACCCCGCCCCTTAAGCAGCCCTCTCACTGCTAGGAAGCCTCTCAGACTGCCTGCCTTTCCTCTGACACAGAGCAGCCGGGTGTGGATCCCGTCCTCCACAAATGGCCAGAATGTAAGTCTCTCAAGCACTCCATCTGTCCAAGCTCCCCATCTTCCTGAGCACCATGCATATAGGCTTCTGCTCACAAAGCAGACCTCCAGGTGCTCAGCAGTCTCAGGCTCCCACCACTCCCCTGCTCCGTTTCTCTTCCTCCCACTGGTGAGCTGGGGTGGGGGAAGGGCTTGGGTCCCGCTGGGCCTTCCTACATTACCCTGTTTCGTGAGGTCTGCTCTGTTCCTGAGGTCTGTTTGCAGTCTGGTTCAGCCTTCTTTCTTGTTGCTGTTTTAAGGTTAGTTGTTTTAATTAACTATATTTTAGTACTGTTTGTGGTTTTGGGAGGAGCTCTCCTTCTCATGTCTCATGCCACCATCTTGAATTCCTCTGTATCCATTTTTTTTCTTTTCTGCTTGTGCTTTTGATACTATTGCCTAATCCAGGTTTAATAAAATTCAAATTTATATTTTCTTATAATAGTTCAATAATTTTTACAATTAGATCTTTGAGTCAATTTGTGTTAATTTTAAATCTGTCATGAGGCATGGGTTCAACTTTCTAATTCTGCATTGGGATATCCGGTTGTCCCAGTACTCTTTGTTGAAAAAAATTTTCTTTACCTATTAAATTATCTTGGCTCTCTTGGTGAAAATCAATTGTATGTGAGAGTTTATTTCTGGACTTTCGATTACATTCAATCGATTTATTTTTATGCCTATATTGGTTGCTGTATTGATTACACATCTTATTGATTACCATAACTTGAAGATTACTTTTGAAATCAAAAAGTGTGAGTCCTCCAACTTTGTTCTTCTTTTTCAAGATTGTTTTGGGTAACCTGGGCCTCTTAATTTTAAATGAATTTTAGGATCATGTTCTGGAAAAAAAACAGGCATCTGGTATTTTGATAGGGGTTGCAGTGAATCTGCAGCTCATTTTGGAAAATATTACCATCCTCTCCATATTAACTCTTTAAATCCATAAAGACAGAATGCATTTCCATTTATTTAAGCCCTCTATAATTTATTTCAGTGAAGTTTCGTAGTTTTCAGTGTGCAAGTTTTACACTTCTGTTGTCACATTTATTCATTGCCTTATGTAAATGGAATTTCTTGAATTTCATTTCGGATCGCTCATTATAGTTTACATAATACAAGTGTTTCTGGTCTATTGAGCTTGTGTCCTGAAACTTACTTACATGAACTTGTCAATCAAGTCTAATGACTTTTTGGTGGATTCTTTAGAGGGATTTTTTGACAGGTTTGTGTTATTTGCAGTTAGCAATAGTTTTACTCTTTCATTTCCAATCTAGAAATGAAATTTTCTCTGTCTTGTCTAATTTTTCTGACCAGAACCTCGAGTACAGTGTTCATTAGAAGTGACAAGCACAGACATCATTGTCCTGTTCCTCGTTTTATTGGGAGAGCTTCTATCTTTCACCTATTGTATGATGTCATAAGGGTATGTTTTGTGTGTTTTCCATATATGTTCTTTATTAGGTTTGAGAAGTTCCATTATTCTATTCCTAGTTTGTTGAATGTTTTTAATCTTGAAAGAGTGTTGGATTTTGTCAAATTCTTTTTCTGTACCTATTGAGATGATAATGGGTTTTTTGTTTTACTTTATTAATGTGGTATATTGCATTGGTTGTTTTTTCTATGTTGAACCAATCTAGTATTTCTGGGATGATTCATACTTGGTCATGGTGTATTATCCCTTTTCTATGTTGCAGGATTTTGATTGCTAATATTATGTTGAGAATTTTTGTGTCTCTATTCATATGTGAATATTTGTCTGTATTTTTTTTTCTTTTGACATCTTCAGTTTAGGTATCAGAGAAATACTAACTCCATAGAATGAGTTAAGAAGTGTTCAATCCTCTTATACTTGGAACGTTTGTGAAGGACTGATGTCATTTCTTCTTTAGACATTATGTAAAATATACCAGTTAGCTTATCCTAAGCTTTTCTTTGTTGGAAAGGTTTTGAATACTGAATAAATCTTTTTGTTATAGCTCTGATTAGACTTTCTAATCCTTCTTGAGTTATTTTTGATAGTTTCTGTTTTTATAGGTATCTATTTCATCTAGACTATGTAATCTTTTGGCAAACCATGTTTCATGTTTCATATGTCCACTTATAATTATTTTTATTTCTGGTAGGTCAATAGTACTAGTACCTCCTTCATTAAAAGTTTTAGTAACTGGATCTTCTCTCTGTATTTCTTGGTCAGTCTAGCAAAAGGATTGCCAGTTTTGTTCATCTTTTTCAAGAACCCACTTTTGCCTTTGTTGATTGCCTTTTTTCCCTATTCCCTATTTCACTTATCTTCTGTCTAATCTTTATTATATCCTTAATTCTGCCTGTTTGGGACTTAGTTTACTGTTCTTTTTAAAGTTTTTTAAGGTGTGGTTATTGATTTGAGGTATTTCTTTTTCTTTAATACATACATTTATTGATATAAATTTCCCTCTCAGAACTGCCTTTGCTGAATCCTATAAGTTTTGTAATGTTGCTTTTATTTTCATTTATCCCAAAGCAGTTTCTAGTTTCCTGTGTGATTCCTTTTTGACTTATTGATTATTTAGAAACATGTTGTTTCATATTCATATTGACGAATTTCTAAAATTTCTTCTGTTATTAACTTAATTTTATTCAGTGGTGGCTGGAATGCATATTTTGTATGATTTCAATGCTGTTATATTCATTAGACATTTTTTATAGCTCAACAAAAAGACTATCTTGGAGATTGTTCCATATGCACTTAAGAATGTTTATTCTCCTGTTTTTAGGTTGAGTGTTCAATTGATATGTTGGATTTAATTTATTTTTAGTGTTACTCAAGTATTCCATTTTCTTGATAATCAGTCTAAGTGCTTGATCCATTATTAAAAGTGAGGTGTTGAAATCTCCAACTGTTATTGTGGAATGGTCTATTTCTTCCTTCAATTCTCAGTTTTTGTATGTATTTTGGAGCACTGTTATTAGGTGCATATATGTTTCCTAATTTTTTGTCTTCTTTATGTATTGACACTTTTGGTTGGTATAAAATATCACTTTTAGTCTTAGGTAATAATTTTTATCTTAAAATCTGTTTATGTATCACATAAATGTAGTCACTCTAGCATTCTTTTGGTTATAGTATGTGTATTATGTCTCTTTTCCATTCTTTTACTTTCAACACATTTATGTCTCTGAATCTAAAGTACATTGAAGCATATATTTGGATCATGGGAGTCTTTCTTTGTTTGTTTTGTTTTTTACCCATTCTGCCAGTCTCTGCCTGTTCATGTTATCTCAGATGCTTTTATATTTTATGTAATTGCTGATAAGGTAGGATTTATGTCTGCTGTTTGTTGTTTGTCCTTTATGTCTTTATGTTCCTCTGTTCCTCCATTGCAGCACCTTTTGTGTTAAATACTTTCTAGTGTATCATTTTAATTCCCTGTCACTTAGTATATATAGAGTTATTTTCTTAGTGTTTCCCTAAGGATTATAATCACATCTTAATTTATAAACCTCTAATTCAGATCAATACCAACTTAATTTCAATAATACTTAAAAACTTTGTCCTGTATAAGTTCATTGCCTCCCCCACCTTTGTGCTATAGTGTCATACAGATTTTATCTTTATACCTTATATAGATCTCTAATGATTGTTTTCTGCAGTTATCTATTAAATCAGACACTGATTTAAATTTAAATTCTGAATTATTAAAATAATAGTCACTTATAACATTAGCTATACTACTGTATTTGATCAATCCAAAGGATTAGAAGCCAAAGACCCTGATTTAATTCCCTAACCATCCTTCTCATCCTCCCTTCAATCCCAACAGTGGAGAAACCCTTCCTTTTCTATCATGGAGGTAACCAGATCTCAAGAAATGATAGTTTCTCTTTCTAATGGCTCTGAAACATGAATTAATGTTGGGAAAACATGCTTTATCAACAAGGTAGATTTGGGGAGACATGTCCTGAATTAGAATAAAGTGGAGAAAACCAAAATTTATTTGAGAGAATTGCAGCAAAAGAAAGTTTAATCACAAGCATCTTGGTTAAAATGTGCTGAAGGACATTCTTTAAATTCATTAATAATGTGTTTTTATGCCTGAAAAGTTTAAGATATCAATAGATATTGACTGAGGGATTTTGATGAAAGTATATCTTTAGAGATAGTGTTAGGGTGGAGGGATCTGGAGATCTACCACCGACCCCCCAGCCCGTTCAGGACTTTGTAAATCCTACTTAGCCTCTTAGTGTTTTGGTTTCCAGGTCTACAATAGGGAATAATTATAGTACCTATCCATAGGATTACTATAAAGATAAAATGTGAATACTTGTAAAGCTGGGCATGTAATAACTGCTCATCAGATTTTAACTACTGTTTTTCATGGCTTGATAGTATATCATGCCAAGCTTAACTCTATATAGATTTTTATATGATCTATATATTTTCAAAACTCTGTGCATGATGTCTTTCATCCTTATTCTTTCTAATTCTATTTCTTTTTTAAACATTTGGTTTCTTACATTCTCCAATAAATTATGATAAAAATTTTTACATCAACAACATTGTTTCACAATTGCATAGAGAATTTTCTTTATTAAAATAACTTGGCAAATTTCAGAAATGCAAAAGACCTTCTTTGTCAAGCATTCTTCACAGTTATCCTTATATTTAAAGTATAGGCAGGCATTAAAATGATTTTATTGAGTACATTGTATAAAATATGTTGGAAAATAATGCTTTAGCTATTCATACAGTGTAATACATTATAAAGGAAAAAAATCCATCATAAAGACGGGAGTAGCACAATCACATTTGTATAAGTCAAAAATGTTCATATGGACTTAACAAATCACTTTTTCCCCCAAAGACTCAGAATGGGAATAGTATGAACAGAAATGACAAATTTCAGTCAATTGTTGAAAAGTTAATGTTCTGCTTCTTGTCTCTTTCTCACTATTCAAATGAAAGCCTTTGGGTAAACATGAACATATGTGTACCTAAATTATAATTTTTGGTATGTAATTTTCTCTGTGAATGTTACCAAAACAGAAATTTGTTTTATTGGCTTACCTATTTGAAGAAATTATTTAGTATAGCAAATATAATGGTAGTTTTGTGTTTATTAATAATAGGCTATTCCCATATGGCAACACAGGATGCAAGTGGGAGAAAGGGCAATTCTATTAACCAGTCAATAATGATGTGGAATAAAGGCAGGGTTCAGGGAATAGAAAATTACAAATTTAATCTCATCTGTTGACTTAGGTGACCAAAGTTAAGCACACACATGTGTGTGTGGTGCACAGGATTCAACCTTAACTTGTTAGTGAGTTATCTGCATTGTGTAAATTCACTAGCTCAGAAGATGCTTCATCCACTGTATGGTATTGTCTGCACAGTTGTGGCTATGGATACTTTAAGGTTCTGTCAGCTCTCCTACTAGTTTACAACCTTACAAGGGTGCTTTTCTACCAGCAGAACATTGGCCATAAATGTCTATTAGTTAAAATAACTGCGGCAGTTTTATAAAGTCTGTGAGTACATATTTCCCAGTCTGCTTCTCCTTAAATTACCAAGAATGCAAAAATAACCAATAGTTTGACCTCTTAAATCACAAATCGGATAGGCTTACCATTAAAACATATTGTAAATGTGTTTCCTATTATTTAGCTCATTTAGCATGTTCAGCAGCAAGGATTCAAATGTTTTGAGTTTTTTTTTCTTACTTCACAGAAGGCATCAGATGATTTTCTCCAGCTATCAAAGGATATGTAAAATACTAAAATACAGCTGGAATATTGCTAGTAGGTCGTCATTAACCAGCCACATAAAAGATAAATATAAAAGGTGCAGTAGGCTTGGAAATTATTTGTTTTTGTGTTAATCATTTTGATAGTTCTCGCTGCAGAAAGTTAGCATAACCTGTTCAGTTTGGAAAATTACATGATTCTATCACATCCATAGAGTGAAAAAGAAGGAACTAGAATGAAGGCTTACAATAAAAAAATTATTGTTCTTCATGTTGAAGAAATGACCGATAATAAATACAGAAACAAATAAAAAATACTTCAAATCCAACATAAACTGCAAGTTTACCTGTTTCATATTAATTGCATGCTGATTAGTATAAGTGGGTATTTCCATCTGAATTTTTCTTCCCTAAAGCAGGTTCATGCCTTTTATCTTCAGTTTTACTTACCTGAAAAATATTTTTTATAGCCTGAGGAAATAAGTATATTTTAAAAATCAATCTTTGGTGTTAATTTCTATACATGCTTTGGATTTTCTCTGGTGTAGCTAAAAGTACTGAAATGCTATAAAAAGTGCAGAAAAAGTATCTGGTATCTGAGTTACAAGATCTGGCCACCAAGTAGTGATATTATGTCAGAGACATCTTTAATAGGTTTCTTACATGGACCGTAAAGTTAAAGTGACACAATTGATTACATTACCATCACAATTGATTAATGTCAACCATAATTCAAGGATGTATTGACTAGCTGGAAAGATGATCAGGCAAAACAATGTCATTCAAATATCCTTGTCACACACAATTTATATCTGGTCTACCTTCAAGTACTTCATTCAATATACTGTAATATGATTTTAAAGGGAGGAACAGATTTTAAAGGTATATTGTTCAGGCTCAACTTTAAAAATATATAAAGGTTACTTACATTCATGCTGTAATATATAATTAACTTATCTCACTATATATATATATTATATTATTAAGGTATCATTGATACAGAATCTTATGAACATTTCAAATGAGCAACATTGTGGTTACAACAATTGCAGTCACTGTCCTTCAGTGTAGTAAGGTGCTTTGGAGTCACTACTTGTCTTCTGCGTGCTGTACTGCCTTCCCTGTGAACCCCCTATATTATGTGTGCTAATCATAATACCCCTTAATCCCCTTCTCGCTCCCTCCTCAGCCCCTCCCCTTTGGTAACCGCCAGTCCCTTCTTAGAGTCTGTGAGTCTGCTGCTGTTTTGTTCCTTCAATTTTGCTTTGTTGCTATACTCCACAAATGTGTGAAATAATTTGGTACTTGTCTTTCTCTGCCTGGTTTATTTCACTGAGCATAATACCCTCTAGCTCCATCCATGTTGCAAATGGGAAGATTTGTTTTCTTCTTATGGCCGAATAATATTCCCACAATATATTTTTTAAAAATTTACATATGAGGATCTACTTTTTATTACAATTTTCAAAATAAATGTTCCTTTATGTAAAAGATGGTAGACTTTTATTTTTATATTGCTATTTCTGGATCACTCATGGGTGTTTTAAACTATAAGCTGATCTTTTCCCCTGAGTTCTTAAATACTCCTATAACACTTCCCCCAGACTAAGCTCCTCTGTGCAAGATTTTTCTAACATACCCCATCATTTCAACATTCTCAGTATTGCCTGAAAAATAATGCTGCAGCATGGAGATATAATTGTGCAAGAAGGTTACATCTGAGAGAAAAGCACTACATAGATATAAAACACTATTATTAGAAGATTAAACCCTAAATCTCAAGTTAAGAAGCCTTCCCTCCTTTCTTTTCATGGTGGAAATGTGAAGCAGCTTATAATAAGCCAAAGGAAATGAAAGTGTTGATGAGAAAGATAGGCTTGCAGGTGGTTGATAATGGCCAGGATTGCCTGCAGTTTATTGATGAGCCACACGTAGTGCTGCAGACCTGCATTTTATTTCAGAAAGCATGACATAAAAGGTAAAAATGTGTTCCATTAAAATCAGAGTCCAAATGTGTTTCATTAAAATGAGATTTTGTGAGCTATCCAGATTATGTGCAGGTCCTTGCAGACAGAAAATTGAAGCATGTAATTTCCCAATGAGCAGGCAAAAAATGTGTTTCTTTGAACTAGTTGGTTGTCATTTGCATAGAGCTCCTCTTTTTAAAGACCAATAATAGTACGTAAAGACCTCAACAATAAAATTACAGCAATTGTTCCGTTTAAATAACCTAGGTCTATCAGCCAAAAGAAAGGCTTAAAAAGAAGTGGTGGATTTAGCATCTTTCAACTATTCAATCCCCATTTATATTAGGTTAAAAACAAAACCACTAGTACGAGCAACAGTGTAGCATTGCATTACCATGACGATATTCTTACAATATACATGAAGCAGTAGTTCTGTGTTTTACAATGAATGTTTTGTTGTTCTTTGTCTTGCCAATGGGTTTCAGTCCCGGGCAAGTTCACTATGGATTCAATGTGACCGAAGATATGCCAATAGAATGTTCTTGGGGTGAAAGGGTTATACCCAACTTTATTCCCATGGTGGCAGGTCAATCACTAGAATCCTGACCACTCAGAGTGACTCTGCATGCAGCAAGCTGGTCTCTGCTTCTGCGCCCCTCTGCCCACACAGCCATCCTCTGGACCTCTGTCCTCTGTCCTTGGCGCTGCCACCACTCCAGCCTCTTCTCTGCTCTCCTGCAGCCAGCCATGCCACTGTGTTGCCCAGAGCACTGGGCAGGGGCTCTTTAAATAAAGTCAATTATGACACATTGCCCACACATGTGTATTGAGCCAGCCAACCAGGGCCAGGTGAGAATCCTGGCCACAGGAACCTGCACTTTATCCACATTCTTACACTAAAGAGCACTGATTTTATTCTTGGTTTTTAAAGCAGTTTTGAACTACAATATACGTAACAACCCTTCCCAGCTTGTCTTTCTCTGAAAGTCTTATATTTTGAATATATATTTTGGTTGTGGTTGTGTAAGAGGCACTTTTTGAGTTGCTTATTATACTTAAAATGTACATTATTATCTCTACCCCCTTCACACACACTTTCCTTCAATTAAGTGAATTTAAGTTGATGGGATAAACAGCCCACTTGAGTTCTAAGCATTTCCCAATACTTAATGTGCAGCCTGGTTTAGGTTAAAATGAATTGGAAAAATATCTTTTTGTATTATTAATTGTACAGAAATCTTTGATGAATTGCTACTGTTCTAGCTATTTTGTTTTGCCAGTACACTCTTTAATTAATTAGAAGATAACAACTAGTTTAATCTTTTCATGGAAACGTTTAGTTTATTTCTTTCACATTTTTGTTTCCCAGTCTTGGACTAGAAGCACTATGTTCCTTACATTTGTCTTGCCAGTGGTTTCAGCCACAGGCAAGTTCACTCTGGATTCAATGAGACTGAGAAATGACAATGGAATATTCTTGGGGTGAAAGGGTTTATACCCAACTTTATTCCCACGGTGGCAGGTCAAGCACTAGAATCCCGTCCACTCAGAGCGAGTCTGCACACAGCAAGCCCATCTCTGCCTCTGGGCCTCTGTGTCCCCCAAGTCATCTCAGTCTGTCCTCAGTGCTGCCACCACTCCAGCCTCTGCTCTGCTCTCCTGCAGCCGTGCAGCCCCAACACTGGGTGGAGCTCTTTATATAAATGCCCACACGTGTGCAGTGAGCAAGCCGACCAGGGTCAGGTGAGAATCCTGGCCACAGGAACTTTCACTGTCTCTATAACTTCAAAGTCAATACCTTAACTAGACATTATCCTAATGTCTTGCCAATGGGTTTCAGCCCCAGGCAAGTTCGCTATGGATTCAATGTGACCAAAGAAATTGACAGCAAAACGTTCTTAGGGTGAAAGGGTTATACCCAACTTTATTCTCAGGTGTCAGGTCAGTCACTAAAATCCTGTTCACTCAGAGTGAGTCTGTATGCAACAAGCCAGTCTCTGCCTCTGGGCCTCTCTGCACAGTTGTCCCACACAGCCATCCTCTGGGCATCTGTCCTCTGCTCTGCTCTCCTGCAGCCTTGCAGCTGGGCCACCATGTCATGCCCAGAGCACTGGGCAGAGCTCTTAATATAGAGTCAACAGCCATGTACTGCCCACAGGTGTGCAGTGAGCTAATCAACCAGGACCAGGTGAGAATCCTGACCACAGGAACTCTCATTTTATCCACACCTAACCATAAGGAAGTTTAGTCTTAAGGTTATCACTATATTTCCCTTCCTTGTACTTTAAAAATCACCCTTGAAGATAGGAGGCATAACGATAAGGAATTAAGGCTTTGAACTGGTAGTTTCATAACGTATAAATAAGAGGACTGTGAGACACTGCTTCACCTCTTTAAGACTCAGTTTTTTTCTGCTGTAAAATGGAAGGTGTAATGCCTACCTCACAATATTATGATACAAATTAAACGAGTGATGCATAAAGCACCTCATGGAGTTAGCTCCATCTTCGGGGAAGATGTGGAGAAGAGAGGGACAGGTTTGTGAGCAGGAAAGAAAAGACTTAGGGCTAATTCACTAGAGCGTGTATCTGGGGAACTGCAGGCCAGTGGCTACCCCGCTGTGTTGGTTCAGGTGGTGCAGTGAATTCATCAGGTAATTGAAATCCAGCTTTCTTTTTGCAGATAAACAGCCCTGATGGAGGACACCAGGACGGAGCAGACGTGGAGGCCCACTTTGCTGGTACCACATGCCTGAGCGGGCTACTCGCTAAGACTGTTCTCCTTGTTCTAGCCGTCTTTGCAGGGACTGAGCTCCTGGGAAAGAGCAAAGGGACCATCACTTGAACACAGTAAGTGCCTAATGAATGGATATTTCATTGTTGATATGGTGCTTGTCCATCTTGAACAGTTCCCATTCCTATTAAGAAGAGGGATGAAAGAAGTCATCTTGGCAATTCCTCTAGGCATCTCACATTTTCACAGGGAGGAAGAAATGAGTTGCAATTTTAGAAGGAGTTTTTTTGTTGAGTCCACAAACCTAAAGCCAGTGAGTCCTAAGTCAGGAAATAGGTATTTTGTATTCTAGCTTGACTATAAAATCCCAGTGTACAAGTCAGTTAATCTAGCTGAGCCCCAGCTTTTTATATATAAACTCAAGATTATGGATTCATTTATCTTTAAGGTCCCATCTGGATCCAAAATTACAGCAGAATTTACCTGTGGCACAGTTAAAGTACCGGTGACTCAGCCAGGTCCTATTACTGTATGGCCGTGTATCTTCCAAAAGGGCTTTGAGACATGGCTGTGCCGCCAGTAAAGGGAAGAAACTAAGTTTACGGCAGACAGGCCCAGCCCCCTCAATAATGTAGCACACTCACCAACGTTCTAGCTGAACCTGTGTCCTCAACCACGTTATGCATTGAAGACAATTTTACCTACTGGCTGATGCTTTATCTGAAATTGTTACATCATGTATAATGAATCAAAATGATACTCAGCAACTCAGAGTTTAGTAACAAAGCCAGTGTTTACATATTTTACTGAACTTTTATCTGCAAAAAAAATCTGGAAATCTCATGAAAGAGGATTTTCTCTTTGTTGGTTTTTCAAGTACATAAAACTGCAATAAAACAAAGCCAATGGAAAACAGCCTTTGGCCCGAGATTTTTCACTGCTTCCTAATTTTAGTCAGCTCAAAATCTTGTCTTACACAATTGTGGAAATAGTGAGTCTGGAGTTAGACTAATCGGGAACTGTAGAAAGACGAGTGAATAAAAGAAATGTTTTTGAACTTCCATGTAGGTTTGGGTTTCGGTTCATCTTCATAATGAAAACTCCAGTATATTTAGGCTTTATAAAATCTAATCTCTCAACCATATTAGAATTCAAGTTATCTGCCCCTAAAAAGTAATTGTCTTTATGCCTTTTCTCCAAAATGTGAGGGACATGGCAAGTAAATTTCATATAATTACATTTATCAAAATTGAACTTGAAATTACTGAAAAATCTAAACTGATTAAATGGCCCCCATTTTTGTAAAGTTATGTACTGGTGTAATCAAATACTTCTACGGAACCAAAAAAACAATTTTTCCTCCTAGGAGTTTGGTGAAATACAGTGTAGTCACATTAATGTAAGTTCATTTCTTCCCTAAAAGAGGAAAAAATTGAGGAAATAATAACAGGTGCTGGGCTAGGTAACAGTCTCTTGTGATTATAAAAATAACAATGAAGGGTTTAAATGGGAAAATTCTAAGTACTGCAAGTGTTGGAAGAGCAGATTGAAGGTTAGAATTAGAATCCACATGGGAAAGAAGGAGGTAAACTCTTTACCATAGACCATCTAGATACTTAATTTGAAATCAAACATGAACCTCAACATGTGTCATATAATCTGGCTAAATACACCTGGGTTTTATTAAGATGGTGTGAGCTAAAGACCACAATGTTTTAGACAAGCTTGAAAAGATCCTCTGCTAAAGAGAAAAACAAACATGCTACATGTCTTGCTCTTGAAAAATAAAACCTCAAACCCCAACATACCAATTTCAAGTAGTTAATGGACTGAACTTCCAAACATGCACGCTAGATTTGGAAATCAGTATAATACAATGTTTAATATCACATTTTAGAGTGATAGTTTCGGGTTCAAATCCTGACATTTCCACTTACTCACCATATGGTTTTACACAGCTCACTTAATTTCTCACCACTTCAATTTCTTCATTTGTGAAATGGTCATCATTATAGTCCACTGTTACAGGATTGTGCAAAATAAGCACAAATGTGTACAATGCCTGCACAAAATAAGATCTTAATAATAGTGGCCACTTTTATTTTTATTATAAATTGAGTGTTAACTTAGTGCTATTTCCACTCTCGGAATTCATAGACTGTTTAGTGAAGTTAAGAGAAACATAGAAACATACTGTTTTCAATTGCCACTTCACACATCCTAACATATACAACCCTGCAGCTCTTTAAGAAATTTCTGTGATAAGTTTTGGTAAATTTTATTTTACTATTCTTTCATATTTATAGAAAAGTTACAAATAACTAAATAATGGCATTTGTCCAGGCTTACCAATGGGTTACATTTTGACTCATTTGTTTATTTTCTCTTTTCTCTCTCTCTCTTCAAACACACACATGTATTTTCTCTATTCTAAAACATTCAAAAACAAGTTGGAATTATTCCAACTTACTTTTCTACTCTAAATACTGTTTTGCTCTGAATACTTCTGTGCATATGTCCAAAAACATTCCCCATAACCTGTTCAGCTATTGACATCAGAAAATTTAATGTTGTTATACTACTGTTATCAAATCCATAGTCCATATTTAAATTTGATTAATTATTTCAATTATATCCTCTATATTTTGCCCAATCCAGGACCCAATCTAGGGTTCCACATTATGTGTGGTTTTCATGTCTCTTTAGTGTCTTTTAATCTGGAATAATCCTTCACACTTGTTTTTTTTTTTTACCGGTTTTTGGTATTAATATCTTTGAAGAATATAGACTAGTTCTTTTGTAGAATATCCCCCAATTTGTTTCTTTTTTTTTTCTTCTGGTTTTCTCATGATTAGGTTTAGTTTATGGATAACTTGGTAGCAGTACCACTGAAGGAATATATCTTTCTCAGTGTCTCTTGTTAGGAGCCACATGGTACTGGTTTATCACAGTTTTGATGATGTAGATTATTGATGATAATGAAGTTGGAACTCTAGGTGTCTTAATTATGATTGATGGGAAGATTGATGGTACAAAAAAAGAATTCCTGAAATTTTTATAAACATGGTAACCCCATTGATTAAAGAATCTTCACACACTTAGGGCAGGCTTAGTGGATAGAAACCATACCAAGGCAAATTATAATCAAATTTCTGAAAATGAGCTTGAAGAGAAAGTAATAACAATGGACAGAGAAAAATGATGCATCATGCACAGAGGGATAAAGGTAAGAGTGACTCTAGGCTTCTCATCAGAAACAGTGCAATAAAAAGACTTTGGAATGATCTCTAAAATGCTGAAAGGAGCAAATTGTCAGCAAGGAATTACCAGTCAAAATAGCCAGGGAACACCGAGTGAGAATATCATTCACAAATGAAGACAAACTATTTTTCAAACATATAGTAGGTGAGAGAATTTGTTCCCAGCCAACCTGCACAAGAAGAAATGTAAAAGTGAGTTCTTCAGATAGAAAACTGGACCCACAAAAATGAAAAAAAAATTGTTGGAAATGGCAAACATTGTGGTTAATATAAAATGCCTTTATACATATGTCAAAAAGTAATTAACTGTTTAAATAGGAAAATGTTGGGGGGGTCAATAACATAACTAGAAGTTCAATGTATGAAATCAGTAGCAAGGAGGGTGGATAAATGGAATGCACTGTTGTGATTTTCTTGCATTATATGTGAAATTGTGTAATATTATTTCAAGGTAGCTTATGGTAAGTTAAACCTACATATTGTAACCCAAAGACAATACACTAAAAGTCTGAGAGAGCCTAATTAATACTAGAAAATAACAGAATAATGAAATTACTCACTTAATCCCAAAGAAGTCAGAAAAAAAGAAATACAGATGGAAAAATAGACAACAAATAGCAAGATAGTAGCTGGTAACTCAATTATATTGGTGATTACGTTAAATGTAAGTGGCAAACACTCTGATAAAAAGTTATTGGGTCAAACTGGATAAAAAACCAAGACTCAACTTTATACTGTCTATAAGAGACCCACTTTAAATCTAAAAACAATGTTAAGACCTTGGGAAAATGTATACCATGGAAACAATCATAGAAAATGAAAAGACCATATTGCTATCATATTTCAGAACAAGAAATATAGAAAAGTTCTGTATTTTCAGAGGTAAAGAAAAATATTTCATAAAAATAAGCAGATCAATTAAACAAGAAGACATAAAATCCTAAATGTCTGCGCTTATGTTTCTTAATACATGAAACAAAAACTTCTAAAAGTAGAAAGAGAAGAATCTATTATATTCACATTACTCTCCCCAAAATTCATAGAATGAGTAGACAAAAAAATGAATAAAGATAAGAAGTTTGAAGAAATTATCTACCAATTTGACCTAATTGATACTACTAGAACAATTCATTTAACAGCAGCAGAATGAATGTTTTTCAAAAATATTCATTAATCTGCCACAAGAATAAGAACCCCTGTTCTCTCTCTATATATATATACATACATATACATATACTTATACATATTTACACACACATATTTATGTATTCACATAATACATATATATTCACCATATATATGTACAATATATATGTGTATATATACTATATATGTATATATGTGAGTGTATATATATAGTCACATAAACATTCACCAGATATGCTACAAGCTAAGCCATAAAACAAGTTTTAACAAATTGAAAAGAATTGAAGCATGCAAAGTATGCTTTCTAACCACAATAGAACTAAATTAGACATTAATAATATTAAGATATCTGGAATTTACCAAATATTAGGACCTTAAGTGATATTTTGCTAAATAACCTATAAATTAAAAAAGAAATTGTAAAGAAAATTATATTTTGAACTGAGTGAAAATGAAAAACCAAAATATCGACCATATAAAAATATACAAAATATAGCTACATCTATGCTTAGAGGAAAATTTATAATTTTCAATACTTATAATAGAAAAAATAAATGACATAATATTAGTGATCTAAACTTCCAGTTTAAGGCACAAAAAAAGAATAAATTAAAACTAACATAGTAGGAGAAGGAAAATAATATAGGATCAGAAATCAATTAAATAGAAAATGGAACATTACAGAACATCTACAATCAATAAAATTGTTAATCCTATGGCTAGACTGATGAAGAAAATGACAAATTTCCAATAAAGATCTGCTTTAAAAGGGATGACAAAAACAATATTATGAATTATTTTATGTCAATGAATCGGTCACTTAGATAAAATGGATGAAATCCTTCAAAGACTAGAAAAATTGACTCAAGGAAAAAAAATCTGGATAGGCCTGTATCTGCTACAGAAGTTTATAACTAAAATCCTTCTCACAAAGTAAACCCCAGCCCCAAATGGCATAACTGGAGAAATCCAGTAAGCATTTAAGGAGAAATAATACCAATCTTACCCAAAGGAAAAAGGGAACACTTACCAATTCATTTCATGGCACCACTCTAATACCAATGTAGGAAAAGAATGGTATAGGCTGATATTCCTCCTGGGTATACAGGGCAAAACTATTCCTGAAAACACTAACACATGAAACCACGACCAAGTGATGTCTGTTTCCAAGATGCAAGGTTGGTTTAACAATTGAAAACCAATCTATGTGATTTACCTTATTAGTAGACTGAATATGAGAATTCATAAGATCATAATAGATGAAGGAAAAGCACTGAGCAAAATTCAATATCAAATCTTTATAAAAACTAAGAATGGAACTTAAATTGCCATAGGGCATTTATAAAACATCTTCAGCTAATGTCAAGTGGCTTTGATTTCCTCAGAGGATGTTGCTGTGTTAGAGGGTCAGCACTGGCTTCTTCGGCTGGACGGTTGGACACCACTCTGTGACAATAGCTAAATGCTCTGAGCAGAGGCACCTCATGCTTTTGGGCCCATCAGTATCATCCCTCTCTGCCGATACAGTTACTTTGTTTTTGGCACCATTGCTGGAGCCCTGAGGTGGCTAAGGATAAGAGTCTGGCTGACATCAGTTGGGAGAGTCATTCTGTTGACTTTGTAGTTTCATTAACTTCTTACAGTGGATGGTCTCTAGCAGGCATTCAACTGTATTCAAACGTATTCAAAGATCCTCATACTCTGTTCCTTCTTCCGTAGCCTCAGCTACGTGGTTCTTTCCCAAGCAACTTCATCTCTTATTTTCCAGTCGTTCTCTTTTTCTCCTTTCATGACCAACCATTCAGGCCATTTACCATTGCCTATTAGTCCTTTTAAAGACAGTCCTCACTTTGCGTGATATCATTAACAACCATGCAAGCTGAAACTATGCAAAGCTATCTGAATAATCAGAAGAAATACTATGATTGCTTAGTGACCTTTGAAAATAGTTAAAAGACTGTAAAAACTTTCTTACTGCTGGCTATAGGTGCATAAGGATATGAAAAAACTTGTAAAATTAGTATTTATTTAGTACCCTGTAATTTAAAACATTGGAAACATTAAGTATTAAAATATTTTAGTCTTTGCATTTAATGTTCTCCAGTGCTCCATACCATAAACTACCTGACAAGAATGTAGCAAGCAATGTTCAAACTACTTCATTTTCACAAAGAAATAAAGCACTTTCAGTTATAAGTTCTGAGGTTCGAATGTACAACATGATGACTATAGTTAATAAAATTGTACTATGTACTTGAAATTTGCTAAGAGTAAATCTTAGTCATCATTTTGGTGATAGGCCATATCTACTACCCCAAACATAGTACATCATAATAACTATTTTATTACATCTTATGATTTTGTGGACCAAGAATTTGGATAGCATTTAGTTGTTCTGAGTTATGCTGATGGATGTTATTTGGTGATATTCGTCAGGTAGATGAGCTGGTCTGAATATTCTAAAATGGTTTTGTTCACACGTCTGGAGACTTGTCAGGAGGCCAGCTGCTCACTAGTATGCCTACATGTAGCTTCTTCAGCATGGCAGTATCAGGGTAGTCAAAGATTGGTCCTTATGACCTAACTCTAGAAGTCCCAAATCTCACTTCCACTGCATTTTAGGCTCAGTAAGGGCAACCCCTCCATCCCTCAATGCAAAGACATAGCAAAGAATTCACACATATCTTTAATCTGCAACAAGAACAAGAACCCTTGTTCTCTCTTTATATATATACATACATATATATACTTATATATATTTACACACATATATTTATGTATTCACATAATACATATTCACCATATATATGTACAATATATATGTGTACATATACTATATATGTATATATGTGAGTATATACATATTCACATATAATACACACACACACATATATGTGTATGCACACACATATATTTAATTCCTAAGAATTCTTGTTCTCTGATCTTTTTTTTTTTAATATTTTCAGGGAAGTAATAGTTTTCTTTTCCCTCTATACATATATATATATTGATTGTTCTTTTAAAGTTTTATTTTCCTTTGTCCCTCTTTCCCTCTGTACACTTGAAGTTTTACTCTACTTGATTGCTTTATTCTTTCATTTGCATATAGAGACTCTACTAATAGGCCAGGAGATCTTGACCGCCCTTTAATGTTTGAAAAGGAGGCCTTGAAAAGCTCACTGGAAACTGTGGTGGAAGGTTTTTTGTCAACTGGTTGGCTTCATTAAGTCCATGGAGCTAAAGCCATCTCTATGTGAGCCATACCACAAATGTCAGTCCTCTCTCTCTGGCCAGCCAGTTTCTCCTGTGAATAATGCTACCTGGGGATGAAGCCTGCTGCCTGAACTTGGGACCAAAAATGAGACAGAAGTCATGTGTTGACTTTCTTATCTTCCCTAGGTGCTCTCCTTGTTGCTGGGCCCAGCAGGCCTGTTTGTTCAGCAACACTCATTCCCCTCTGCACACAGGGGCTCCTTCGTGGACTTTCTCCAGGGAGCAAATCCCAGATTCCCACTGCAGACACTAGTCAGACTGAGCACAATGATTGGGCCATGTGTATGAAGTCTTTTCACCTATAAAATAGCAATAATGGTACTGACCTCACAAATTTGTTATGAGAAGTAAAAAGTGAAGATAAATAAGTAAAAAGTAATTGCTCAATAATATTAGCTATTTCTATTTTTACAAACAATTTGCACTAGCTCAGAATTTATATTCTGTATTCTGCCAAACCAGAGATGTGAATTTATGCCTCACAGAAAGAAACCTAGAAATTGTTAACATGGTAGGTATGTGTATAGGCATAAACTGGCATTTCCATGAGTTCTGTACCACAATGATTAAGTTATGACAAGACTCAAGTTCTAAGCTGACACCCACCAGTACACTTTTCTTCTCATAGTGAATTGCCGAAAAAAGTTGAATTGTCAAAACAGACTCACATGCATCACAGGTCTTGCCCAACGACAAACTACTAATGACTCGAAAGATACAAGCAAGAAGCAGGCATGCATGTAGCATTCCTTTCCTGAGGGGCTTCTTCCCTCAGAACCAGCTTCTTAATTGTACTTTTTCTCACACTATGAGTAGCTTTTTTGGGCTAGCAATGTGTAGGTATGAATGTCAGCTTAGTCACTTAGATTTAGAGCATCTTAGTTTTATATGCATTTAGTCATTCAAGGTCAAATGTGTTTCAGGACTATTTCCATTCTCTAGCAAAGTATATTCCATAATTGCATAAGTTTATAGTAATCAGTATAGACAGACATACGCATCCTCCTCAAATCATCTTTTAGATAAGGACTCCACAGAATCTACTACTCGCATGTTTGCCAGGAAGTTTGGTTGATAGAGGTCAAGATTTCCTCCAGCCTGCTGTTAACTCTTCTCTGTCCTATGTGGATTCCTGCTAGGAAATGAGACAGGACAGAGTAGTATTTAAGAAAGTGACCTCTACATCCACCTTGCCCGGATTCAAATCCTGGCTTTGCTATCATTAGCTGTGTATGCTTGGCAAGTCACTTCATCAATCACCGCCTGATGTTTTGATCTGCACAATGGGTATAATGATAGAATTTTCTCCAAAAAGATTACTGTGGGGATTTAACAAGTTAATAAATGTAAGGTACATAGAGTGCTGCATGGCATATAGCAAGCTCTCAGCAATATCAGCTAACAAATTTGAATGTTACTATTATTCTAGGAAGAGGCTCTGTGAATTAGACCTGACTTTTGTTATATCCACCATCGCTTATTTTCTACTACCTCTTTCTCTTTTGCTCATAAATATGCCATAAGCTCTCCACCCTGAAGGGACACCTTCCTGCCCTTTTACAGGTCCCACTTCACCATATCTCTCTTACAGGGTGAAGAGAGGAAATGTTTCTCAAATAAAGCAGGGTGTCACTTGATTGATTGAGGAGAGGATAGTAAATATCATTAGAGACTGGTCATTTTTCTAGTTTACCTCACCAAACTATGCCAGAGTTCTCAAAGAGTTCTGGTATCAGTTGTATAAAGCTTTAGAAAGCTCAAGGTCACAGAGAGACAAAGTTACATGCTTAGACTGAAACTTGCTGAAATGTTTGTTTACTGATGTTAATGTCTTTAATTCAGTCACCTTTTCACTTTCCACACTAGGTAGTCAGCTTCTCTCTCCACTATTTCACCTGGCACAGAGATTCTCAGCAGTGTAATGTGGAGGGAGATAAGAATTTCTTGAGGAAGTTCTTCAAAGTATACAACATCCCCACAGCGTCTACCTTTCTCTGAGAATTAGTGATAGTCTTTTGTTTGACACACTTCTTTATAGCAATTAAAATATACCATGATTATGTATGCACAAGCTTGTTTCCCATTTTAGACTGAGTTTCTAAGGGAAGGAACTTATCTTAGTCAACCACACATCCCCGTACATAATTTACATGCAATAAAATTATCTTTTAAATACAAACTCAGTTTGTCAATTTTCAGATTAAGGCCCTGATTCCAAACATAACTGGGAGAGGTTCCTTCCATCATGGTAGAGATTAATATCTGAAATTGGCCATGTATTTAACTTATTATGGAGGTTGTGCTCTATGAATTTTAAAAGAGCATTTGTTTCATTCCCCAGTTGTTCAAATCATAATAGTTCCCTCTGTAAATCCCTTTTTGCAGAGTTTGAAAGAGAAATGTAGGAAACATTGTGAATGTATGCATATAAGGCATGCGTTATTTGCATCTCACTCATAATACGTTTATTTTAAATGTATTATTCAGGAAGCTTCTATGTACACTTAGAAAATATATTTGATTTACTCAGTGGTGTATAAGCTGTAATGTATTAAAATATGATTTCCCTTTATCTGAAAAGAAAAGTGGAAGAAAAATGAGAGCCCTCTGGTGGGCAATACTTTAAGTTCCAAATATCATATAGACTATTTTTCCTGATAAGATTTTACAAAAGTTAAATAAACATTATATTTCTAAACAGATCAGTAACAAAAGATAACCTTTAAAAAATCATTTCAACTCAAGTATAATTTAAGTACATTAATTTTCCATAGAAAATGTCTAAGTAACTCTTCTACTAAAAAGAAATCAATTCAAAGTCATAGGAAAGCTCACAAAACAGGCAAGAAGGAGTAAAACATTAAAATAAACTCATCTCCTTATCCTCTAAGACTGAGTTTAAATGAAATAGATTCACCTAATTAAAACCCAGAAAATTGACGAAATTAGTTTTGAAGTACAAATTACACAATAAACAGATATATTTTGTCCTATTTTTCATTTTTTCCTAATTAAGTTGAAATTCTCAAATCATAAACCTAAGCATGTTTAAAGGGAACAATCCAGTGGCACTTAGTATATTCACGATCCTTTGTACCACTACCTCTACTTCCAAAAACATTTTATTTTCCCCCAAATAAAATCCCATATTTATCATCAAACATTAATCCTCCATCCTTCCTTACCCTAGTACCTGGCAACCACCAGTCTGTTTTGTTTCTACATACTTACAAATTCTGAGTATTTCATATAAATGGAATCAAACAATATGTCACCTGTTGTGTCTGCCTTCTCTCACTTGGCATAACGCTTTTGAGATTCACTCACACTATGGCGTGTATCATCACTTCACTCCATTTTATGGCTGAAAGATGCTCCATTTTATGTATACATCAATTTTTTAATCCATTCATCTGGTGATGGACCTTTGGATTGTTTCATAGCTTTTGGCTATTGTAAATACTGCTGCTGTGAACATTCAGATATAAGTATTTGTTTGAGTACCTGTTTTCAGTTCTCTGAGGCATAGATACAGGAGAATTGCTGTGTTGTATAAAAAGTCTGTGTTTAATTTTTAGGAATCGCCAAACTTCTATGCAGCAGCTTTTATACATTTACACACCATTTTACCTTCCTACCAGCCACATATGAGGGCTGCAATTTCTTCATATCCTAATACTCGTTATTATTTGTTTTTTTGATTATAGACATCCTAGTGGGTGTTAAGTGGTATCTCCTTGTCATTTTGATTTACCTTTCCCTGATGGCTGGTTATATCCAGCATCTTTTCATGTGCTTATTTGCCATTTTGTGTATCTTCTTTGGAGAAATGTGTATTCAAATTCTTTGGTTGTTTGCCTTTTGTTGTTGAATTGTAAGAGTCTTTATATATTCCGGATATTAGACTTTTATCAGATATATTACGCAGATTTGCAAATATATTCTCCCATTCTCTAGGTTGTCTTTGCACTATGTTGATACTATATTTTGATGTACAAAGGTTTTCAATTTTGATGAAGTCCAATTTATCTATTTGTTCTTTTGTTGCTCATGATATCATATCTAAGAATCCAAAGAAAAATTAAAGGTTATCACAGTCTGCCCCTAAGTTTTTTTCTAAGAGTTTTATTCATTTGTTTTAGCTCTTATATTTAGGTCTTTGATTCATTTTGAGTTAATTTTTCTAGATATTGTACGATAGAGATCCAACTTCATTCTTTTGCATGCAACTATCCGTCGTCCCAGCAGCACCAGTTGTTGAATAGACTATTCTCCCCCACTGGTATTCTTGTCAAAAGCAATTGTTTATAGATGTATAGGCTTATTTTATACCCTCAATTATATTCCATTTTTCTGTATGTTTGTTTATTCTTATCCAGTACCATCCTGTTTTGATTACTATAGACTTGTAGTAAATTTTGAAATCAGAAAGTATGAATACTAACTTCCTTCTTTTTCAGAATTGTTTTGCTAATTCGTGGCCCTCTGCATTCCATGTGTTTTTGAGAAACAGATTTTCCATTTTGGTTAATCAGGTCACTAGAATGTTGATAGAATCTGTAGATCACTTTAGGTAGTACTGCTACCTTAATAACAGTAAATCTTCCACTCTGAGATCGCAGGATGTCCTTCCATTTATTGAGGTCTTCATAGTTTTAGCAAAATGTTTGATAGTTTTCGATGTACAACTCTTACATTTCCTTGGTTAAATTTACTTCTAGCTATTTTATTCTTTGGATGCTATTGTAAATGAAACTATTTTCCTAATTTCTTTTTTGGGTTGTTTATTTCTGGTGTGTTAAAACAAAACTGATATTGGTGTGTTAATAAGGTACCCAGCAACTTTGCTGAATTTATTAGCTCTAGTTGGTTTCTTTTGTACATACTTGAACTAGTGCACAAATGCTTTTAAATCTTTGAAAAAATAGCATATAATTCTGGGGATTTATTATTAATTTCACTATCCTGTATTTCAAATAATCGTGCATTACTGTCATAATCAGAGAAAAAACAAATGTTTGTTTTTCAATTGTATTACATCATATGACTCTTAGGAGCCAGCAGAGTATCAGGTGCATAATAACTGTGTAATTATTTCTTAATTCAGGCTGTGTTTACAAAAGGCTAAGAACCTGCAGTTTTAATCATTTCGTTATATTAAATTTAAGAATTAGTTTGACCCTATCTCCTTCCAGTCTCTACAAATGCCTGTTCCTGGATATGCAAGCCTGGCATGATGCAGGGAAAATTTGCACACAAAATTTTAAAAGAAACCACTCTATAAATCTTGTGTGCTAAAATGAAATCCCAATAATAAAAATGGAAAAATGGTTTCTAGGCAGGAAGCAGCAGGAGGGATACCTGTGGTTCAGAGCCTGAGCCTGTAGTCAGGGAGACTCGGAGGAAGGAAGAAGCGAGCGTCTCTGTGAAGCGTTCCTAAGGATGGGGCGACTTTCAGGAGACGGAATAGATACACAGCCAGACGAGGCTGGATATAAGAGGAAGGAGCAGGAAGGACGAGAAAGACACAGACAGTCTCTCAGTCTGTCATGCCGGACGGTCTCAGCACACAGAGAATCAGTGGATATTGATTCACGAAGTGACAGTAAAATAAACCCCATTAAAGTGATCTTCCATTCGGCTCTAGATTGTCTATGTATCTTTGGAGTCTAATTATTTTTCAGGAACCCCAAAAACATAATTTCAGGTGTGTGTTCATTATAGATGGGGGAGTTCTGGAATGTCCTCTGATAATTTTTAGGAAAACCAAATTGTGTCCTGAAAGGGGCATGGTGATTGAATTCACTTAATTTCAAAATGGGGTAATGAAGAAAGCAGACCTTCCACCGGTATATGTGGGAGACGTACACTATGAACTTTAAAAGTAAGTCAGTTTCCCCCACTATAAGTGTTTCTTTCTGGTAGTAAAATTTGGGTTACTTGAAGAAACCCAATTCTTGGGACACAGTCCCTGTATGGAGGCCTCCAGCTTTGTTTTCTTTTCAAGACTGTCTTGGCTATTTAGGATATTTTGTGGTTCCATATGAATTTGAGAACTTTTTTTCTATTTCTATAAAAAATTCCATTGAAATTTTTATAGGGATTGCATAGAATCTGTGGATTGCTGTGGGTAGCATAGACATTTTAACAATATTAAGTCTTAGGGCCCTACTTTATTACTTCATTTAACCTTAATTACCTCCTTTAACATTTTAAAGTCACTTTGAGGATTAGGCTTCAACCTATGAATTTTGGGAAGACACAATCCATTAACATGGGATGTCTTTCCATTCGTTTGTGTCTTCTATAATTTTTTCCAGCAATATTTTGTAGTTTTCAATGTATGAGAACTTCACTTGTTTAGTTGTTTATCCCTAAGTATTTTTTTGATGTTATAAATGGAATTGTCTTCCTAATTTCCTTTTCAGATAACTTGTTATTAGTGTAACTGATTTTTGTATATTGATTTTGCATCTTGCATTTTCACTGATTTTGTTTAGTTGTTCAAACAGTTTTCTTCAAGTCTTCAGAGTTTTCTGTGTAGAAGATCATGTCATTTACAAACAGGGACAATTTTACTTTTTCCTTTCCAAATTATATGCCTTTTATTTCCTTTTCTTAATCACTTTGTTAAGTGACAATCACACAATAAAATAGTAGAGCTCTCATCTTAGGAAAATGTACCAATTAAGATAACTGAACTTTGAACTTACCATTATAAAGAATGGAATTTAAAAATGTGCTTACTCTTCTATTTATAGTGAATTTACTTGCAGGAATAGTATAAGCATGTTAAGTAGTCCAGTTCCTAAAGAATAATTGAAGGTGAGTGAGTTTTATGGTTTGAGCCTATTGGTTTATAGTTTATTGTAATGTTCAGGCTAGTTAACCTCTGTAAATACTTACAGTTAAAACAGTTTTCATGTAAGTTAATGACAATTTTCTTTGGATAAAAGATAATACAGTTCTTCAACTTCTTTAAAAAGAGTATTAAAGTTAAGCATTTCAGTTACAACCAGTCATGATTTTCATTCAGAAAAGTTTTTTAAATATCAAACTTCACAAATGCTATGTTCATATTCCTTATACTCTTCTCTTACTACCATTGTATCTCTAGATCAGTTTTCCACCTTTCCAGGCATAAGTAATTGGGTTTTCAAATTCAAGCAGCATAAGAGAAACATCATAACATCTCAGAGTGAGATATTAAACTTTTGATAAACCTATCCATGAATCCTGAGAAATGTTAATTATCTCCTGACCAAATAATGCTCTTAAAAAAAATGTGGCTGCATTTTTTCAGGTATATTCTGAATATAATAAATCACAGTTTCTTGAATCTATGTTAAAATAATAAAGAATATCTCTGGAAAAGCAAATCTCTCATAGGAGTCATGAAGTATTTGTTCCTCAAATTTGTACTTTTTCTCTTAGGATCAAATCTCTCTGTCAGTGTCTCAGAAAACTGGTAAAATATAACCTGTATCCAGATGCCTTGCATTATGGACTAATTGTGTCCCCCCCCCATCCTCAAATTCATAGATTGAAGCCTAATCCTCACAGTGAATTTAAGGTCTTAAAGGAGGTAATTAAGGTTACATGAGGTAATAAAGTAGGGCCCTAATGCAATAGAACTGATGTTCTTATAAGTGAAAAAACTATGGGAGAGCTCTCCCTTTCTGCACACACAAAAGAGAAGAGACTGTGTGAAGACACAGTGAGAAGGTGGCTGTCTCTTAGCCAGGGCTAAAAATCTCACCAGAAATCATTCCTGCAGGCACACTCATCTTAGATTTCCAGCCTCAGAACCCTGAGAAAATAAGTTTCTATTGTTTAAATCACCTAGTTTGTAGTATTCTGTTATAGCAACTCTAGCGAACTAAGACAGATATTGAAATTTGTATTAAGGTCCAGAGAAATAGAAACAATAGGATGTATGTATGTATATATGTATGTATATTCAGAGAAGGACGTTTATTATAAGGTATTGGCTCACATGATTATGGTGCCTAGAGAATCCAAAATCTTGTGTGGAAAGGCAGCCTGGAGAGCCAGTGACGCAGATGAAGTCTGAAGGCAGTCTGATAGAGGACTCCCTGTTGCTCAGGGAGGCCAGGCTTTTTGTTCCATTCAGGCCTTCAAATGATGTTATTATGAGTCTGATGTTATTATGGAGAGCAATCTGCTTACTCAGAGTTCACAATTTAAGTGTTAATCTCATTTAAGAATACTGTCCAATTTTTAGGATGGACATAAAAATTACTATCATACCTTTCAAAGACATTTTCAAATTATACTGAAATTAAACAACATATGGTCAAAAATTACTGCATTGCCTTCTTTTAATTTTGTAATATCTTCTTTCATTTATAAAATATCATTTCTATACAAATCCTGAAACAAACAATATACATGTTCTTCCAGTTGTTTAATCATATGTTTCATCATAATACGTAGTTGCCTGAGGGAAATAATCTCCTTTCAATGACTGGTTAAGAGCTTTCCTCTCACATTTATTTTTTCCTTTTTATTTTTGTAGAAAGAAAAAATTTTTATAGAGAATAGGCATCCATGAAATAAGCACACAGCATAATTCAGATGTTATGTCAGAAATACCTAGTGCACTGAGAGCCCATCATTTAACCTCAATACTTTTTCGAATTAGTACTCTTCAAATAGGGTTTCATTCACTGTGACATGATATAGAGTTAAAATACAGTACAGTGATAATAATGGCATCTAAAAATTGAACTTTAATATGTAACTCAATACATTTCTGTTTGAAAAAGATAATTCACCTTCGCCAGGAAGCCCTCTAACAAGGAAGAATTGAAGAGTCAGGAGAGATGTTCTATTTCATCTAGCTGTTTAGCCATAATAAAAATATTAATATATGCTATTTTTTTTACTTAAACTGACAGTTATCAATAGTCAAGCTGTTTCATTTGATAATGGATTTTAGCACCGTGGGCTCTTTGTCCAGAACTTAGATCTTTGTAGTCTTAGTTGTTTTTTACCTATTTTACCTATTCCTGCTGTTTTATGTATCAATAGCCATGCCCACATGTTTTTTTCTGAGAAAAAAATCTTCTTTCTATTTACTTAATTACCATTAATAAAGATTATTAACTTGGGTTACTATAGCAAAATATCATGAAGTTGGCGGCTCATCAAAAACAGAAATTTATGGGTATACTTTGGGGTATCACAGGTTAGGTTTAGACCACTGCAGTAAAAGGCTGATATCACAATAAAGCAACTCAAATGAATTTTTGGTGTCCCAGTGCATATAAAACTAGACTACACTATACTTACTGTACTCTATTAAGTGTGCAGTACAACTATATCTAAAAAATATACATACCTTAATTTAGAAAACACTTTTTTGCTAAAATATTCTGTCACCTGAGCTTTCAGCAAGTTGTAATTTTTTTGCTGGTGAAGGTTTTTTTTCTCAGTTTTGATGGCTGCCAACCATTAGGGTGGGGGTGCTTAAGGTTGGGGGTTCTCCAGCAATTTGAAAGAAGACAACAGTGAAGTTCGCCACATTGATCAACTCTTCTTTTCACAAACAATTTTTCTGTGACATGCAGTGCTGTTTGATAACATTTTACCCATAGAATTTCTTTCAAAACTGGTGTCAGTCCTCTCAAACCTTGCTGCTGCTTTATCAACCAACTTGCTGTAATCAAGTTGTCATTTCTGTGGTCTTCACAGCATCTTCACCAGTAACAGATTCCATCTGGAGAGACCACTTTCTTTGCACATCCGCATGTGCAAAGTCTTATCGTGCATTCACAGCTTGGCTAACTCTGACGCAAGAGGCCTAGCTCTCTGCCTGTCATCATCTGATATGCCTTCCTCACTAAGCTTAATCATATCTAGCTTTTGATTTGAAGTGAGAAACATGTGACTCTTCCTTTCACTTGAAGGCCCCTGTAGGGTTATTGGCCCGATTTCACTACTGCTGTATCTCAGGGCATAGGAAGGCCTGGGGAGACAGTAGAGCAGTCAGAACACACACAGTGTAATTGATTAAATTTGCTGTCTCATATGGGTAGTTTATGGCACCCCAAAACAATTACAAGAGCAACATCAAAGATCACTGATCATTATAAAAAATATAATATTAATGCAAAATTTAGAAATGTCGTGAGAATTACCAAAATATGACATCGAGATGAAGTGAGCAAATGCTGTTGGAAAAATGGCACCAACAGTCTTACTTGACACAGGGTCGCCACAAACCTTCAATTTGTAAAAACACAATATCTGCAAAGCACAATAAAGCAAAATGCAATAAAATTAGATACACCTGGGTTTCTCACAGTTCTGGAAGCTGGAACCCAAGGTCATGGTGCCAGCATGGTCAGGTTCTGGTGAAAGCCTTCTTCTGGGTTGCAGATGGCTGATGCAGAAATTGTATAGTAAAAAGCTTACCAAATTACCTTCCCATTCATACATAAGTGTGGCCCAACTCAGCTACAAGTAGAGAATTCCAGCATTGTGTTATAAACCTGAAATAGATGGTCTTATTATGTATATTTTTGTCATCATAGATAAGGAACTTGATATGAATAAGGAGAAAAAAAAGGTTTCAAATATTTATTAAGTCCAAAACAATGTTTTCATGCCCAACTTCTACTGTAATATTTCTCAGGAGACATTATGCTATGACTTTATGATCATTAGATATCAGGTTCTCTGCATGATGTGAAAGGAGAATGATTACAATGTCCCTAAATAGCAGCATTTTGGGGGCTATTTGGAAGAATTTATAGTAGGGAATGCAGGTGTAGCTTATTTTAGCATCATCTTTTGAATAGGTTAAGAAAGTTTTGTTTAAATATTTTATTGAGTGACTTCATTAAGTCCAAGTCTCTTGACAACTAATTCCTTCTAAGAGATGAAACTAGCCAAACCCCGAGGGAGCTGTAAGATTGTACATCCTTACATATGTTTTAGACAGCTGAGTATGTTTAAATGGAATGGTGTGTGTGTGTGTGTGTGTGTGTGTGTGTGTGTGTGTGTGTGTGTGTAGGGGAAACACTGCTGATTTACTCAGGAAAGTGCAAGTATTTCTATTCAAATACAGACATATGGATTGAGTAGCTGCCCCAAAAGACACTACACTAATTTCTCATTCGTGAATTACAATTCATTTAATGGAATCACAGAAATTGAATAAATTGAAGGGCTCTTTGAAGATATTTAAATATATTTTATGCAGAAATTTACGTATTCTAAAATTTGTATAGCTATTCAGGGGTGCAAACCTCAGGATATATTGGAAATATGTACTTGTTTTGATTTAAGAGGAACAGATTGAGCTGAAACAAATTATGGCCACCCAGACAACACATTATCTTGGGACTCTGAGCTGAAATAAACTATGGCCACCAAGAAAAACCATTATCCTAGGAATTTTTTAGATGAGTACATTTAATTTGGAATTACACTAATATTGATGTATTAAAAATACATTAAAATACATACATTTTATATAGTGATGAGAATAATGATTTCTATATTGCTTTAGGAGATTCTTCATCACAAAAATCCTAGATTCAGCATGATCTATACCTAGCACTTTTGTTAATGATTTTAACCATCTTATTTTACAGAAAAATGTTCTTGTGTGTTCCTTAGTATATATTTTTTCATTTTTTATCTCAGCAAAATATGTGGGATATTTAGAAGAATTTATAGTAAGGAATGCAGACATATCTTTTATCTCTTACTATTTTTTCTGCTGTATCTTATCTTACTTAAAACATTTTTTGTTTATCTATGTATTCAAATTAGATCTTATTACTTTAATAGAATATAGAAAGCATCACAAGACTGATGTTTGAAAGACAATAAATACAGAAAATAGATCAGACCTCAAACCACTTCATAAAGGCTCTTTCAGCACTCATAAATATTGGAAAACACAAGAGTTTACAGTTATACTCAAGATTCAAATCCACCCAAGTATAATATAATTTTCAACAAGATTCTTAACTTCTGTTTACCTAAGTTGGCAGGAAAAATAAGTGGAAAAACATTGTGAATACATATAACAATGTCCAGAATATTAGACTTACAATAAATATTCGTTTTATTTCCTGAACTTGATCTAATTCTGTTATTTTCAAAAATAAAAACACTTTTTGAGGACAGCAAGTGAAATCTCCTGTGATCTCTTAAATACAAAGCATATATGAACATATATACTATGGCAAAACTGTCAGCAGGAACAGAGAACCCTGTCAGTTCACTGATCACTGCTCCACTGTACTTCTATTTCCCTGCATCAAACACGTATTGGACCAGCATGGAGATAAATTAATCAATTTACAGAATATGCAGGTACATCTTAAAAGAGAGGTAGAATTTTGGAAGTATTGGAATTTTACTTTACCTAACACATGTTCTTTTGTACCTCAAAGGACAGATTAGTAGCTTGGTGATTTCATTTAGTCCTGTGGCTTTCAAACTATCTAGTAGCCACTTATGAATTTGTGTCTTCAGTCTAAACCATCCTCTTAGATTCTGGTCTCATACGTTAACCACCTTTTTTACATCTATAGTTGGATGTCAATATATATCTCAAAATTACCCAAAACAGCACTTATTTATCTCCAGTGATGCCATTTGAATTTCCCCCAAAGCAGAAACTGAGACAGGGGTTATGGCACAGGAATTACATTTGAGAGGTGATTATGGAAAAAGGACAGATGAGAAAATAGAGTCAGGATAGGAAGAAAAGGCAACATAAGAGTGTGTTGTCAAGGTCATTGTTGTGGACAGTGAGGCTCAATTCCATCAAGATCTGAGAAACAGTTGGAGTGCCTTCAGAAATTTTCCATCTGAGGATGAGATGCTGAAGCATTTATATACTGACTCCAGTCTTGCATTATTGAGAATGGCCCCGGTGATATTAAGTCCCCTGCCCTTTCTGTGTTTACAAGCAGGTTAAGTGGGCTCCTGAAGTTTCAGAGAAGACCCTAGTACAGAAACAGAAACAGAAAGGCACCCTACACTGTTGGAGAGGAGGGCCAGTTGTATGGGGCTGTAGACCACGTTTGTAACTGAATCGGAGATTGCCCAAGGGGCTGTAATATGGGATATTGGAAGCATTTGGTACCATTTCCACCATGCTGTGTTCAGATCCATATGCATTCCGTGTTAAATCCACCCTGCCACTAAGTTTTCAAGGTGGTACCTCTATGTATCACCATCACTGCAGACAGATGATAACTGACTGACTGACATCCACCAAATGAGTCATGGTCTACATGGTTATCAAGTGCTAACTCCATGGTGAATATTCTCTTTGGGGCATGGACATAGACACAAATATCTGTATGCTTTTTACCCAAATCAATCAGAGTAAGAGTAAAATCTAATTTATTTGTAAATGGAGTTAAGGGTACTAGAGGAAGACTTCACAGAGGAGGTGATACTTAGAAGGGACTTATTTTCCTCGCACATATTCCCCCAATCTGTCTGGTAAACTTCATTTATAAGTAACCAAATCTTTTAGTTTCTGGTATATCCCTCCAGAGTTTTTTTCATGTCAATAAAATCAGCACAAATAACTGTTCTTATTTCGTTTGCCTTTTACACAAAAGGTGAGTACTAAATATAGTTTTGTATCTACCTACTTTTTATTTAACAACGTCTTGGAGACCTTTTATATCCCTAACTACCTCTTGTCTAAAATAATAGTGTATTCTTTCTTGGTGTTTACCTTTGTATTATCAAATGTGCTTACATTTTCTCTACATGTTTTGTCAACTTTAAGTGAAAGCCTTTGATTCCTAGAAATTCAACAAATTTACTCTACCACTTTATCCCCCTTTCCTCTCCTAATTTTTGTTATTTTTATTTTTGGAGCAGTATGTTTGCATAAAATGTTTATCATCTGTTCTGTCGTTAATCTCATGTCTTAGTTCTATAGCTAAATATATTAAATGCTCTTCTGAGTCCTTTGCCATATTTTTGAAATTATTTCTTGGCTAGCTAAAATTTCCTCAAGAAGACCAGGAAAAATATTTTCTGCATTCTTGTATTTTCAAAACTGTCTGTTATCTTTTTATTTGAAAGTCAGCTTGGCTGGATATAAAATCCTTGGATCATAATTTCTTTACTTCCTTATTTGATAGGTTGGTTACTCTAACATAATCTCCACTTTTCTCCACAGCTTGATTTTTTTCCTTATGTGATTTATTTGTTTTGCTGCACAACATTTTCGTTTATCCTGCTCTCGGTCTGTTTCTTCGGGTGCACAGTGTGCCTTTGCAATCTGTAAATTCAATCTCTTCTTATATTTCAGTGTAGTTTTCAAATTTGAACCTTCAAATATGTGTCTTGTTCAGGTAAAGTGTATATTCTCAGTGTTCTTTACTTACCTTCTAGGCCTACTATTCCCCTCCAGTCTTTCACAGCTCTTTTTTTTTTTTATTTTTCTACCTAACATATAGATTTTTTTTGGTATTGATAATGTACAATCACTTGAACAATATTATGGTTACTAGACCCCTTATTATCAAGTCCCCCCCACATACCCCACTACAGTCACTGTCCATCCGCATAGTAAGATGCTATAGAATCATTACTTGCCTTCTCTATAAACTGCCTTTCCCGTGTCCCCTGCCACTGCATTATGTGTGCTAATCATAATGCCCCTTTCCCTCCCTTATCCCTCCCTTCCCAATGATCCTCCCTAGTCCCTTTCCCTTTGGTAACTGTTAGTCCATTCTTGGGTTCTGTGAGTCTGCTGTTGTTTTTTTCCTTTGTTCTTATACTCCACAGACAAGTGAAATCATTTGATGCTTGTCTTTCTCTGCCTGGCTTATTTCACTGAACATAATACCCTCTACCTCCATACATGTTGTTGCAAATGGTAGGATTTGTTTTCTTCTTATGGCTGAATAATATTCCATTGTGTATATGTACCAAATCTTCTTTATCCATTCATCTACTGATGGACACTTAGGTTACTTCCATTTCTTGGCTATTGTAAATAGTGCCATAATAAACATAGGGGTGCATATGTCTTTTCCAAACTGGGCTGCTGCATTCTTAGGGTAAATTCCTAGGAGTGTAATTCCTGGGTCAAATAGTATTTCTATTTTTAGTTTCTTGAGGAACCTCCATACTGCTTTCCACAATGGTTGAACTACTTTACATTCCTACCAGCAGTGTAGGAGGGTTCCCCTTTCTCCACATCCTTGCAAGCATTTGTTGTTTGTCTTTTGGATGTTGGCAAAATGATAAAAGAGTCAGTCCAACAAGAGGATGTAACTATTATAAATATCTATGCACCCAACACAGGATCACCTACATATGTGAAACCAATGCTAATAGAATTAAAGGGGGAAATAGAATGCAGTGCATTCATTTTAGAAGACTTCAACACACAATCACTCCAAAGGAGAGATCAACCAGACAGAAAATAAGTAAAGAGACAGAGGCACTGAACAACATATTAGAACAGATGGACCTAAGGACATCTACAGAACACTCCATCCAAAAGCAACAGGATACACATTCTTCTAACTGGTGTGAGGTGATATCTCATTGGGGTTTTAATTTGCATTTCTCTGATGATTAGCAATGTGGAGCATATTTTCATGTGTCTGTTGGCCATCTGAATTTCTTCTTTGGAGAAGTGTCTGTTCAGCTCCTCTGCCCATTTTTTAATTGGCTTATTTGCTTTTTGTTTGTTGAGGTGTGTGAGCTCTTTATATATTTTGGATGTCAACCCCTTATCAGATATGTCATTTATGAATATATTTTTCCATACTGTGGAATGTCTTTTTGTTCTAGGGATGGTATGAGGTGATATCTCATTGTGCCCTTTGCTGTACAGAAGCTTTTTAGTTTGATATAGTCTCACTTGTTCATTTTTGCTTTTGTTTCCCTTGCCTGGGGAGATATGTTCATGAAGAAGTTGCTCATGTTTATGTCCAAGAGATTTTTGCCTATGTTTTTTTCTAAGAGTTTTATGGTTTCATGACTTACATTCAGGTCTTTGATCCATTTTGAGTTTACTTTTATGTATGAGGTTAGACAGTAATCCAGTTTCATTTTCTTACATGTAGCTGTCCATTTTGGTAACACAAGCTTTTAAAGAGGCTGTCATTTCCCCATTGTATGTCCATAGATCCTTTACCATATACTAATTGACCATATATGCTTGGGTTTATATCTGGGCTCTCTATTCTGTTCCACTGGTCTATAGGTCGGTTCTTGTGCCAGTGCCAAATTATCTTGATTACTGTGGCTTTGTAGTAGAGCTTGAAGTCAGGGAGCATGAGTCCCCCTGATTTATTCTTACTTTTCAGGATGGCTTTGGCCATTTGGGGTCTTTTGTAGTTTCATATGAATTTTAGAACTATTTGCTCTAGTTCATTGAAGAATGCTCTTGGTATTTTGATAGGAATTGCATTGAATATGTAGATTGCTTTAGGGAGGATGGCCATTTTGACAAGAATTAATACCTAGCCAAGAGCATGGGATGAATTTCCATTTATTAGTGTCCTCTTTAATTTCTCTTAAGAGTGTCTTATAGTTTTCAGGGTATAGGTCTTTCACTTCCTTGGTTAGGTTTATTCCTAAGTATTTTATTCTTTTTGATGTGATTATGAATGAAATTGTTTTCCTGATTTCTCTTTCTGCTAGTTCACCGTTAGTGTATAGGAATGCAACAGATTCCTGTTTATTAATTTTGTATCCTGTAGCTTTGCTGAATTCAGATATTAGATCTAGTAGTTTTGGGGTGGATTCTTTAGGGTTTTTTGTGTACAGTATCATGTCATCTGCAAACAGAGAGAGTTTGATTTGTTCCTTACCAATCTGGATGCCTTTTATTTCTTTGTGTTGTCTGATTGCCATGGCTAGGACCTCCAGAACTATGTTGAATAGAAGTGGGGAGAATGGGCATCCTTGTCTTGTTCCCGATCTTAAAGGAAAAGCTTTCAGCTTCTCTCTGTTAAGTATAATGTTGGCTGTGGGTTTGTCATTTATGGCCTTTATTATGTTGAGGTACTTGCCCTCTATACCCATTTTGTTGAGAGTTTTTATCATGAATGGATGTTGTATATTATTGAATGCTTTTTCACCATCTATGGAGATGATCATGTGGTTTTTGTCCTTTTTGTTGATGTAGTGGATGATGTTGATAGATTATAGAATGTTGTACCATCCTTGCATCCCTGGGATGAATCCTACTTGATCATGATGGATGATCTTTTTGATGTATGTTTGAATTCAGTTTGCTAATATTTTGTTGAGTATTTTTTCATCTATGTTCATCAGGAATATTGGTCTGTAATTTTCTTTTTTTGTGGTGTTTTTCTCTGGTTTGGGTAATACAGTGATGTTGGTCTCTTAGAATGAGTTTGGGAGTATGCCCTCCTCTTCTACTTTTTGGAAAACTTTAAGGAGGATGGGTATTAGGTATTCACTAAATGTTTGATAAAATTCTGCAGTGAAAGTATGTGGTACACGGGTTTTGTTTTAAGTAGTTTTTTTATTACCAATTCAATTTCTTTGCTGGTAATTGGTTTATTCAGATTTCTATTTCTTCTTGGCTCAGCCTTGGAAGGTTGTATTTTTCTAGAAAGTGTTGTCCATTTCTTCTAGGTTATCCAGTTTGTTGCCATATAATTTTTCATACTATTCTCTCATAATTCTTTGTATTTCTGTGGTGTCCATAGTGATTTTTCCTTTCTCATTTCTGATTCTGTTCATGTGTGTATACTGTCTTTTTTTCTTGATTAGTCTGGCTAAGGGTTTATTTATTTTGTTTATTTTCTTGAAGAACCTGCTCCTGCTTTCATTGTTTCTTTCTATTGTTTTATTCTTCTCAATTTTATTTATTTCTGCTTTAATCTTTATTATGTCCCTCCTTCTACTGACTTTGGGCCTCATTTGTTCTTCCTTTTCTAGTTTCATTAATTGTGAGTTTAGACTGTTCATGTGGGATTGTTCTTCTTTTCTGAGGTAGGCCTGTATTATAATACATTTCCCTCTTAGTGCAGCCTTTGCTGCGTCCCACAGATTTTGCAGTGTTGAATTATTGTTTTCATTTGTCTCCATATATTGGTTGATCTCTGTTTTATTAGGTCATTGATCCATTGATTATTTAGGAGCATGTTATTAAGCCTACATGTGTTTGTGGGATTTTTGGTTTTCTTTGTGTAATTCATTTCTAATTTCATACCTTTGTGATCTGAGATGCTGGTTGGTACAATTTCAACCATTTTGAATTTACTGAGGTTCTTTTTGTGGCCTAGTATATGATCTATTCTTGAAAGTGTTCCATGTGCACTTGAGAAGAATATGTATCCTGTTGCTTTTGGATGGAGTGTTCTGTACATGCCCTTAGGTCCATCTGTTCTAATATGGTGTTCAGTGTCTCTGTCTCTTTATTTATTTTCTGTCTGGGTGTTCTGTCCTTTGGACTGAGTGGTGTGTTGACGTCTCCTAAAATGAATGCATTGCATTCTATTTCCCCCTTTAATTCTATTAGCATTGGTTTCACACATGTAGGTGATCCTGTGTTGGGTACATAGATATTTATAATAGTTACATCCTCTTGTTGGACTGACCCTTTTATCATTATGTAATGTCCTTCTTTGTCTCTTGTGACTTTCTTTATTTTGATGTCTGTTTTGTCTGATACATGTACTGCAACTCCTGCTTTTTTCTCACTATTAGTTGCATGAAATATCTTTTTCCATCCCTTTACTTTCAGTCAGTATATGTCTTTGGGTTTGAAGTGAGTCTCTTGCAGGCAGCATATAGATGTGTCTTGTTTTTTATCCATTCTGTAACTCTATGTATTTTGATTGGTGCAGTCAGACCATTTACATTTAGGGTGATTATAGATAGGTATGTACTTATTGCCATTTCACGCTTCAGATTCGTGGTTACCAAAGTTCAAGGGTAATTCCCTTACTATCTAACAGTTTAACCTAACTCACTTCATATGCTATTACAAACACCACCTAAAGCTTCTTTTTTTCCCTCCTTTTCCTTCCTCCTTCTTTCTTTGTATGTTAGGAATCATATTCTGTAGTCTTTGTCTAGCCCTTGGGTGACATCTATTTAGGCTTAGGAATACTTCCATCTATAGGAGTCCCTCCAGTATGCACTGTAGAGGTGGTTTGTGGGAGGTAAATTCTCTCAGCTTTTGCTTATCTGAAAATTGTTTAATCCCTCCTTCAAATTTAAATGATAACCTTGCCGGGTCGAGTATTCTTGGTTCGAGGCACTTCTGCTTCATTGCATTAAATATATCATGCCACTCCCTTCTGGCCTGTAAGGTTTCTGTTGAGAAGTCTGATGATAGCCTGATTGGTTTTCCTTTGTATGTGATCTTTTTTTCTCTCTCTAGCTGCTTTAAAAGTCTGTCTTTATCCTTGATTTTTGCCATTTTAATTATTATGTGCCTTGGTGTTGTCTTCCTTGAGTGCCTTCTGTTGGGAGATCTGTGCTCCTCCATGGCTTGAGAGATTGTCTCCTTCCCCAGTTTGGGGAAGTTTTCAGCAATTACCTCCTCAGTGATGCTTTCTATCCCTTTTTCTCTCTTCTTCTTCTTCTGGTACCCCTATAATGCGAATATTGTTCCATTTGGATTGGTCACACAGTTCTCTGAATATTCTTTCATTCTTAGAGATGCTTTTTTTCTCTCTGTGCCTCAGCTTCTTTGTATTCCTCTTCTCTAATTTCTATTCCATTTACCATCTCTTCTGCTACATCTAATCTGCTTTTAAATCCCTCCATTGTATGTTTAATTTCAGATATGGAATTTCTTAATGATTGAATCTCTGACTTAAATTAGTTCCTGATTTTTTGAATATTTTTCTGTACCTCCATAAGCATGTTTATAATTTTTGTTTTGAACTCTGTTTCAGGAGATTGGTGAGTTCAGTTTCATTTGGCCCTTTTTCTGGAGTTTCTGAGGTTTTGGTCTGAACCATGTTCTTTTGACATTTCTGTGTTGTGCCCACTAGTGTGCAGAAACTCTAGTCTCTGCAGCTGCTCAGCCCCTAGAGTGAGGTTGGGGATCATAGCGGAGTGGGGCTGGTGACTTGGGGGCAGGAAAGATCTGTTTCCTGATTCCCGCCTGTGGTCCCTGTGTCCAGTGTCAGAGCCAGTGGGCGGAGCACACAGTGGAAGCCTCTGTGCTTTGCGTCTCTAGCTGTTGTAGGCGGGGCCTCCCTCTGGCTGTCCTGATGCCAGTGCAGTGATTGTGGGTTTGCACAGAGGTCTCTGCAGGCCAGGAGGAAGGCTCGGCAGGCTGTGTGTCACAGTGGGGGGCCTCAGAGCTGAGTAGGCAGCCAGGGGGATGGAGCACCTGAAGCTCCCCAAAGTTCCCAACCAGCTGGGTAGAGCACACCCAGACAACCTTGTCCAGCACTCCCTTCTCCCGTGCTGCAAGCTCCGTGCAAACCCCACCCCTTCAGCAGTCCTCTCATTGCTAGAAAGCCTCTCAGACCACTCGCCCTTCCTCTGACACAGAGCAGCTGAGTGTGGGCCCCATCCTGCACAAACAGCCGGAATGTCAGTCTCCCAAGCACTCTGCCCATCCAAGCTCCCCAATGCCCAGAGCACCACACAATCAAAATAGGCTTCTGCTCACAAAGCAGATCTCCAGGGCTAGGTGTTCAGCAGTCTCAGGCATCCACCCCCTCCCTGCTCTGTTTCTCTTCCTCCCACTGGTGAGCTGGGGTGGGGGAAGGGCTTGGGTCCCGCCAGATTAAGGCTTTTGTACGTTACCCTGTTTCCTGAGGTCTGCTCTGTTCGTGGGGTCTGTATGCGGTCTGGTTCAGCCTTCTTTCTTCTTGTTTTAGGGTTAGTTGTATTAATTAACTATATTTTTGTACTATTTGTGGTTTTGGGAGGAGTTCTCCATGTTACGTCTCATGCTGCCATCTTGAATATCTCACAGCTCTTTATTTTCATTTAAAAAAAATCATTTTTCTCATTTCCATGCTCTATAGCCCTGACACTGTTTTCAACTGTGTCTATTCTTCCTTATCTCCTTCAAGTATCATTATTTGTACTATGATTTTGTTTTCTTCTACTTTTGTCTTGAGTTCTACCTGCTCACCGCCTCATATTTTGACGATCATACTAATTTCACATCTCTTCCCTGAGTTCTTCCAATTTTAAGTTTGTTTTCAAAGGAAATTGTGCCATTTTAATTTTGAATCAGAAACTGTAAATTTCCATCTCCTCTATAGCCACATTTTTCTGGTGAGTGTCCCTTATCTATTGATACTGACACTCTCTGAGATTCTTCCCTATATCTCCTCTCACACAATTTTCCTGATTTTAGCTGTTTTGGCAGCTGAAGTCTGTAGAAAATATATATGTGTGTGTATGTGTCTGTATGTGTATATGCATGTACATACATATATATATATATATATGCTTAGTTTTGCTGACAGTGTTGTTTGCACATTTCCTTCTTTTTTTGTTGATTTTTTTATAGGAAGAAGAAACTACCTTATACAGTCATGTTCTTGCTGCATGTTCCAAATTTTGATTTCTCTCATTATTTCTGAATTCTGCTGTGAAAATATGGCTGTCCCACTGAATTCATTAGAATGGTAATTAAATCATAAGTATAAATGTAGTATGAAAAACTATCATCAATAATTTATTCATTATGTTAGGCAATCTTAGAGTAGGAGACTATATATAGGAGATTTTATATGTTAATCTCATATTGTATATATAACAGCTCTTCTGAGGACTAGTGAAATGTTCATATCTTAGAAATTAAAAATTTTAGTACATTGTTCTTAATGAGACTGGTAGAAATAATTAATTGCTTGTTCTGATTCACAAAGCAGTGCAGAGGACCAAAATAGTCAATTTCATTATTTCAATGATTGTTTACACCGATGAAGCCTCTGTATGACTTCCAGTTGTTGACCAAATGTGAAGTGATCTTTATAAACAAAATACTTTTCTTCATAACTACTTAAAAATATGTACAACATATGCAACCAAAACCTTTTTTGTCAGTGTGAGGGCTATCAACACCAGTTATCTTCAGTGGTTATCTAAAAAAAAAAAAACATTATGGCATTAAGTACAGGAGAAGCAAAATCCTTGAAATTCGCTATCCTATAGAACTCTTGGCTTGTTTGCACACAATGGTCATCTGCTACGTAATTGGAATACCAGTCAACCACAGAGACATTATTTTTTAATTAGCAAGGGATCCAACTACTGGAGTTGGAAAAATATTTGGTAAATATAAGTAAAAAGACTGTTCAAAGTTCAAGAAGGAATAGAAAGAGACTCAATAATTCCATTAATTATTACTTTCCCCTTAATTTTTGCATTGTCTTGCTCCTGTATTAATACTGAAATCCTTATTACATTTGGTTTCAGTTTAAAATTTAAATGAATTAACCAATGTGGCCAATAAATTACATTATTTATATTCCCTAGCCCCTCTCTATTTAGTGAGAAAATAGATGGTAAAGAGAATGGTTAAAGAGAAATTTTGACCAAAGCAGATAGCAGATTTCATACATTTTCACAAGTTGTACCTTTTGTTTCAATTGACTTCAGTTAACTAATTTAACTTTTTCAAAAGAAAATGTGCTATATTGAAAGAAAAATAAATTATAACACTGGGATATGGTAAAGTGAGAAGTTCTCATTTAAAAAGCCTGAGAGATAATGAAAAAACATGGATAAATTATTGAAAAAAATGCATTCTTATTTTTCCTGGAGGTATTAACTAGTTTTAATCATAGGAGACATGACTATGCTATTTCATGATTATTTCTCTGAATATAGTTCATGTTGTATGAAGTTGAATACAGAAAATCTGTAAAAGTCACATATAGCAAAGCCAGAGTTATTTCATTATTGTTTGGTTTTGTGGAATAAGCATAAGAAAGGAAACCTTTCCATGTATGTTGTAAGATAGTGGTCCAGTTTCATTCTTCATGTTAACTGTCCAGTTTTTCCAACACTGTTTATTGAAGATACTACCTTTTCCTTATTGTATATTTTGCCCTCCTGTTGAAGATTAATTCACCGTATAAGTATAGGTTTATCTCTGGACTCTCAATTATGTATTTACTTTTGTGTCAATACCACACTGTTTGGATTACTATAGCTTTGTAATATAGTCCAAAATCAGGGAGCATGATACCTCCAACTTTGTTCTTTCTCAAGATTATTTTGGTTATTTGGGGTCTTTTGCTATTCCATACAAATTTTAGGATGAGTTTAACTTTCTGTGAAAAATGTCATTGGTATTTTGATAGTGATTGTATTTAATCTGTAAATTGTTTTGGGTAGTATGGACATTTTGACAAATTACTGCTTCCTACCATGAGTGTGGGATTTCTTTCCTATTATTGTGACATCTTCAATTTCTTTCATCAATGTTTTACAGTTTTCAGAGTATATGTCTTTCATGTCCTCATAAAAATTTATCCCTAGGTATTTTATTCTTTTTTGATAAAACTGTAAATGGATAGTTTTCTTCATTTCTCTTCCTGCTAGTTTGCTATTAGTATATAGAAATACAATAGATTTCTGTATATTGATTTTGTATCTTGCAACTTCATGGAATTCATGTATCTGTTCCAATTATTTTATTGTTGGAGTAATTAGGGTTTTATATATATAGTATCATGTCATCTGCAAATAGTGATAATTTTTCTTCCTCCTTGCCAATTTGGATGCCATTTATTACTTTTTCTTGTCTGATTGTTGTTGCTAGGAAAAAAGCGTGTGACATGATCTCATTGCTAGATCTGATATGTACACTGACACAGCACGAAGTTTTGAAGGGCTACACAGAACACAGTTAAGGTGACTGTCCCAGGACAGTGTCTTGACAATTGGAGGGGCTTGGGAAGTTCCTTTTCGATTTATTTTCTATTTTTATCATGATGTATCCCAGGCACATAAAATGCTTAGTCTGCATTTTTAAATGTGAAATAAAGTCTTTTTATACTTTTAAGAAAAGGAGACATTTTCTCCTTCTCAATGTCATTAATACATCATAGATAAACATCTAATTATTACATGTTTTAAAGAAATGGTAGTGGGCAGGGCACTAGAGGGGGAAAATATTTATTTTTATATGTAAGGCATGAAGCTAGAAACCTTGCATATAGTATCTTATAACATTAACAATATATAAAATTTTAAATTGTATCTGCCATTACCCCCAGATGTATCATACCTTAACTTCCCTATAAAATGTATATAAAATCCACAAAGAGAAATATACAAATTTGCTAAGTGAAATAAGACAGACACAGAATGAAAAATACTACATGATCTCACTCATATGTGGAATCTAAAAAAGTTGAAATTCATAGCAGCAAAGAGTAGAGTGGTAGTCACCAAGAATTGGGAGGTGGGGGAAATGGGGAGATGTTAGTCAAAGGGTAAAAACTTACAGTTATGCAGGATAAATAAATTCTATAGATCTAATGTACAGCATGGTTACTATAGATAATAATGCTGTATTGTATACTGGAAATTTCTGAGAGAGTAGATCTCAGGTGCCCCCACCACACACACACACACACACACACACACACACACATGCCCCAAATAAACACCAAGATGACAATGCCAGGACTTAGTTAACATATCTATTAACTATCAGCAGAGAGAATTATGATATAAACAATGCATCCTGATCTCATGGCACTTCTAGGTATTTCCTTATGCTGTTAGAGACCCACAGTAGATGGGAAGACCCTTTATCTCTAACACAGCCCGGTCCTAGCTGGATAAAAGACCTATAAGACCCTTCCCAACATCACGTAGGTGCAACTTGTTCAAGAGGCCAGAATTTTGGTTCCTTCTTTCTAAAATCTCTATCTCCAAATTCTTCTATCTTGTTTTCACATTCACACAGAAATGGCAACTCCAAGCAAACAAAGGGACAGAAAGGAGAGGAAATGTCAATGACATTGGATGAACTTGATCTTATACAATGAGATGAGAAGAATGTAGGTTACCAGATTGCTGGAATATTATTTTCTCATTTCTTCAAAAATTCAGAGTACCAGAGAACCAGATGTGGGAAAGGAAAAAACACTTTGTCTATATGGAAGATCTCTCTGACAACAAATAGAAATTAGATTGAGAACTATGAACTTTAGCCTGCTCTTTTATTGATCTGAGGTCACCCTTCAACTATGTCAAAATTGCTACTGCTTCTGCAGTGCTTAGGAGACGCTGGATATTGCTCTAAACCCTTTATATATACATTAACGTGTTTAATTTTCCTAAAAACCTTATGAGGAAGATATTGTCACTGTATTACCCAACTTTACAGGTGAGAAACTGAAACATAGAAAGGTAAAGTTCACGAAACTAGTAAGAGGTGACATTTGGATTTGAACCCAGGCAATCTGGATCTAGTGTCATGATACAATACAGAACAAGTATTAGGGCCAAGTGGGTCCTGCACCAGACCTACCTCAGTGACTCAATATAAAACATCATTGGAATCAATGAAAAAGTATGACAGAACGCGAGAAAGAAACAGCATCCTGATGAAACAGGAATAGCCACTTCTGAAAATTATCTTCTGTAAAATCCAGGAAAAAAATGTTAAGAAATTACATGGAATCTTTAATAGTGTGTCAGAAGAGATGAGAAAACCTGAAATCACTAAGTGGAGACAAAAAGAGAAAGACAGTAAGATGAGGTCAAAAGGATGGTAGGAGACCAGAAATCATTTCAAGAAACCATAACTTAATATCAGATTTAAAATTCATGATATACTGTATATTTAACTAATAGTGAATAGCATAAACTTGAGTGAGTTTGCAAAACACCTGAGTTGAATATTCCTAGAGAAAATATTAGACAAAATGGAAAAGAAGCAATAATCAAAGGTACGTAGTAGAGAACACAAAATAAGTAAGAAATTTATCCTAGATTCTTAAAATAAAGATAGAATATGTCTGTCTCTTTTGAGAGCTCAAATAGTTAAGTACTAAGAGGAATCATGAATTTCTCTTCAGTTTGATAGAACTCATTCCTAAAATCAAACGGGCCCTGGATACAGGGCCAATGGTAGTTGCTTGAGAATATTATCCATTTCTTTGAAAGTTTGGGCAGCCTAGTCCTTCCTTGTTCAAAGTTCGTCATTTATATATTTTAGGGGAATATAAAGACAATGTAAATTTTCCAAGTTTACAGCTTAGTTATATATGTTAATATATTTTAAAAAATATCTCCTTCATGTTTGTGGTCATACACTCTTTCTCATTCCTCATGTTATGTAGTTCTTTTCATCCGCTAGCTGTTCCAGAGACTTGTTTATGCCATAGATCTTTTCAAAGGACCAGCTTGTAAGTAAATTAGCAATTCTGCTGTATTTCTGTTTTCTTGTCTTTTTGCTTCTGCTCTTATTTTTATTATTTCCTCATGGGCTTCTTAAGCTTGGCTTTCAGGGGGTGGGATGCTTTTACTAATTTCTTGAATGTTGAATTTGTTTTCATTCTTTCTTGATTAATACTAAGAGCATTTAAGACAACGTTTTTTTTTTTCCTCCTGGGCTGCATCCCATAACTTGTAGTGCAGTTGTAGTATCTAACTAGTGACTGCTATTTTTATTTTCTTAATGATGCAGGACTTATTTAAGAGAGTGCTGTTAAATTTCCAAATGGATAAATATTCTGGATATTTCTTTATTTTAACCCTTCCAGTTGTTCCCTAACTTTATTCACTGCGGACAGAGAAGGCAGTTTATACAATTTCTACTTCTGGGAGTTTTGCAAGATAGTCTTTCTGGTCTAACGTAGAACCAATTTTAAAGTTTTCATGGGAGTTGAAAATGTGTGTTCTTTGTAGGAGTCAAAGTATAACACATGAAACAATTAAATCAATTTGGTTTATTGTATCATTAATTTTCTATGCACCCTATGTAATGGATATCTCTGGATACAGCTGAGCAAAATTAGTTTCTAATTTTCTTTCTGCTGATTTCTAGTATTTTTCCCAACCTAATTGAGGCTGGTCAAAGTAAGCACTCTGGACATTCACATCAAAAAATCAAGCATCAATTTATTGGGAATTTTATATATATTAATATGTATATATATTTATTTATATTTAAACATATATATGATACCAGATTTTAATAATTTCATCATGCGATTATATTAATTTTCTTCAATAATTTGATACAATCAAATGTATATTGGTAACCCTGTTATATTTAATATATTCAGTGCAAACTTTACTTTGATACTAAAATTGCAGTCCCTGCTTTACTTTTTATTTCTGTGTACTTAATATACTTCTCCCACTTTTAACTGTTTAGGTTGCTTTACTTTAAGTGTATCTGAGAGCACATTTGGATGCTTTTTCTCACCTATTTTTCCCTCTTAATAAGGGATCTTATTCCATTTACATTTATTTCTAAAATTCTATGTTTTCATACAGCATTTTTTAATAGCAATATTTTAGTGGTACCAAATTTTCAAATGTTTTCCATGGACAAATAACTGAGTAAACATTGAGCATTACAATAACATCTTAGAAATTCAAATTTTCCAGTAGAATGTTAAAAACTCTAAATAGCATCCCTCTTCTTCTGTCACCTCCCACACACAGTTTCCCCTATTATTAATATCTTGCATTAATGCGGTATATATTTGCTTCAGTTAATTAATTACTATTGATACATCATTATTAACTTAAGTTCATAGTTTACATTAGGGTTCGCTATTGGTTTTGTATAGTTATATGGGTTTTGATATATACATGATGCCATGTATCAACCATTATTGTATCATAAAGAATCATTTCCCTATGCGAAAGATCCTCTCTGCTTCACCTGTTCATTCCCTCTCCCTCCACAAACCCCTAACAACCACTGACCTGTTTACTGTCTCAATAGTTTTGCTTTTTCCAAAATGTTATATAGTTGGGACATTTAGGATGTAGCCTTTTCAGTCTGGCTTCTTAACAATATGTATTTTAGGTTCCTCCATGTTTTTTTGTAGTTTGACAGCTCATTTCTTTTTAGCACTGAACAATAGTCCATTGTATGGATTGCTGCAGTTTGTTTATCCATTCACCTGTTCCAAATTTAACAATAATGAATAAAGCTTCCATAAACATCTGTGTGTAGATTTTATGTGAACGTTTCCAACTCGTTTGGGTAAATACCAAAGAACACAACTGCTGGATCACATTGTAAAAGTGGTTTAGTTTTGTTAGAAACTGACAAATTGTCTTCAGGTTGGCAGTACCATTTTCCATTCCCATCAGCAATGAATGATAGTTCTTGTTGCTCCACATCCTTGTCAGCATTTTGTGTTATTAGTGTTCTCAGTTTTGGCCATTCTAATAGGTGTACACGGGTATCTCATTGTTGTTTTGATTTGCAATTCCCTAATGACATATGATGCTGAGCATCCTTTCATATACTTATTTGCCATCTGCGTAGTATATATTCTTTGGTGAAGTGTCTGTTCAGGTCTTTTGCCCATTTTTAAACAGGTTGTTCACTTTCTTATTGTTGAGTTTTAAGAGTTCTTTGTATAGTCTCCCAGTCTATGGGTTATCTTTTCATTCTTTCACATTAAAAAATTTGTCACTGAAACTGGCAGTCATTTATCTACCAAGAGATTCTGAATTATCTTCTGAAGTTAGCTGACAGGGGATTAAAAAAACTGAAGACACCTGTTTTTATATAGAATGCTACTGGTTGTGGTATTTTGTTAATAATAGCAATGATAATAGTAACAACACTAAAAGCAGTTGATACTTTTGTATGTTGTGCTAGGCACTGTGCTAAATACTTCACGTGTATCATCTCATTCACTACTCGTAGCAACCTTTTATAGTAGTTACTACTATTATATTTATTTAACAAGTGGCTTTATAACATGGAAAGATTCTGTAACTTTTCCATTATGCAAGGCTTTTGGACTTCATAGTATTACCTGGGAAGAGCTGAGTAAATCATACCCAAATCAGACTTTATCAAAAGGCTCTAATTAGATAGAGTGGTAAAACTTTCTGCCTTTGTCTGAACTTTGAAAAATCAAGGTGCTCACTTCCTGACAGGTGGATGCTTAAATAAGGACAAACATGGTGTCTAATCATCCCTTAAAATGTTTTTACAAAGTTGACATTCTCATTTATCTTTGAAATAAAAAACTTCTGAGTTAATAGAAGCTTGGTTAAAGATAAAATGATGGAATTAAAGGAAATGAACATTCCTAGCTCTAAAAGGACTAAAGTATTATCAAAGTTCAGCTCCAAATGACTGATTTTTCAGGCACTGAAGATCTAGCTCAAAAGCTTTTGGCTGATTTCAAAGAGATTCCATTGTTAATAAACTTAATTAAGGAAAATAGGTAATTTAGACTCAAAATTATATACTCAATAGCAAGAGTGAAGAAAGAATTTTCAGTTGCAACTACATTTAGTTTTTTTATTGATATACAATCTTATATTAGCTTCAAGTATACAACACAGTGGTTCAACAGTTGCTCATATTATTAAATCCTCACATCCACTAGTACAGTTACTATCTGTCAACATAAGAAGATGTTACAGAATTATTGGCTGTATTCTCCATGCTATACTACTATCCCCATGACCAAGCTACATTATAATTGAGAATTTTGGTGCCCCTTTTTCCCCCTTTGACAGTTATGCCCATCATCAAAACTAACTGTGCAACCACAGTTTTCATGCCGTACATAACAGTGTTAGCTTCTGAATTTAAAGAAGGCTCAGACTCCAACCTGGTTGCATGGAAGAAAGTATGGTCAGATTTTATGGATAAATTTATTACATTAAGAAAAATAACCTGTGTTGATTTAATATACATGAACGGCTGTTAGTGAAGTAATTAAGATCATGCACTCTAGAGGTAGACAGGCTTTGATGTTAAGCATTGTGTTGTCTTAGAAAAGTTACTTAATCATGCTAATGTATTTCCTGGTCACTACAATGGGGATAAAACTATATATCAGTGTGACCATAAACACTATATTTTATAAAGCATAAGAAGTACATTTAAAATTATTTCAACCACAGGGCAGATACCTCAAAATAGCAGCCCTCATTATGAGGTTTATTTACCTTCTACATCCTGGCTTCGAGTTTGCGCCTTATCTTACTGAGGGAGGTGGTATTTCCTTACAAACTAGCAAATAGCTAAAATATAATAAATGTATTGCAGTTCTAAGTTAAAACATGCATATTTGACTTTTTGGTAGTTTTAAGAACCTACATTTTTCAACTTCAACTTTATTTGACAGTTGATTTACTTAAAAAAATACACTGTTTGCCTTCACCATGGCACTCACATTCTTGTGCTGGAATAATAAATATAAATAAGACATTGCCCTTCCACACCCTCCAGTGTTTTCTGTAACATACAGTGTATCGGAAATTCAGTTAAAATCCATTTTATTTGGATGCTTTCACCATTCCTCTTGAGAGAATTAGAAAATTTTTGGCAGAGGCAAAGGGGTACTGTTGACAGGGACAGGGATTACAAAATTAAGAGATTTAACTGTTTTAGAAATATAATGGTTGCTTATTTCACTTTATTTCCAACAGGTTTTTTTTCAGTATTTTTATGTTGGTACTGATTAGGAAATAATAATCTAAGTTACTCTTTTTTTTTTTTTATAAGTGGAAGAATTGTCATTTACTGACTTTTTACCTATGACTTGTTCCAGGAGCGAACACTCACTTTCAAAATGTCATTTTATAGAGGCCATTAGGAAGCTCTCTGACAGTCAGACTCTTCAGGCTTCTTCCTCTTGTCCTCTGTCGCCTTTGTCCAAGACAGCAGCAGTTGAGTGACATGTCAAAGGGGTATGGCTCATTCTTGGAGAAATATGGCATAATATTCCTTAATTTACAGAACTATAGACAGTTTTTTAGTCCTATCTGTCCAAATCTGGACTTCTACTTCACTATGGTATTTGATCTATTACAAGAACCAGAGGCTAACTTTGAAAACTTAAAGGGATTTCATCTCAACTCTGGAACTTGATATTTTAAAAGCTGAAAATGCCATAGAGTTTAGAGTAATTGTCTCAATGCTTCTAAGTCTTGGTATGAAGCTTAACTTACAGAGAATGTTGACTTGCCAAGCAACTTTCAAGCTACCTCAGTATTCATTCAGTTCTCAGGCCTTAACGTCCAGCCACAAAACATATGTGGAAGGAAACCTTCCAAACTACTCCATGCCAAAAAGAAAAATAACTTAATTCAGAGAATATATGCCAAAAGTAATTTACACTCTATGGAAATTTGAGCAACAAGTTAGAGGAGAATAAAAACCTTTACAAAAGTAAGATGGCCACAATGTTGGCAAAAAGTGCCACTAAACACAGTGTGTCTCCCTTTGAATGAGTCATGATAGAAAAAGATAAGGGGGGAAATAAGACGCAAGTAGCAGCTGGGGATCTGAGCAGTATGGGTCCCACTCACAGGGCCTGCCTGAGGTTCTCGGGTGACCTCAAAGCAACAGGGGTCTGCCTTGGGATGTTGGGGAGCAAGAACAGCTCTCCAGTAGTTATACAATGGGTTTGCTCAACCTTGCCACCTGCTTAGGGTAGCTAGAAAGTCCTCAAGTCCTGGGGGAGCAATGATTTGGAAGTTCTCCACTAATAGTACTCCTCAAAATCACTACATGTCTTCTTACAGTCATTGCCAAATGGTTTGCTAAGTTAAAAAGAAATAAGAATGTATGAAGCTGCCCTCCAGTATTGGATTCTACGTTTGTTAAATGTGTCACTTTGGACAAGTCACATAATCTCTGTGAGGACAAACTTTCTATCTGTAAACTGGGTGGGATCATGCTTTACTTGGTAGGTTTTTATGATGACCACATGAGGCTGTAAGTGTTTTGAGGGTAGGGCCTTGTGCTTTTCGCGGCTCTAACACCTAAGCCAGTGCCTGTTACAGAGTAGATTCTCAGTAAATACTTGCTGAATAAATGAAGAGAAAAGACAACAAGTAAAGTATTTGAGCATGACTTACAAGAATTTAAAATCCTACGCAATGGTAATGGTTATCATTATAAATTCTTCAACCAAAACTAATCTTATCATAATTCTTTTGCCATTCTTAAATTGATTTGCTATAATTTCATGTATTAGAGGGATCTTTTGAAAAGTGGTAAAATATTTTCATGTAAATTCCAGTCATCGGTCTACAAAGAAAAATATGACAGCTGTCAGTGCTCCTGATTTGAGTGATGCTGTTGTCAGTGGGGGCAAGGAGGCCTTTCCCCTCGGGGCTTATTATATACTAAATGTGCTAAAATAACTATCTGGCTTCCTCAGAACATGTTATTGGGCTGACTTCAAATACTGCATGAACATAACATACCAAATTTTACAAGGCTAGAAATCTTCCCTTTAAGGACAGATTCTTTTTTCTCAGAGATGCACCATAGTGGAAGCTACCTAAAGAGATCATCTGTTGGTCACAAAAATGATTTTTAAAAACAAGCTGCTTACCAGAGGTTCCTGCTTCCTTAATATAAAATCAAGGCTAAGGAAATCTTGGGGTCTTTAATGATGCTTTCACAGACTAACTATATTTTTAAAATGTAGAAATAGTGTTTTGTTTTCCGTTTATCAGTATCATTGAGGAATCCTATATAGCCAAAGTCTTTTCAGGATGAAATTAATGTTTAATCTACTGTTGGAAAAATTTGAAACATTTTAATATACTTTTCTCCAATGTAATGTTTTTCATACCCTATTCATTCCTTTATCATTCATTCAACAATGTGGGTAACATCTGATGGCCCAAATCATTCTTTTTCAACTTCCCAGATTTTAATATATTATATCCTGTATCTTTGCTTTATTTTGCAAGACTTTAGCTACCCATTTCTGTTTACAAAAATCTTCATATTATTTGATTTTTTACTTGAATCTGACAAACTGCTCACTTCTATTTCCATTAATAAAATATTTTACAGGAAGATTCTTGTAGGACCTATAAGATGGGTCAAAAGTAAATAGGACCATATATTTCTTTAATCTCTAAAACTTATTTCTATTCTATGGGAATAAAGTCAACAAAATATCTTGGCCAACATAAATCCAAATATGGAATCAAAAAAGTTAATACCTTTCCTAATATGTGTATGCATGTGATTATATGTTTGATATCTTCTTTTTTTTGTACAGTGAGTTCTGGAACTGTAAGATTGTTTTTAATGCAATCACAATACTACTTTATAACCTATGGGTACATAAGGAAAATTTAACTTACTTTAATTACTAAATCTCAGCATTCATTCATTCTGTTCATTCAATGGTACATGAACTCTAAAAATCTCTTTCTTGGAAAATTATGTAGAACATAATATTTATCATCTGTTCATTGCAAAATTTTATACTGCATATTTTGTGATTACATTCCTGTGATCAAATATATCATACATATGGCACACAATTAACAATTTGAACTTAATGCAAAATTGCATTTTCTTTGTCAGTCCACATTTTTTCCACTGATTACAAGAAACAGAATGGGCCTTTCTTAATTAGTTATATAAAGACAGTAATTTCATATCTAATTTTCATTTTTTACTTGAATTTTAATTCTTTGTATGTCTTTATAAAAGATTCTGTTTCTCTCATGACAAATTGTGGAGAGAGGATGGATTTTACCTCACTTCAGCTAAGATTATACTCAGACTGGATATTTTCTACATCTCATGCCAATGTGTTCCTAATCTAAATGTAACATTTAAAAATAATTCTGTATATTTATAGGCAATGACTGCTTTGTTTTAATTTTGTACTCTTCTGGAAATATGGGAAATAAATAGGGACCTGCCTCATAGGCTTGAGATGTATACCTAAGATATATGCTAATCATGTGACAAATTTTTCTATTATGTGAGAAATACTTTGTTAGTTAAGATAAACACTTAGGATTAAGAAAAGACAAATGAGCCTTTACTTTTTTTCTTTAATTTTATGGAATATTTTTGAAGTGCAAATCAAAAAAGAGGAACTTTGATATAGGAGAGCTGCATGCTCATACTAAAGAGGAGCAACCTTCTGGGAAAATCTGAAGAAAGAAAAGAAAAGAAATGGATGTCAAGAAGGAAAACAGCAAGACTAGACTCAGGTGATCACAGAAAAGTTCAGACAAGATGAGAGAAAGAGAACAGTCAGGCGATCAAAGGAATGACCAACAAGTAAGAGCAGGAAAGTGGCACTACTGCGGAGTGGTGTCAAGGGCGGCGCAAGGTCCTCACGATCCTTTCCGGGCAGAAGGGCTATTGACGGCTACCTTTATCCCATTATAGACTCAGCTTGTGTTTTGATATCCCTAGAAATTAGGAGTTACTGAGGTCGGGCTTATCGTTCTCTAGAGAGAAAGAACTTGAGACCAGAGAAATGAAAGGGAAAAAGGTTGCCTCGGGGTGCTGCATACCTGCAGATGAGTTTAACAGTCTGGCTCTTCAGAACCTAGAGCCTTGTATTTATAGTGATGCAACTGGGGACTGAGCGGGTTTCAGGAATGGAAGCTCACACTGAGACAAGTTGGCTTGGAACTGAACTTACCCACAGTTAATCCAGACTGTCATGGGCCTGTCCTTTGGAATGGAAATGGCAGAATCGACTGAGGTGACGGGAGAATCAGGATGTGCTTTAAGCTTTAAGTACTCCATGGTACAGGTCTCCAGTTCCACTAGCCTCTCCATGGGTTCAAAAGCCACTTTGTGGTGACTCAGCATGCCGGAAGTCTCCAAAGGCACTCAAGCCTTCCTAAACTTAAGAGCCAGCAGTGAACTATTAACTGAGGATCATAACTAAAATTAATATGGGGTATGGATAAGCAAGACTCTGGGGGAGTCATTATCTGTCTTCCAGATGCAGGGGGTGAGGAAAGTATGGGAGTAACTGTACATCTGAAAATATTCATATTCTTTTGGCTCCAGTCCAGATCCTGACTAATAATTTGAAATGCTGAGGACAGAAGTTAAACAGGCGTCTAGATCCATGTCCACTAGGGAGCCCTTGATCAGCTAGCAGCGGGCCAGCAGTGAGAAGAGTCCAGAATCTTGAAGCCAGGCCAAGAAAATAACAGCTAGTGGGTCTGGGCCTATTGTAGGTACTAATGGAAGGACAGAGTCCAGATGAGGGTAAAGGCCAAAAGTGTAAGAAGCAAGGCTCGACAGAGACATGGGACAATTGTGTGGGTGGAAGTTGCATAAATTTAAGGAAGGTCTTTCTTGTAATGGCTCAGGATCTATAAAGAGCAAGGGGCATAGCCAGAGCCTTGTGTATGTTTCTGACTCCCCTGCGTAAATGCTGCTGAGAATGTTGGTGAGAACTAAGAGGATATAAAAGCAATGGGTCAGGATAATACTTTGTTTGGAGGCAACTCTTAAAATGCTCAGGTATTTGAAAAAGGTAATCAATCTGTATCAAACTAGTTACCATTCTATCTGCAATGTAAACAAAGGTCACCCTCTTGGATTTTTTATACATTTCCTGAATGGTCTCTGTAATTATTATTTGTAGTTTATTTTCCCAAAGAACTTTTTGTTTTTTAATTTAAATATCTAGAGCATCATCAAGGAAAATACTAGAATGTTTTGCTTTCTTTTAATGCTTCACCATTTTTTCTCTTACAAGGAAGTATTTTGGGAAGTTTGAGCCAGAAAAAAATAGAGCTACCACTAATGTCTAAACTTGCTCACTGCTATTATATAGTAATATGTATAAACTATAACATAAATATTGGATAAATTGACTAACACTCATCAGAATGATGAGTTAGAATCATGCTATAGGACCAAGGTCTGTGTCCTAAGGGAAGGGATAGAACTAGGTACATGATGGCAAAATGTGAGAAAAGGAGAACATTCTAAAAGCTGTCAGAGAATAAAAGCAGATTACTCAAAAGAAAGTAGGAATTAAGTTGCCTTGTCCACAGTGACTCAGAATATACTAAAAACATTAAGTAAAAAATTAAATAAAATGTTCACAATTTAAGGGAAATGAATATGAAATCTAGAAGCTTAGAATTAACCATTATCCTTTAAATAGGTGGTCAGTATAATATTCTCAGGAATGTAACCAAGCAAAGACTCACTTTGAAAACCCGTGGTGAAGACATTATTTAGAAGAGAAATGAACCCAAGAAGTCATTATGACACGGGTGAGGAGTCACATTTTGTTGATAGTTTTATCATGAATGGATTTTACATTTTATCAAATGCTCTTTCAGCATCTATGGAGATGATCATGTAGTTTTGTCCTTCTTTTTGTTGATATGGTAGATAATGTTGATGGATTATCAAATATTATACCATCCTTGCATCACTGGAATAAATCCTACTTGGTCATGATGGATGATCTTTTAGATGTATTTTTGAATTTGGTTTGCTATTATTTTGTTGAGTATTTTTGCGTCTATGTTCATCAGGGACATTGGTCTGTAATTTTCTTTTTTGTGGTGTCTTTGCCTGGTTTTGGTATTGGAGTGATGCTGGCCTCAAAGAATGAGTATGGGAGTATTCCCTCCTCTTCTACTTTTTGGAAAACTTTAAGGAGCATGCGTACTAGGTCTTCAATAAATGTTTGATTAACTTTAGCACTGAAACCATCTAGTCCAGGTGTTTTGCTCTTAGGTAGTTTTTTTGATTACCAATTTAATTTCCTTGCTTGTAATTGGTCTATTCAGATTTTGTGTTTCTTCCTGGGTCAGCCTTGGAAGGTTGTATTTGTCTAGAAAGGTTGTCCATTTCCTCTAGGTTATCCAGTTTGTTAGCATATAATTTTTCATACTATTATCTCATAATTCTTTATATTTCTATGGTGTCCATAGTGATTTTTCCTTTCTCAATTCTGATTCTGTTTATGTGTGTAGACTCTCTTTTTTTATTGGTATGTATGGCTACAAATTTATCTATTTTGTTTATATTCTTGAAGAACCAGCTCCTGCTTTCACTGATTCTTTCTATTGTTTTATTCTTCTCGATTTCATTTATTTTTGCTCTAATCTTTATTATGTCCATCCTTCTACTGATTTGGGGCCTCATTTGTTGTTCTTTTTCTAATTTTGTTAACGGTGAATTTAGACTGTTCATTTCAGATTGTTCTTCTTTTCTGAGATGGGCCTGTATTACAATATACTTCCTCTTAACATGGTCTTTGCTGTGTCCCACAGATTTTCTGGGGTTGAATAATTGCCTAGTATATGATCTATTCTTGAAAATGTTCCATGTGCACTTGAGAAGAATGTGTATCCTATTGCTTTTGGATGGAGTGTTCTGTAGATGTCCATTAGGTCCATTTGTTCTAATACGTTGTTCAGTGCCTCTGTCTCCTTACTTATTTTCTGTCTGGTTGATCTGTCCTTTGGAGTGAGTGGTGTGTTGAAGTCTCCTAAAATGAATGCATTGCATTCTATTTCCCCCTTTAATTCTGCTAGCATTTGTTTCACATATGTAGGTGATCCAGTGTTGTGTACATAGATATTTATAATGGTTATATCCTCTTGTTGGACTGACTCCTTTATCATTATATAATGTCCTTCTTTGTCTCTTGTTACTTACTTTGTTTTGATGTCTATTTTGTCTGATACAAGTACTGCCCTGCTTTTTAGTCCCTATTAGTTGCATGAAATATCTTTTTCCATCCCTTTACTTTCAGTCTGTGTATGTCTTTGGGTTTGAAGTGAGTCTCTTGTAGGCAGCATATAGACAGGTCTTGTTTTTTTATACATTCAGTGACTGTATGTCTTTTGATTGGTGCCTTCAGACCATTTACATTTAGGGTGATTATCGATAGGTATATACTTATTGCTATTGCATGCTTTAGATTCATGTTTATCAAAGGTTCAAGGGTAACTTCCTTACTATTTAAGTGTCTAACTTAACTCACTTAATATGCTATTACAGACACAATCTTAAGGTTCTTTTTTATTGTTCCTCCTTTTTCTTCCTCCTCCATTCTTTATATATTAAGTATCATATTCTATACTCTTTGTCTATCCTTTGATTGACTTTGGGGGTAAGTGATTCGATTTTGCATCCACTTAGTAATTAATTGTTTTACTTTGCTGTGGTTTTATTTACCCTGGTGACATCTATTTAGCCTTAGGAATACTACCATCTATAGCAGTCACTCCAAAATGCACTGTAGAGGTCATTTGTGGGTGGTAAATTCTCTCAGCTTTTGCTTATCTGAAAATTGTTTAATACCTCCTTCAAATTTAAATGATAACCTTGTCAGGTAGAGTATTCTTGGTTTGAGACCCTTCTGCTTCATTGCATTAAATATATCATGCCAGTCCCTTCTGGCCTGTAAGGTTTCTGTTGGGAAGTCTGATGATAGCCTGGTGGGTTTTCCTTTGTATGTGATCTTTTTTCTCTGTCTAGCTGATTTTATAAGTCTGTCCTTATCCTTGTTCTTTGCCATTTTAATTATTATATATCTTGGTGTTTTCTTCCTTGGGTCCCTTATGTTGGGAGATCTGTGCACCTCCATGTCTTGAGAGACTATCTCCTTCCCCAGATTGGGAAAGTTTTCAGCAATTACTTCCTCAATGACACTTTCTACTACTTTTTCTCTCTTTTTCTTCTGGTACCTCTATAATGCAAATATTGTTCCGTTTGGATTGGTCACACAGTTCTCTCAATATTCTTTCATTCTTAGAGATCCTTTTTTTCTCTCTGTGCCTCAGCTTCTTTGTATTCCTCTTCTCTAATTTCTATTTAATTTACCGATCATTTACCGACTCTTCTACTACATATAATCTGCTTTTAAATCCCTCCATTGTATGTTTCATTTCAAATATGGAATTTCTTAATGATTGAATCTTCATCCTAAATTCATTCCTGAGTTCTTGACTATTTTTCTGTACCTCCATGAGCATGCTTATGATTTTTATTTTGAACTCACTTTCAGGAAGATTGGTGAGTTCTGTTTCATTTAGACCTTTTTCTGGTATTTTGGAGATTTTGGTCTGAACCAGGTTCCTTTGATGTTTCATATTTGTTTGTATTGCTCTCTAGTGCCCAGAAGCTCTAGTCTCTGGAGCTTCTCAGCCCCTGGAATGATTTCGGGGGTCAGCAGGGAGCAGGGCTTGTGCCTGGTGGGAAGGAAAGAGCTGTTTCCTGTTTCCCAGCTGCAGTGCCTGTCTCCACTGTCAGAATCAGTTGGCCAGCATACAGGTCTAAGCCTCTGTACTTCTGTAGCTTCTGTAGGTGGGGCTTCCCTCTGCCTGGCCTGATGCCAGAGCAGAAACTGCCAGTTTGCAAGCTGGGGCTGGTAGGCCAGGAGGAAGGTGCAGCAGGGTGTCACTGTGAGGGGCCTCTGAGCTGAGTAGCTAGCCAGGGGTATGGAGTGCCTGAAGTTCCTGAAAGTTCCCATCCTGCTGGGCAAAGCATGCCCAGACAACCTTGTGCACCTATCCCTTCTCCCACGAGCAAGCTCCATGCAAACTCCACCCCTTCAGCAGCCCTCTTGCTGCTAGGAAGCTTCTCATATCACCCATCTTTCCTCTGTCCCAGAGCAGCCGGATGTAGCTCCCTGTCCTCTCACAAGTGGCTGAAATCTCAGTCTTCCCAAGTATTCTTCCAGTCTTAACTTTCCTACCCCACCAATCTCCAGAGCACCATGCAATGTATGTTTGTGCTCCCATACCAGATCTCCAGGGCTAGATGTTCAGAATTCCTAGGCTTCCACCCTCTCCCTGCTCAGTTTCTCTTCCTCCTGCCAGTGAGCTTGGGTGGGGGAAGGGCTTGGGTCCTGCCTGATCAAGGCTTTGGTATGTTACCCTGTTTCATGAGGTCTGTATGCAGTCTGGTGCAGCCTTCTTTCCTGTTGCTCTTTCAGGATTAGCTGTATTAACTATATTTTCATAATATATGTGGTTTTTGGAGGAGTTCTCTGTCTCACCTCTCACGCCACCATCTTTAATCCCCCAGATTTATTTTTAATGTGTTGAATAATGCTAATTTCATTTTGAAAAAGAGCAATAGAACAAGACCAGAAACTAGAAGAATATAATAAACATAAAGGCAAAAATCATTAAAATAAAAAATAATGAGAGAAGAATAAAAAAGTGAAAGATTGATAAAAAAGTCAAAACTTCAACATGATTTATTAAGAAAAAATAGGAGATGCAAAGCAAAAATATACCAGGAAAGGGGAGACTAATCTCAGATACAGCAGGGATTTTTAAAAAGGGTATGAATACTTGGAACAACATATGCAAATACCCTTCTTATCTGAGCAATTGCTCTAAACAGGATAAACGGGTCTGTGCTAACATGAGTAACATGCAAATCGCATGACCCAGGACAGATCTTGGCCCAACAAGCAGCTGTGTGAGCTTAAGCAAGTCACTTTCTCATTCTGTTTTCTGTTTGTATTACTCTCCTCTAAAAATGAAGAACATTAACCTTAACCTATATTCCTCAAGTCTGGTTGTAAGAATCAAAGGAGCTGGCACTGAAAACTATTATTTCAGAGGCTTCTATCAGTGTACTGGGCTCAGATCCCAGATTTTTAAGCTCTGTTACCACTATCTAGATGGGACAGTTTTTCCCAGGTGATAGCATAAGACTGTGATAGACCTGGTAGCCTTGGCCTCAAATTCCTTCATTTGCAGGCTGACAACGTTACCAATGGTATGTATAAGATTTTTTTGTATGTTAAAATGATAAAGCTATATATTTCCTATAAAAACACACATGTACACACACACACCAGAAAAATAATGTATGTTAATAAGGGTGATAATCTATAGTCGTTGAAACCATACCGATATCAATATCACTTCCTATCTGACATTTGGAAATCTGTGAGTATTTATGATTCTCACATGGCTGGGGATGCAATTGGTTTATATAGTGTACACAGTCCAGGATAGAAAATTTGATTTATTTAAAGAAATTAAAGTGATGAATGAAAGATACACCATATTCCTCCTTTCCTGTCACTGCTCTCCCACCAAAGCCCAGGTCTTTATTGCTTTATAGTTGAATTTTGCTAAATTTTCAACAAACAGAAACATATATGTATTTTATTTCAAAAATAGAAAGTAGGGAAGTTCATTAATAAATTTTATGATGCTAGCACAACAGTCATTCTAAAACCTGATAAGAACAGTATGAGAAAAATATGTGGTAGGCATTTTTTTCTAAATCTAGAAGTAAATATCATAAGTAAATTTTATCTAATTGAGTCCAAAGTATACTAGGAAACTAAGGATGGTTCAACTTCATAAATTATTATTTTTTACAACCTTCATGTTTTTAACTACACAATTATTTGAGTATTACAATTCATATAGAGCATTTTATAAAACTAATTACATTAAAATTAATGATTTTTTAAAGATATTAGAAAACAAGGACTAGATTGAACTTAACAATAAAAATCTGTATGCCTTAAACCTACAGAAAGCATCCTCCTTAAGGAGGAAATGAAGACGAACTTAGATGAGTATGGTCAGCTATAGGATGTGGATGTTCATCATCACTATTACTTTTTAGAATAATATTGAAGATCCTCACCAATGGCTATGATCTGAATAGTTGTGTCCCCCACCCTAGAATTTATATATTGAAATCCAAATCCCCAATGTGATAGTATTAGTAGGTGGGACTTTCAGGGGGTGATTAGGTCACGAGGGCAAAGACTTCCTTTAATGACCTTAATAGCCTTATAAAAGAGACCCCAAAGAGCCCCCTTGTCTCCTTGTGTCATGTGAAGACACATTGAGAAGTCTGTGGCCCAGAAGGCCCTTGTCTGACCATGTTGGTACTCTGGTCTTGGACTTTCAGCCTCCAGAACTGTAAGAATTAAATGTCTGCAATGTATAAGCCACCCTGTCTGTGGTATTTTGGTATAGCAGCCCAAATGAATTAAGACACCAATCATTTAAGAACCTGCAAAAGGGTATAATGGTTATAAGGGAAGAGAAAACGATCAGTATAGACAGCTGAACAATAAAAGATTTTTTTATACTAATAAGTGAGTTCACCTGGATGAAAGTTAAATTTAGGAAATCAGTTATATCACTATCAGCAATCAATAGCCAGAAAATAAGTTAAAAATGAGATTCCATTTATAAGAGGAATAAACTGTAAAATACATAACTTTTATTGTAAAAAATACAATTATAAAAGTATCTTGACAAACAGTACACAACCTTCTCAGAGAAAACATTAAAAATCTAATAAAAGAGTGAAAATGAAAAGGTGCTCAACATAATTAGTCATTAGGTTAATGCAAATCAAAACCACAATGAAATACCACTTCATATCCACTAGGATGGTTATGATAAAGAAAATGAAAAATAACAAGTGTTGGAGAGGATGGGAAAATAAGAATCCTCTTATACTGCTGGTGGGAATGTAAAATGGTCCAGCTCCTGTGGAAAACAATTTGGCAATTCCTCAAAAAATTAAACAGAATTACATGTGGCCCAGCATTTTTTTCCCAAGGCATAAGGTTAAAGAATTGAAAATAGGTACTCAAATACTTGTACATCAATATTCATAGCAGCACTAGGCACAGTAGTCAAAAGGCGGGGGGAAAAGTCCATCAACAGATGAGTGGATAAACGAAAATGTAGTGTATCCACACCATGAAATATTATTCAGCCAGAATAAAGAATGGAGTATTGATCTATGCTACAACATGGATGAACTATCAAAACATTATGCTGAATGAAAGAAGCCAGACACAAAAAGTCACATAGTGTATGATTCTATTTGTATGGAATATCTGGAACCAGTAAATCCATAGAGACAGAAAGCACATTGGCCGTTGTCAGTGGCTGGGGGAGGGTGGGGATGGGAAACGACTGCTTAATGGGTACAGGCAGGGATTTGTTTTGGGGTGATGAAAATATTTTGAGAAATGGTAGGAGTGGTGATTGCACAATCCAGTGAGCTGTGTGCCTTAACCGAAGATTTTATGTTATGTGACTTTTGCCTCACTAAAAATAAATAAGTAAATAAAAATCCGTTAAAGGACATTTCTGAATATATGGAGATGTAAACCATGTTTATATATCCAAAGGCTGCCTTACTATTCAGCAATAAAAAAGAGCAAGCTACTGAAACACACAGCATGCATTATCTCAGATGAATTATGCTAAGTGAAGGAAGCCATTCTCAGAAGGCTACATCCTGTATGATTCCATTTCTATGACCTTCTGGAAAAGGCAAATCGAGAGGAACAAAAAACTCAGCACTTGGCAGAGTCTGAGTTGGGGGTATATGTGGACTACAAAGGAAGATGAGGGTATTTTGGAAGGGAGTTGATAGAATTGTTTCCTATATCTTAGTTATGGTGGTGGTTACCACTGATTTGTGTGTTTGTCAAACATAGAACAACTCTCTACCTCAGAGGATGAATTTCACTGTTTGTAAATTATATCATAATACACTTGACAAAATTATAATATAATAAAGCTATAGGGATTAAAATATTATGAAACTAGCATAACAACAGAAAACTAAACCAAGAGAACACAACTGAGCATTTAGGAAGACATGTATGTATATTTGAGAACTTAGCTGGTGAATCGTCGTCACTACCAAATGCTTGGGAAAAGACGGTGATGGGAAACTAATCTATAGTGAAAGTTAAAACCAAAGGCTAATAGAAGAAATATTAAATAGCGTCTTTGTGATCCAGGGCCATGGAAGTCTTGAATAGGACCTTAAAAGAGAAACCTTAAGGTGAAAACTAGAGTTGACCACAAAAAATTACTTACTTTGGAATGATATGCAGGAAATCTGAATGGCTAACAAGTTTATTTAGAGAAATGACACATTCGTTAGCAATGAACTAAATACAAATTAATGAACACATTTAAAAGGTACCTGTTAAAATATTAACTAGTGAGAATGTGGGCAGCCAAGAATTTTCTCTGTAACCAGGTGTAGCGATTCTGGAAAACAAGTTGGCATTTCTAAGTGAAATTCAGTAGTGATATACCTTTAGACCAAGTAATCACATATGTGAACACATATTTCAAAGTTCTAGAAAGGAGGCAAATTTAAGTGGGCTCACTCTAGTAGAATTTACCATAGTGAGGATTTAGAGGCCATCTATGCCTCTGCAGTACAATAGTACAGAGGTAGAATGTGGTAGAGAAAATACTCTAAGATACAATCCACCAGTGAGGAGGAGTATGAAAGGTCCTTGACTTCAGTTTCTTCACCTTTCAAACGAAAATTGTAAGAACACATATAATAGAGTTACTGAGAAGATAAATGAGTTAATATAGTATCTTAGTCCATTTGCGCTGCTATAACAAAGTATCAATTGACTGGTGGCTTATAAACAACAGAAATGTATTTCTCACCGTCCTGGGGGCTGGCAGTCCCAGATCGGGTTGCTTGCATACACAGGTTCTGGTGAGGGCTTTCTTTGGGATGTCAGACTGCTGCTTCTCCTAGATGGGGGGCGGCCAGAGGAAATAGGTTCCCTGGAGACTCTTAGAAGGGCTCTGATCCCACCCATGGGGCTCTGCACTCATGAGCGCCCCCAGTCCTGATCCCTACCCAAAGGCCCACCTCCTCATACCATCCATCAGGGAGATAGAACTTCAACTAACGGATTGGGTGGGGGGACATCATACAGTGTATGTAAAGACTTTAAGATAATACCTGACAAAATTATACCTATCCAATAAATATTAGTTACTGTTTTATTGTTTACAACACTATGACAAGATGGTTTTTAAAAGATAAAGTAAAAAAGAGTAAGAAACAGAGTTTAAAAGTTTAGATAGAGGAGAGAGGATTAAAGATGGTGGCATGAGAGGTGAGACAGAGGCTTCCTCTTAAAACCATATATAATACAAAAATATAGTTAATGCGACTAATCCTGAAAGACCAACAGGAAAGAGGACTGTGCCAGACTGCATACACCTGGAGAAAAGAACAAACCTCATGGAACAGAGTGATCCAGCTCCCTGGCTGGCTACACAGCTCCAAGGACTCCCTCTGTGATACGCAGCCTACTGCGCCTTTCTCCTGGCCAGCCCCATGTGGTTCGCAAACCGGCAAACCCTACCCTGGCTTTAGGCCAGTCAGAGGGAAGATCTGTCTACAGCAATTACAAACGCAAAGCATAGAGGCTTATACCTGCATGCTCAGCCCACTGCTTTAGGCAGTGGAGACAGGCACAGCAGCCGGGAAGAAGGAAACAGCTCTTTCCTCTCCCCAGGCACCAATACCATTCCCCTGTGACCCCCGACATTGCTTCAGGGGCTGAGCAGCTCCAGAGAGTAGAGCTTCTGGACACTAGAGGATGCCATATACAAATATGAAACACCAAAGAAACCTGATACAAAGTAAAATTATGAATACAACACTTGAGTAAGATTCAAATGAAATCAACCTCATGAAACGTCCTGAAAGGTATTTCAAAATAAAAATCATTAACATACACATGGAGGTACAGAAAACTATTCAAGAACTCAGGAATTAATTCCAGTTGGAGATCCAATCATTGAAGAGCACAATGGAGGGTACTAAAAGAAGATTGGATACAGGAATGATAAATGAAATAGAAATTAGAGAAAAAGAATACAAAGAAGCTGAGGCACAGAGAGAAAAAAGGATCTCTAAGAATGAAAGAATATTGAGAGAACTGTGTGACCAATCCAAATGAAACAATATTTGCATTATTGGGGTACCAGAAAAAGAAGAGAGAGAAAAAGGGATAGAAAGTGTCTTTGAAGAGGTAATTGCTGAAAACTTCCCCATGCTGGGGAAGGAGATAGTCTCTCAGACCATGGAGGTGCACAGATCTCCCAACACAAGGGACCCAAGGAAGACAACACCAAGACATATAGTAATTAAAATGGCAAAGATCAAGGATAAGGACAGACTTTTAAAAGCATCCAGAGAGAGAAATAAGATCACATACAAAGGAAAGCCCATCAGGCTATCATCAGACTTCTCAGCAGAAACCTTACAGGCCAGAAGGGAGTGGCATGATGTATTTAATGCAATGAAGCAGAGGGGCCTTGAACCAAGAATACTTTATCCGGCAAGATTATCATTTAAATTTGAAGGAGGGATTAAACAATTTCCAGATAAGCAAAAGCTGAGAGAACTTACCTCCCACAAACAATCTCTACAGTGTATTTTGGAGGGACTGCTATAGACGGAAGTGTTCCTAAGATTTAATAGCTGTTACCAGAGGTAATAAAACCACAGTAAAGAAAGTAGAACAGTTCATTACTAAGCAAATGAAAAATTAAATAATCTATCCTCAAAGTCAATCAAGGGATAGACAAATACTTAATATGTAAAGAATGGAGGAGGAAAAAAAAGGAGGAGGAAAAAATGAAAAAACAGAAAAAGAACCTTTAGATTGTGTTTGTAATAGCATATTAAGTGAGTTAAGTTAGACTCTTAAATAGTAAGGAAGTTAACCTTGAGCCTTTGGTAACCATGAATCTAAAGCCTGCAATGGCAATAAGTACATACCTATTGATAATCACCCTAAAGGTAAATGGGCTGAAGGCACCAATCAAAAGACATAGAGTCACTGAATGGATAAAAAAAACAAGACCTGTCTATATGCTGCCTACAAGAGAGTCACTTCAAACCCAAAGACATACACAGACTAAAAGTGAAGGAATGGAAAAAGATATTTCATGCAACTAACAGGGAGAAAAAATAAGGAGTTGCAGTACTTGTATCAGACAAAATAGACTTCAAAACAAAGTCACAAGAGAAAAAGAAGGACATTACATAATGATAAAGGGGTCAATCCAACAAGAAGATATAACCATTATAAATATCTATGTGCCCAACACAGGAACACCTACATATGTGAAACAAATACTAACAGAATTAAAGGAGGAAATAGAATGCAATACATTCATTCTAGGATACTTCAACTCTCCATTCACTCCAAAGGACAGATCACCAGACAGAAAATAAGTAAGGAGACAATAGAACTAAACAATACATTAGAACAGATGGACTTAACAGACATCTACAGAACTCTACACCCAAAACTAGCAGAATACACATTCTTCTCAAGTGCACATGGAACATTTTCAAGAATAGATCATATACTAGGCCACAAAAAGAGCCTTAGTAAATTCAAAAAGATTGAAATTGTACCAACCAGTTTCTCAGACCACAAAGGTATGAAACTAGAAATGAATTATGCAAAGAAAATGAAAAATCCCACAAACACATGGAGGCTTCACAACATGCTCCTAAATACCCAATGGATCAATGACCAAATAAAAACAGAGATCAAGCAACATATGGAGACAAATGACAAAAATAATTCAACACCGCAAAATCTGTGGGACGCAGTAAACGCCATGCTAAGTGGAAAGTATATTGCAATACAGGCCTACCTCAGGAAAGAAGAACAATCCCATATGAACACTCTAAACGCACAACTAACGAAACTAGAAAAAGAAGAACAATTAGGCCCAAAGTCAGTAGAAGGAGGGACATAATAAAATTAGAGCAGAAATAAATAAGATCGAGAAGAATAAAACAATAGAAAGAATCAATGAAAGCAAGAGCTGGTTCTTCGAGAAAATAACCAAAATAGATAAACCCCTAGCCAGACTTATCAAAAAAAAAGAGACTATACACATAAACAGAATCAGAAATGAGAAAGGAAAAATCACTATGGACACCACAGAAATACAACGAATTATGAAAGAATACTATAAAAAATTATATGCCAACAAACTGGATAACCTAGAAGAAATGGACAACTTTCTTGAAAAATACAGACTTCCAAGGTTAACCCAGAAAGGAAACAGAAAATCTGAACAGATCAATTACCAGCAAGGAAATTGAACTGGTAATCAAAAAACTACCTAAGAACAAGATCCCTCAACCAGATTGCTTCACCGCTGAATTTTATCAAACATTTACTGAAGACCTAATAACCATCATACTTAAAGTTTTCCAAAGAGTAGAAGAGGGAATACTTCCAAACTCATTCTATGAGGCCAGCATCATATTAATATCAAAAGAAGGCAAAAGCACCTCAAAAAAAGAAAATTACAGACCAATATCCCTGATGAACATAGATGCAAAAATACTCAACAAAATATTAGCAAACTGAATTCAAAAATACATCAAAAAGATCACCCATCATGATCAACTAGGATTTATTCCAGGGATGCAAGGATGGTACTACATTGGAAAATCCATGAACAACATCCACCACATCAACAAAAAGAAGGACAAAAACCAAATGATCATCTCCATAAATGCCAAAAAAGCATTTGACAAAATTCAACATCCATTCATGATAAAAACTCTCAACAAAATGGGTATAGAGGGCAAGTACCTCAACATAATAAAGGCCGTATATGACAAACGCACAGCCAACATCATACTTAACAGCGAAAAGCTGAAAGCTTTTCCTTTAAGATCAGAAACAAGACAAGGGTGCCACTTCCCACTTCTATTCAACATAGTTCTGGAGGTCCTAGCCACAGCAATCAGACAACACAAAGAAATAAAAGTCATCCAGATTGGCAAGGAAGAAGTCAAACTGTCACTGTTTGCAGATGACATGATATTGTACCTAAAATACCCTAAAGAATCGACTCCAAAACTACTAGATCTAATAGCTGAATTCAGCAACATTGTGGCATCCACAATTAATACACAGAAATCTGTTGTATTCTTATACACTATAGAACTAGCAGAGAGAGAAATCATGAAAACAATTCCATTCAGTTTCATCAAAAAGAATAACATACCTAGGAATAAACCTAACCAAGGAAGTGAAAGACCTATACTCTGAAAACTACAAGACGCTCATGAGAGAAATTAAAGAAGATACCAGTAAACTGAAACACATCCCGTGCTCATGGATAGGAAGAATTAATATTGTCAAAATGGCCATCCTGCCTAAAACAATCTACAGATTCAACGCAATCCCTATCAAAATACCAACAGCATTCTTCAATGAACTAGAGCAAATCATTCTAAAATTCTTATGGAACCACAAAAGACCACAAATATCCAAGCAATCCTGAGAAGAAAGAATAAATCTGGGGGGATTATGCTCCCCAACTTTAAGCTCTACTACAAAGCCACAGTAATCAAGACAATATGGTACTGGCACAAGAACAGACCCATAGACCAATGGAACAGACTAGAGAGCCCTGATATAAATTCAACTATATATGGTCAATTAATATATGATAAAGGAGCCATGGACATACAATGGGGAAATGATAGCCCCTTCAACAACTGGTGTTGGCAAAACTAGACAGCTACATGCAAGAGAATGAAACCAGATTATTGTTTAACCCCATACACAAACCCCATATCAAAATGGATCAAAGACCTGAATGTAAGTCATGAAACCATAAAACTCTTAGAAGACAACATAGGTAAAAATCTCCTGAATATAAGCATGAGCAACTTTTTCCTGAATACATCTCCTCAGGCAAGGGAAACAAAAGCAAAAATGAACTCATGGGACTACATCAAACTAAAAAGTTTCTGTATGGCAAAGGACACCATAAACAGAACAAAAAGGCATCCTACACTATGGGAAAATATATTTATAAATGATATATCTGATGAGGGATTAACATCCAAAATATATAAACAACTCACATGCCTCAACACCCAAAAAGCAAATAACCCGGTTAAAAAATGGGCAGAGGATATGAAGAGACAATTCTTCAAAGAAGAAATTCAGATGGCCACCAGACACATGAAAAGATGCTCCACATCACTAATCATCAGGGAAATGCAAATTAAAACCACAGTGAGATATCACCTCATACTAGTAAGTATGGCCTGCATTGAAAAGACTAAGAACAACAAATGCTTGTGAGGATGCGGAGAAAGGGGAACCCTCCTACACTGTTTGTGGGAATGTAAGCTAGTTCAACCATGTGGAAAACAGTATGGAGGTTCCTCAAAAAACTCAAAATAGAAATACCATTTGACCCAGGAATCCCACTCCCTGGAATTTACCCAAAGAATACAACTTCTCAGACTCAAAACGACATATGCACCCCTATGATTATTGCAGTACTATTTACAATAGCCAAGATATAGAAGAAACCTAAGTGTCCATCAGTAGATGAATGGATAAAGAAGGTGTGGTACATATACACAATGGAATACTATTCAGCCATAAGAAAAAAACAAATCCTACCATTTGCAACAACATGGATGGAGCTGGAGGTTATTATCTCAGTGAAATAAGCCACGCGGAGAAAGACAAGTGCCAAATGATTTACCTCATTTGTGAAGCATAACAATGAAACAAAACTGAAGGAACAAAATAGCAGGAGACTCACAGACTCCATGAAGGGACTAGTTGTTACCAAAGTGGAAGGGTGTAGGAGGGCGGGTCAGAAGGGAGGTAGATGGGGATTGAGAGGTATCATGGGGTTTTTTTGCTATTATTAATATACAATTACATGAGCAACATTATGGTTACTGGACTCCCCCTATTATCAAGTCCCTGCCATATGCCCCATGACAGTCACTATCCATCAGCGTAGTAAGATGCTATAGAATCACTACTTGTCTTCTCTGTGTTATACTGCCTTCCCCGTATCCCCCCCCACCTGCTACATTATGTGTGCTAATTGTAATAGCCCTTTTTCCCCCTTATCCCTCCCTTCCCACCCATCTTCCCCAGTCCCTTTCCCTTTGGTAACTGTTAGTCCATTCTTGGGTTCTGTGAGTCTGCTGCTGTTTTGTTCCTTCAGTTTTTTAAGGGGGGCGGGTATTATGTTTAGTACACATGGTGTGGGGGGTCACGGGGAAAACAGTGTAGCACAGAGAAGGCAAACAGTGAATCTGTGGCATCTTACTGCACTGATGGACAGTGACTGCATTGGGTTTTATGGGTGGGGACTTGATAATATGGGTAAATGTAGTAACCACATTGTTTTTTCATGTGAAACCTTCATAAGCGTGTATATCAATAATACCTTAATAAAAAATAATTAGAGACACGGAGAAAAACAGAAAGAGATGCATAATTCCCACCACTATTGCACTGGTTGATTCTGTCATTTGAGATAAAGCATTTCAGAAGCTGATTTTCCCTTTTTGGCTCTTTCTACCAATATCTAAGTAAAGCTTGAAGATTTGAAATGCCTTCTCTCCCATTAGTAAGGAACCTTGAAGATATTTATAATAAATTCTGCCTCTGCTCTGTGTATTTACTGCCCCACACTTTCCTTCCCATAGACTTTTTTCCCTTCCTTGTCTAGAGCTGAGCCGTAGGCATGCACCATTGCCCTCTGCTGGATGAATGTTTAGTGTCCTATTAAGAGTAGGGTCTGATTTTCTGGGGCTCCAAAATTAAATAACTTCATGTGTTATGATAACCCATAAAATGGTATCTCTGTTAATTAATACAGCCCCTAAATAGAATTTGGGTGCTGGATTATAGGATAGTGACATCTTTTTTTTCCTCTTTATTTTAGTTCAGAAAATGTTGAAATATTTCAATGGAATATGTCCATGGAGTTAGTCTAGTTTCTGCTTTAGTAGCCTGTGTCTCACTTTGATGACTGCTTGGAATGTTGATTTTTTTTTTCCTTTGGTTGAGAAGGAAGGTTTGAGATTTCCCTTTCCAAAAATAATATCTCCCTTAATTCCAACTTTGAATTATGAATTTATGCTTTCTATCTCAGATTTGTTAATATGTTCACGTATTATGCTTTTTATCCTCTTCTTAAATCAGTTTCCAACATTGAGACTTGTTCTAAAGATGGCAGTAGATTTCCTGGGAAAAGGTGAATACCTGGAATGATGTCTTTGTTACTCTCTGCAGCTATTTCAATCTTCAATTTTCTTTTGGTTAGCATCAGCTACTCAGCTAATGCAGCCAAATTCTCCCCTAAAATAATCCCATTGATATCAAATAACAACTAATAAACTATTTGAAAGATGAAGAATTATGATTTTTAAAAAGATAAATCTATGAGTCTCATAAAGTTTAAATTTCTTAGTTTTTGGACAATGAACATAATTTTTTTCTTGACCAACATTCAAGAAAATTGAAAGCCTGGAAATAACTTTCAGAATTTAACTCCCTAAAAAATGGTTAATTTGAGTCAAGTATGCAATTTTCCATAGAAGTTGCTTATTTACTTGTTAATTTGTTGTATCTTTAAACTGAATTTTAAGAACTGTGTATCAGGAGCTTTTTCTAGTGTCTGCATCGTATTAAAGGCAAGCACTCCTCCCTCCATACTTAACTGAAATGTCATGTGCCAATGACATTTCTCAACACAATTGTTTTACTTCTATTAAAACTAATTGACATTAAAACAGACAGTTCTAGGCCTCCAGCCTTGTGGAGAGTCACAGATGAGTAATGCTCTGTAGCAGGGAAGGTTTGTTCTCCCCAGAATCTTCTACTCTGACTCTTATAGCCTTATGTGCCCAGGAAGAAAACCTTAACTAAGACAAAGGCAGAATGAGCAAGAAGGGCCCTGAAAGGGAATCGAATGATAATATTAAAGCACATTCATTTGAAAGAATATAGTACAGGAAAAGCAGGAGCTTTTCCTAGGGTGAGACATGAAGGAAATGGTTGTAGGAATGAACAGGATGAAACGCTAAACTGCACTGATTTCGAAAATGAGTGACAAAGGTGGACTTGGAATCTATTTGAGAGATAACTCTCTAAGGTAGTTTATATGAAGTTTTCCTTAGCAAAAGGGAGGTGATTCGGGGGCAATCCAAATTTGATTCCATTTTGGGAATAACATTTAAAATTTACCATTCACCAGTTAGCGGGTTCTGAGACTGTACCTCAGTATAGCTGAAGCTTTACTAGCTGACTGCCAGGACATAGCAGCTATGCTAAAATTACCAGAAACTGGCTTTGTAAAGCTTCAAAGAGGAAGCAGTAGAAGTTATATCTGATATGATCTTTTCGTTGTTGGTTTGGTGAGCCTCTTTGCCGTCTTGCTTGATATTGCTTGTGTTTTGGAGATCCGATCAAGACATTGCGGACAGCATCCAAATGCAAGTGCTCCAAGCTGGCATGTTGGATGTTTTCTTTAATAATTTAAGAGGCTGCATCACTGATAAAGGCATCATCCTTGCAGAGAGAGAGCATTTTGAAATCAAATATTTTCCCAGTACCCTTTGGCGAGACCCACTGAGTTTTAGCAGAGGGAGTTTGTGGGAGAAGAAACCTAGATCTCATTAGAAGCCGGGCAGAGGGCTCAAGGAGGAAGGTGGCCACATGGGATTCGATGTTACAAAGTGTATCCTCAACATTGGCAACAGAGACGTCTATTATTAAAATTTGCTGACTCCTCTGAACCTTCTGTCAGACATTTAATTTCCATCCTAAGTCCACAGGACAAATACAAAGTTTCTAACTCATTGTTATTTACATTCTCTAGCTATAATTAAAACCCAGTCTCAACATTTTTGTACTGTGATCCTTGGCAGCACTTTTCTATTTTTGAAACAATTATAATTAAGACTAGATTTCATTCTTTGTCCCATATGCCATGAGTTTATTTGATCTTCAAAATTATTTGCCATTCATGCTTAGGCTTCTTGGCATTTCCACCCGTTCTCTTTCACTACAGCTGCCCAGCATGAAGTCTGAGTCAGGGTCACCCTGCTCCTCAGGGCAACTGAATGTCTACATCTCTGCTTTTTTCCAGATTCAGATAGGGTGGGAAAATAAAGCCACAGGTGTCTCTAGCATCTAAAGAAAGTCTCTAGCATTCATTGGTTAATGCTGGTCAAATTTGTTAAGTTGGGAAATATGTTTTCCAGAATCTCCTGATTCTTGTTTTTACTGTTAATAAACTTTATTTTTCACAACAGTTTTGACTTACACAAAAACTGCAAAGATTGTACAGAGTTCCCATCTACATTAATCCTCCTTTTCCATGGGGCATTCATTCCAAGACCTCAGTGGATGCCTGAAACCACAGGTCGTACCGAACCCTCTATTACTGCCGGCATTTGCTGTAGCAGTTGGACACACTTGGCTTCTAAAGCAACTGGTTGGCAACTCCCTCTTTTATCCCCCAACTCCATATTCCAGACCTTAATTTCCTAACTCCTTCCACAATTGACTAAGATATAATTATCATAATAAATTTTTCATAACACTCATCACATCTCTGCTGCCTCCACTGAATCCTAACCAATAAAATGGGAACTAGCCCATCTTGATTTTTTGAAAAATTGACTCACACTGTCATAACTCTTTTCTCTTCCTCTCTTCTGTCTCTCTAATATTTCAGATTAGTCTTTGCAATGGCTCCTGGATAAATTTGCCAATAGTTAGCTCAATAATACTAAAACAAAATGGCAACAGAGCTTTCATGAAGTTTATGTCTATTATGTGATGCTTAAAATTTTATTTATAAAAGGTTCCAAGTCAGAGTTCTTCTATTCACTGATCCACATGATACTGTGACTAGTATGAACCAATGATTAAGGGTGAAAACAGTGACCACGACAGATGTGATCATAACTGTCCTGAAATTTAAAATCAGTGATGGATTACCAGCAAATAAATAGTAGATAAAATGCAGTGTGCAGTTGTTATGATAGGGGAGGCCCAGAGGAGTAGCATCTCAAACCCATGGAAGGAAGCATCAAAAATATTTCAAATGGGACCTACCTTGAAATATATGTATTCCAGGGAAAAGAAATGGAATATTCAATAGCTCAAAGTGAGAGGGATATGTTGAGCTCCTTAGAAGAACTGAATGTACTTAGTATGCTGAGAACACAGTCTAAAGGGTAAAAAGTAACAAAATAGGAAACAAGAGGCAAGAAGGGACCTTTCAAGCTGTCTTATTCTAAGAGTAATAGGGACTGATTATAGGACGTTTGTCAAAGAAACTATATGATTGTATACTGTTATAGAAATATCACTGTCAGCAATGTGAAAAATGAATTCAAATATAGGATGGATTAACTAGATATGAAAATAAAGACAAGCGATCAATCAGGGAGCTGCAGAAATAATCCTGTGGATGGTGGCCCCAAACTAATAGATATTCAGAATAGAGGATTCACAGAACTTGATGATTCACTGAATATAGGGGAAAGTAGAAATGAATGATAACTCTCAGTTTCTTTCTTGGGAAAAAAGACGGGTGGTGGTGCTATTCACTGCGGTAAGAAACCTAAGAGTCATCTAGTATTTCCAAGGGAGGCAGAAAGGTAATGAGTGCAGTTTTTTAAATATCAGGCCAGAGGTGCTTATGGAGTATTAAAGTCACCTCATCTTCAAGACACAAGGTATAAGATCTTGGTAGTAGATACAGATTTTGGACTTGTGATAGACGCACATTGTTTTGGCCCACCTAGCATCCATTCTCTATTGAATGCAATGGGTTCTCCATTTCTCCCTGAGAAATCACTGCCTCTCCATTCTCAATCCTTGTCATTCAACTTGACTGATAGTTCTCACCAACTCTGAGGGTGAACACATGACTCGGACCTGGGCGATGAGAGTTATAATGACTGGTTCTGGAATGGACACAGGGCCCAACAGATCCAATGAAAGTCAGTCCAGAACTTCTAATAAAATTATGGGAAAAGAGACTTTGATTTTCTGCTTAACTGCTAACCCAGAAAGATATATATATATATGACTGAGGTTTCTGGTGAGCATTTTTTCCAGATGTGGGGAAAGCCTACCCATAGAGGAAATCAGAGCTTAAAGATAGAATCCTGATGGAGAAGACAAGTTATTTCTTCTCATGCTGTCTTTTCCTTCCAAGTTAATAGCAATCCATCATTCTGATTACTCAGGAGAGAAGCATTTTGTGTCACTTTCAGCTCCTCTTCTCTCATATACTACCTTCAGTTCTTCCATAAATCCTCTCAACTCTTCCTTCAAAATACAGAGAATTCAAAAAACACTCTGTTGTGCGGATCATAACCTCCTAGCACACCCTTTGCGACATGCTTTCCCAGAACCGATGGAATGACTTCCCTGCCCCTGGGATCCTGACCGACCTGGGACTGCCTTTGGCCCACAGAATGCAGCAGACAAGACTGTGACAGTTCTGTGACTCGGTCACAAAAGCTTTGCATGCTCCTGCTCTGTCTCTTGGAACCCTGCCACTGCCACATCAACAAGCCCCAGGCCAGCCTGCTGGAGGATGAGACAACTTGAAGACAAGGTGCCACACGTCCCTTTAGAGACCATCAGAGGCCAGCCTATAGTTAGACGATGTTCCAGAATGTTGGGGGAGTGGGGGAGGCAAGATCAACACAGCTACCCTGCAGCCACCTGCAGGCATAGGGATAAGGGTAGGCTCAGGTGAGACCAGTCAAAGGAAACATCCAGACTATCGGAAGATACCTGGGTGATAATTAATGCCATGATTTAAGCCCCTGAGTTTTAGGGTGAGATACATCTATTGACTGGTCTTCCGATTCCGACTTTGCTTCCCTTATTTTTTCCACCAGAACAATCTCATCAAAACATAATATTAGATCATGACACTCTTCTCTTTGAAACACAGGAATGGTTTGGATTTTACTCAGTGTAAAGAGCTAAGGTCTTTACAAAGTCCTAAAAGGCCCTACATGGTCTACCCACTGGCTATCTCTCTGCTTCCATTTATGAGTCTCTTCATTCCCTTTTGTGCAGTTACCCAGGACTCCTTGAAGTTCTCACACCCTTGAGGATCACCCTGCCCCAGGGTATTGGCACAGGCTGCTTCCTTTGCCTCATGTTCTTTCTCCAGATATCCACATGGCTTACTCCTTCAGCTCCTTCAGATCAAGACTCAGATGTTACTTTCTCAGTGACATTTCACCCTGACTACTTAAAGTAGAAGCCCCACACTATGGCAAGAAAAGTTCTCCCTGTCTTCCTCCCATGCCTAATTTTTCTACCTGTCACGTACTAGCATCTAACATAAAATGCATTTTATCTGTATGCTTTTCAAAGATTTATTTATGTGTTTATTGTTAGCTATGTGACATCAGAGATTTTTATTTATTTAATTCACTTTTCTTTCTCTCCTTTAACTAGTGCTTGGTTTATAATCTTCAGTAAAAAATTGTTACATTAATGAATGTATTGGCCACCTTCATAATAACTATGCCTAGATTTTTCAGTTGTTTGAGTCAATAAAATACCCTCTTTTGTAATTCATTTGGTTTCATTTGGATTTCTGCCATTAGTATCTGAACAAGCCTGACCAAATTAAGAGTTATTACCAAGTAGATGGAATCTAAATACAAAGGACAGAAAAGGGTATCTCAGGAGAGTCTATAGAATACGAAGGGAAGAGTATCTAGGTCCCTAAAAACATCAAATTTTCTAGGCAGAAAGATAACAGTGTAGGAGCCATGATAGGAGATCAGTATGGAGGTCAAGAGAAGAGAACATTTCAAGACTGAAAGCATGAAAAACAATGTCATATTTTACCAAGAGGACAAGTAAAATACAAGTTGGAGAAGCTGCCTAAATTTTCATCTTGTACCTTCTTGCTTAGCATGGGATTTTTTTCTTTGAACATAGTGTCTAGGGGCTACTTCTCATCTCTCTTATAGAATTAATTTTGCAATTTGTTTTCTGATTGCCTGCATCTTTTTCACACTAGGACTGAACCCCTTCAAGTAACTTCTGAGCCTTGCATCATTTTCTTGTAGATAATCCATTTGGATTGGAGCACCGGTAGAATGGTACACTTATAAAGATTAGAATCATTTCACCATAACCGAGTTCGCATTTTTTTCTATATATTCTTGGAGCTTGATCCGTGAATAAGAATCACTCACCCCAGACACTCACATCATCTTTGGGAGAGTTTCTTCCTTTAGTAATTTTAGAAACCATAGGGAACCAGTAAGGACTCTATAGATGAATACCATGAATTAAAAGAAAGGAAAACCAGTGCAGAAAAACCACTTTATAATGGAAAGTGTTATCTTTTAAAGATGAGCAGCTAGGATTTCATTATCGGCAATCAGAGCTAAGCCCCTGTGTATTAAAGCACTTATGCATTCTAAAGATTCCTTACAAGTGTTTTACAGGAGGTTGTGCATGTCTCTCACTCTGTCTGGGAGTCTTCAGGTGCATAATTTCTAATAAAAATGACCATGGCTCACTCTTCCCCATACCAGAGGGAATAGTTCTGCTGAATAAAATTTCTCAGCTTATTCATCACTTTTCCTTGAGGACTCTGATATGAAGGTTGCACATGAAATATTTCTATATTTCCAAGTGATAAATTTTATGTTCCTTTATGTTCCCCAAAGATGGCATTAGGCTTTGAAAAGAACTCCTTCAGAACCCAAGTCCACTGCAATCACAGATCAGACTGAGAATGGGGTCCTGGCCACCACTTCTCCCAAGGTGACCACCAGAATCCCTCCCACTCATTCAGAGATGAAGTCTGTCAGTAGGAAGGAAAAAATGCATTCCTGTGGCCTGTTTCCACCCTGAGTCTTTTTTTGACAGAACAAAGATGGCCAGTTGGACCCAAGTTGAGGTCTTTTGTTATGTGCTGGGAACTTGAGTTGTCTGGGAATAGTGCCAAGACCACCAGACTCATTGAACTCACAACTTTTTACCATCACATCATCAAAATGAATTCTAGTCCCTCTGGTCAATATTGGATTCTGACCAGTATGAGTCAGGTGAAAAGTTACTAACTTAAAAATCACTTTGATTTTTTTTCCTCTCCTTTTGACCCCTTTCCATTGTCCTGGTAATTATCTTGTATTTGTCACTCCTTAATGCAAGTTTGTATGTCACTTTATACTGGATTCCAGGCTACTGGTTGACAAATGCCTGCTTATCTCTATATGGTTATAATTATTTATTTAAGTTGAAAAGTTTTAAACCTTATTTAAGAGGGGTTACTTTACTGGGAAACTTTATGAATAAGAATAAAAAGTAACTTTAATAAAATTTGGCTTTCTATATATTTGTAAACAACATATCTAACAAAGGGTTAAGATCCAAAATATATAAAGAGCTCACATACCTCAACACCCAAAAAGCAAATAACCCTATTAAAAATGGTCAGAGGATATGAACAGACACTTCTCCAAAGAAGAAATTCAAGTGGCCAACAGGCACATGAAAAGATGCTCCACATCGCTAATCATCAGAGAAATGCAAATTAAAACCACATGAGATATCACCTCATACCAGTTAGGATGGCCAACATCGAAAAGACTAGGAACAACAAATGCTGGTGAGTATGTGGAGAAAGGGGAATCCTCCTACACTGCTGGTGGAAATGTAAACTAGTTCAACCATTGTGGAATGTATATGGGGATTCCTCAAAAACTAAAAATAGAAATACCATATGACCTGGGAATTCTATTCCTAGGCATTTACCCAAAGAAAACAACTACTCAGATTCAAAAAGACATCTGCACCCCTATGTTTATTGCAGCACTATTTACAATAGCCAAGATATGGAAGCAACCTAAGTGTCCATCAGTGGATGAATGCATAAAGAAGATGTGGTAAATATACTCAATGGAATATTATTCAGCCATAAGAAGAAAACAAATCCTACCATTTGCAACAATGGAGAAGAGGATTGAGGGGTATTATGATTAGTACACATGGTGTGTGTGGGGGTCATGGGGAAGACAGTGCAGCACAGAGAAGACAAGTTGTGACTCTGTGGCATCTTACTACATTGATGGACAGTGACTTCAGTGGAGTATGGGGGGACTTGATAATATGGATGAATGTAGTAACCACAATGTTTTTCATGTGAAACCTTCATAAGACTGTGTATCAGTGACACCTTAATAAAAAAATAAAATAAAAAATGAAATCTGACTCTCATGCTTCATGTACATAAGGAAATATTTCTGACTCTTCCTTTGGGTCTTGCCTTGCTGGAAAATTAAAATTTAAACAGACACAGTAGCTTCATTGCCTCGACTAATTAAAGTAATGGCAATGGAGAATAATTATGCAGGATGGGAAAGTAAAATGAAGTGCAAGGGCACAATAAATTTAATGTATGGTGCCCATGCCTGTATGAGTAATGATATATCTCAAAATATCTTGGCAACAGGTATCATCAAATTATTCCTCAATATCTTATGAACTACTCCCCTTCTCTTTATGGGAAAAAATGCATTTTTTTATGGTCATCCTTCACAGCCATGGATTTTCACTATAATTTTCATTATTATGGTCAACTAATACTGAGAACCTGTTTTGAGTTGGAAATGCAGAAGAAAAAGCCAATTATACTTTCCCTTTAACTGAATACTTCCCTGTAGTGGGGCTGAGCTAGACCCTGCTGTTGTATTAAAAGGCATAGAGAAGATATAGTGGGTGAAGTATTGAAGCTTTCAGATATTAAAGTCTAAATAAGTTAGAAATATTCAATTTTGAGCAGTACTACCTAAAGTAGCTGCCCAAAATACCCAATTCAACTCACAACTACAAAAATTTATTAATTCTTAAAAAGAAAAGTAAAACATTTTTTTTTTGCCTGATGTTTATAAAGGTTCATGATGGGATTTCTGTTTGTCCGCTTGCTTGCTTAGATTTGCTTTATAGGTCCAAGTATGTGTTTGAGATGTTCCAGGTAGATCGGCTCTCCTCCTCCAGTCTTTGCTTACTTTTCTGAAATGAGAATAAGGTCTCCATATTATTATCAGACTTGGAGCAGAATCGTCTTTGCACTGATAATACAGTTAGTCTACTGAAGTCACATCTACCGAGGGGCCACTGTGAAGGAAGCCGGAAGGGTGCTCAGTAGGGGCTGAGGGAGCCCTGGCCCATCCTCCTCTTAGCCAAAGCTTTGGCCTGATCCCAGACTGTGCTTTCTTCCCCAAAGAAACAGGCCATGGGAACACATTCTTTCCTTCCTACCGAAAAGCCCCATCTCTGAATGAGTGGAATGAAAAACCTCTGGTAGTCATCTCAGCAGAAGTGGCTTCTACCAGGCTTCTGGCTTCTTTTCCCAGCTGTACCAACAGGTCATGGAGTGACTGTCCATAGGTGAATTTCTCTGTGCTGATATTCACCTGCAGGGAAGAGGTAGGATGCAGAGTTAATGTTCATTCCAAGCATCTTGCCTGAAAGATGTTACATGCTCTTTCAGAGAGGAAGGTCAACACATGATGTCATTGCTTCCAACATATGCTCAGGTGTTAAAAAAGAAGGGAGGGTAACTAAAGCAGTACATTTTCTTGGAGAATGTTGCTAGGCATTGAAGGAGGGGCACACAGATAAGCAGGTGGCAGGTTATTTTCTTACCATGAAGCACAACTTTTGCATCATGTCACTGTGACAAGTGGAATTTAAAGGATATTTCCAGCATGGTGTGATGTACACTGGAAATGTTTGAAGAAAGAACATGGGGAAGTAATTGGGGACCTGGAAATATGGACTTGATTTGAACCCTTGGATGAAAATCCTCTTTTCTGGGTTGCATCCATGACTTGTGACATTACAGTGATGACATTTGCATTCTCCAGCCCGGGATCAGCTACGGGGGAAGCAAGGACTCCATCCAGTCACTTCCGTGAGCACAGAAACCATGACATGTCCTGGAAGCTAAACCTAATCAAAGGTTAGTAAACCCTAAGTCCATTTGCCTCTCAGCACGGGGAACAGAATTATGTGCAACTGGGACATTTGCCTGAATCCAGAGAGGAAGTTTTTATCTATCTTCCTCTGCATCCTGGTTTTGGGTTGAAAGAAGTCAGAATTTTCAGATGGTGATGTCAGATCCTTTCCCACAGCAGAGATTAGACAATACCACAAACACAGATTTATGGTTTCATGGGAGAAATCTCCTGTTTTCAAACGTTTATCTTTAACAATGGCTACCGTCAGGGAAGAAGAGCCAGCCATGCATTAGACTCAGGGTGCTTTGTTGTCCGTGATGAGCGATACGCAGACACAGGCACTGTCACTTCTACTGCGCCCACTCCCACTTCAAACCTCCATTTTTCTACCATGTTTAAGATGAGCCATCATAAGTCAGCACACATAAGATGGATGACATCATAGCGCATTTGTGCAGGAGAGTTCTCTAAAGGGGATAAATGTTCATCACAGCTAGCAATAAAAATATGACAAATTACTTTGTATTTCTACCAAGGCGATTTCTATATTCAAGGTTATAAAGGACCTTTCTTTAAGTCTATACTTAATAGTTGAGGAAACTATTAAATGAAAACTCTCAAAACTAAGCAAAACCATTACTTCTCTACCTCTGTAACAAGATAAGATTTGACTAAAACACAGAAACCCCTTCCATCTTTAAAATTACTCCATTATGTATGTTAAACTTGCCAGAAGTTACAGATTTGCTAATAGTATCATGACACCGTACTTAGTCATTTCATAATAAATTATTTATTTATTACTCTTATATAAAATACTATTGTCTCCACCTCAGCATCTTATGGTGATTTAGTGCTTTTCATTTGTGTGTTTCTTTCTTTAAATACTATCTTGTTCCAAAAGGAACGTAAGGGGATTTGTGAATATGTACAGAGCATAGTAAGATGGAATAAAGGTATGATAAAAGCAAGGTAAAGTGAAAATAAGAAACAAAATTAAAGTGAGGATAGCATAAACACTTTTGTAAAATTCACTCTATTTCCCAGATATGAGTTAATGAGACAAAAGCATTATTTGTCTTTTCAATATTCTGCCAAGATCGCATGGGGAGGTTTCCAGAGGTCACGTGACCGTCTCCTGCGGTGCGATCACTGAAGGCTAGGGGGACGTGTGCTTGTGCATGCTTGCCTTTTAAATTTCTTCGTTCCAATGCCTGTTATGGTAAGTATTAATAGATTCAGCCCACATACACAAAAGCACTTTGGGGCTGCCTAGTTATTTTTAAGAGCATAAAAGGGTCCTGAGAACTGCTGTTCTAAAATATGAACAATTCCTTTACTTCCCTTACATTAATTAAGGCCTGACAATTTTCTCTCATAGACATTTAATATTAGTTATTCTATTTGATTATGGGCAAATGAACAACTTTCAGTTATTTACAATGGTATTATAATCATCAGGAGAGCAGTAAATCCTAATTGTTCTCTTATTTTGAGGCTGTTGATTAAAGCTCCTTTGAGGAACTGATGAAAGCTATGAACTCTCTCAACCAAACAGAAGCACAGAAAAACAAACTTTCATACATACTTCATAATGTTTTTGAACACCCTGAATTCTGTCTGTTGGTACCAGAGAATCCTAATAACTCCCACACAAGAACATAGAGGGAAACTCAGATATCCTGGTTTCTTGTAATTGACTGATTTACGATACAATTTTAAGGTAAATTTGGGTAGTAAGGTAAAAAGAAGCTTAATGAATAGTGGTTCCCTTTTCTCCTATCTCTGTTTTTCCCCATGGTGTAAATTAAGGTAAATTATTTTTAGTAATACTGTAACTCATTCTATACTGAAAAGGAATATTGTTTCTGGTCATGTTGGTATATGGGCACTTTTGCAGGCTCAGCTTTTCTTACTTAGATCCAAAAAATAAAAACCTCAATTACATAATACAAATTTACTTTTCTGGAATATTCTGTTCTCAAAAATAGAAATGCTAAAGTCTCACAGATTTTAAGAACTTGGCTGCAGTCAGCTAGGTGAGCTGATGTAGGACTGTAGAGACTTTCATGAGGACTTTTTAGTTCCAACTACGGCTTCTGAAATCACTAAGATGTATTTATTGAGTGTCTCCCATACACACAGACCTAGGCTATAGGGGTTATTTGATTACAGAATGACATTTGGCTGAGACTTAACTAATTTAGAGGACGTAATTCATAAACAAGTGGACATTAAGTGTATGGGAGATGGTGTAACATGATCAAGGAAAATGATTCAAAAGAATGTTTCTAAATTCAGAAATTTTGGTGGGTGTAACATTTGCTGTCTGGCTGGCTTGAGCGAGTATTTTAATCTGGTCTATTGATTTGGATTAAAGACAGTACCTGAGACATAGGGTTATTGTGAGAATTACACTTAGTAATGCATGTAAAGTACAGAGAAAAGTGTGTGTCTATAACAAGTGCTCAGTAAATGTTATTACAGAAAGTGCTGTGGGATGTGATGCAATGAAAAATGCAATATGAATTTGGAGAGGGAAAGGATCACCAGGGGTCAGGAGGGTCTAAGGGAGAGTTCATGAAGGAGGTAAGACTTCAGCTGTGGGGCGATTAAGTGGAGTGGGGAGTTATAAAGTTCTCGAGCACCATAAATTTAAAGTCTAATGGAGGAGAGAGTATCAGCCCCAATATGTATAAGCACAAGTGTCAGAAACATGGAAAGAATGCTCATGTCTCTAGAGATGCACAAAGAAGTGCTAAAACACAGGCAAGTGAAAAGGATAAAGAGTGAGCGTGAGTTATTAAAATGATTGGAATGGAGCTAAGTATATTGCACTACTTATGGGACCAGATTGTTCCATTCATCCCTCCCAAATTAAATTTCACTTTTCTCAAAGGAATCTTTTGTGGCTAATGGTTCCAAAGGGAGGATTTGTCTTTTATTTTATTTCTGGGGAAAATGCACCTTATACACACACAAAATACATACACACCCACACCCCAAAAACAAAGCAACAAAATTCGATGTTTATGTGCTTTTTAAGGCATTTGTGCTTTCAAAGTCTCTTCATTGAAAGAATTTAAAAAATAAAAGACTATGGAAGGAATTTTGGAAAGGACTCACAAGTCTATGTTAATGGAAACATATTTCTACAGAAAAATTTCAAGGCTATCCTAGAGTAATGGCTTTGTAATTCTTTGCCGATTTTTTAAATGGTCATGATGATATATCCTGGTTTTGTTAGGGCACACTTCCTGATTGAGAACCCCCATTACTCTAATTAAAGTAACACCATCTGGTTTTAATACCACACAGTAAGTCTTCTGCCCCTTAATCCCAGGGCTGAGGCGACAGTCACCGTCTGGGCCATGCGGAGGTCATGCGGAGCTAGTTCCTTGCTGCAACACTTTATGGATCAGCTGGTGGAAGAGCCTGAGAGGCAGTAGTGCTGGAGATGAAAAAAGAAAAAAAAAAAAGGCTGTGAATCCAGAATAAAGAACAAGATTCTAGAGTTGCGTACATATATGCCAGCTGTGCACGTATGTCCTTCGCTCAAAATGGAGGCCTTCAGTTCTAGGGAGAAGACCTATTTGAAGAGTCAGCAGTTGATGGATTGCTATGAGTTAAGTGTTTACACAGAGACTTTACTAAGCAAAAGGACTAAAGGAACAGTGAGTTTGATGGGAACAACCTTGGTGAGTTCAAGAAATAGAAAAAAAATCTTGGCTGGAGTGGAGCCCACGTGTTGTTGGATTTAGGGGCTATTCTGAGAGTGATGGGAAACGGGAGTACTTGTAGCAGAGCCACGGGTGGCATTTCTTTTTGTTTTAATGGCACTACAACAAAAAAGTGCCATCTCAATTTAAAAAAAATATAGCAACTGATACTCAGAAACGTCAGGGAGTGGCGGGACGTGAAAAGAGTTTAAGAAAACTCCAGCCCCTCTTAGTCAATGGTTGATGGACAGAAATGCAGGGCCAGCATTTTCCTATAGTTCAGGGTTTTTGTTTTGTTTCGTTTTTCAGGAGAATCTAGAAATCCAGCTTTTTGTATAGGACCTTTAATATTCTGAATGTTAGCAAATAATACGTTTCCTAAAATCAGGGTACAAGCCAGCACACTGAATACAAGTGTTTAGGAGACAACTAGTCACGTCTGGAAGACAGATGAAGCTCTGGCCTTGATAATTCACCATCTTTATGATGTTACACCTTGACTTCCAGTCTGTGAAGGAGAGCAGTGAAAAGGAAGAGCAGATTACCATTCATGCCTCATCGGGTATCAGGCAGGGTCTTGGCAGGGAACAGACAGCAGACGGAGGCAGGTCACCGAGGAGGGGCTGCTGAGGTCGTGTCTATAAGGGCTTAGGCAGGGGCAGGGAAAAGGCACAAGTGATGTTGAAGCCCTCGGGGCTAGGAGCAGCGGGAGGGGCCGTGCTGCGCTTGAAGGAGTCATTCCTGAGACCTGGAGAGGAGCTGGGAAAGGGTGCTCACCCCCACCTGTAGCCTTGGGCGGGGAATACAGCCACCAGTGGACTGTGCCGTGTCAGGAGCCAAGAGGAGGCGGATTCTGAACCCTCCACCCTCACTGTCAGATCTTCCTCAGGTGCGTCCCTTGACCCAACCCGGCAAGGAGCTGGAGGCTTAGGGGCCCCTCATGCAGCTGGCGCCAGTCATCCTTCTGGAACACAGAAGGACAAAGGGAAAGCATCCAGCAAGTCGGGTACCTTTTTTTTAAAGTGGTTTTAAAATACATCACAACTTAATAATTATAGCACAACAATCCAATAAATAATAACATGTTTTCCAACGTAGGGTACTTTTATGGAAACCAGTTACAAACTAAAAATTGTGAGGGGGGGGAGATTTTAACAGCAGATAATGGTCATTTTACATTTTTTGTTTATCTGACTCTGATAGTTGAAGTTGTTGCTTTTCTTCAAGGAAAGAAGTGCTTCTCGAGAGTACCTTTCATAGTCTGCTGAAAATTACTCATTAAACACAGGGCTTTTGAGAAAACAAAATCTAGAATCACAATCAGCCTCACTTTCTTTTTTCAGGACCCAAATTCAATGTGTGAGTGGGTGGGTGGATGGGCGGATGCCACTAGTGAAAAATTGCTTATAACATTAGAAATCACCATTCCTCCAAAAACTGACAAATTCTCTAGGCCACATGAGGCAAAGAAACAAGAAATACAGTAGTATTTGAAAAGTACACATGAAAGAACTTGGCCCACAGGTGTAAAATTGAAGCAGATTCGTCAGTTTGGGCAAATCTCCACCTCTGCTGCCTCTGAGCCCGTCTGGTGATACGGGCAAGTCATTTTCAATCAATCTGGATTTGTTCCCGTGACAGAATGAGTAGACATTTCTTTAATGTATGCAGTCAAAGAGTGATTTATACGCTTCTGTCATTTTTAGTAATTCTGTGTGCACAGTAATTCTGTGGTCTCCCCTTATCCATGGGCGATACATTCTAAGACTCCCCACAGGGGTGCCTGAAACTGCAGAAAGTACCTAACCCTCTATATATGATGTTCTTCCCTATATACATGCCTATGGCAAAGTTTATAAATTAGGCACAGGAAGAGATAACAACAGTAATAATCAAAAAGAACAATTACAGCAATGTTCTGTAATAAAAGTTATGTGAATGGGGGCTCGCTCTCTCTCTCAAAACATCTCATTGTATTCTACTCACCCATCTTCTTGTGATGATGTGCGATAAGATGCCTACATGATGAGATGAAGTGAGGTGAGTGACGTAGGCCCTGTTGACATAGCGTTCGGCTACTGCTGACCTTCTGACAATACATCGGAAGGAGGATCGTCTACTTCCTGACTGGTTGATGGAGGGTAGCTGAAACCGCAGGAAGAGAAACCACAGAAAAGCGGGGACTGCTGTATTGTGTAAATAGAGATAATATTTTGGTAAGGCACAGAGGACAGAATGCAAGTTCAGTGGACTCTTAAACTGACTTTTTAAAAAGTAACATTTTCAAAGAAATGATGATTAATTTTCTGCTCTGAACTGTGTTATCAAAGCAGAAGGTGAAGTGGGGTGGAATTGAGACCCAGTTCCTATTTTACTGTGTCAACCATACCAAAGCTAATTCCCTGATACATACTGTCCCAAATTCTGCTTTGAAAAACCCCATGCCTGCTTTCCACTTGTGTGAATTTTTGAACTTTTAAATTACTTCTCAACTGTCCACATATCAAATGGCATAGAGTTTATTTGTGAGCTTTATAAACTGTTATATACCTATAAGCTTTTCTTGTTAACATTGTCCAAAATACTAACTGGAGGGGTTTGCCCCCTGAAAAGAAATCAGGAGGAATATCTGCTGGGGAGAGAATGATATACTGTTAGCCCCAATTCCAGGACTAACTACTGTGATTGGGAGAAAACAAGGAAACAGCTTTAGGAAGTAGTCAGCAAATCTTGGAGTGAAGAGTTACAAGAGATAACCTTTTGCATCAGCTCTGATACTAATAAACTCCCATAATTCTAAAAGGCATGGTTATTTATTCCAGTGAAGGCAGCACAGGCTACGGAGAAGAGTGCAAGATCTGGCCTCGGAAAGTCAGGGTCTCACATCCTTGCCCAACCCCTCCTGGCTGAGATAATGTGGAGATACCACTAAGCCAGCCCCTGGTCTATAGTAAGCATTCAAAAGAGACAAGACAAGCATACTGTAAGGAATAAGGTACAAAGTGTAGGGAGCCACCCGATGGCATTCTAAGGCAAAGTAGAGTGTGCTGGATAATAACAATGATTATTATCATGTCTGTATCCTCTGGGAGGGTCTTTATGAGCCTTCTTCTCTGTTAGCTGACAATGAGGTAAGAGTTGGATTCTTCCTAAGATGACCTGAAGAATCAGACAGGAATGCTGGCCTAGCACAATATTCTGTTTGAACAGCCCCTAAATCACTAGGTTTTCTGTGAAGCCCCCAACCACAGCAGCCGATTTTCACCCAACCAGTCCTTCTCTTTAAATGTTCCCTTTGACTTATCTCTAAGCTACCAAAACAAAAATTCTCCCAAGTAAAGTTCCCATATCCCTTGCTTCCTGAACATTTTCTTGAATTGACTCTGCCTGTCCTTTCTTCCAGATGGCCAGCCTCTTCATCCTGTCCTCGTCTTTAATACTGAGTAGGTTTCTCCAGAAGTTGTTTCTTCCTATTAAATAACAGATACCCATTCTCTTCTGTAACTTTAAAACAGTGTTTTGAGCAACTTCATTAAAAAATAAGGCTCTCAAGTAATCTTTATGTCTTTTATTTTAAGGCAAGTTTTTCCACAGCATCTTTTCACATTTCTCCATTGCTAACATTGTTTTCTTTTTTTATTAAGGTATCACTGATATACACTCTTATGAAGGTTTCACATGAAAAACAATGTGGTTACTACATTCACCCATATTATCAAGACCCCATTGAAGTCACTGTCCATCAGTGTAGTAAGATGCCACAGAGTCACGACTTGCCTTCTCTGTGCTACACTGTCTTCCCCGTGACCCACACACACACCATGTGTGCCAATCATAATGCCCCTCGGTCTCCTCCCCCACCCCTCCCCTTTAGTAACCGCTAGTCTCTTCTCAGAGTCTGAGGCTGCTGCTGTTTTGTTCCTTCAGTTTTGCTTCATTGGCTAACATCGATTTTTAAAAGTCCTCAACTGAAGCCCGAAGTGTATTGAGGAGTTTACTCCCCATAGAGAATTCTAGGTTCCCTGAAACTTGTAAAAATAAGTTTTGCTCTGTATTCCTTTCATGGATTATAAAAGGCAGCATCGCTATATTTGGATCTTGGAAAGTTATAAGACATGAATGTGTGTTAAATAGCTTGAATGTTACTGTGAAATTTCCATAGATAGTGCTCAGCTTTACTGTTATCCATATGAACTTTACGTGTGGCATGCAATTGGGCACAGAATGCATGGCTATTGGAACAGACCACAACACAGCAGGAAGGAACAAAAGGCAAGGGAGGAAAAGAAATGCAAGATAAAGTGATCTCAGTTTCAAAGTGTGCCTGAAAAGCTTAAGTAGGACTTGGAATATTTCACATGCACTAGCTGATCTGATGTTCTCCATCTGTCCCAGGCTCTGGAGGCCGAGTGGCCATTAAATACAGAATGATGACTGGTGTGGCAGGTGCAGTGGAGGGGGAAGGTGTGGAGCAAATAAAACAAGTAAGTCCATGGCATCTATAAGAAATGCTGACCCCAAGATATTTTAAAAGGTTGTACACTGTGATATGACATATGTGTGAGGTATGATGGCAAGTGTATTTCTCATGAAAGTACTTCAATTACTTGCATATTGTTATTTCTTTAGAATTCCCAGATACTACACTATACAATTATTTAAACTCAAAGAGAACTATGACTTGCTTTGACAAATTTCCCTTTAATGCAATTCATTGGCCCAATGTCAACATAAGTATTGTGTGAGCTACACCCTTTGCTAAAATAATTTTCTAAACCTATTGCTGTGAGTCAAACTATTTTCTTCCCCTAAGTTTTCTTTGACACCCTTTGACATCTGTATCATATTGAAGCTTCTTATTAGCAACTTTTAGGATTGCCAGCATTCCACTTGATGCATCCTTCTTAGACTCTCACTTGAATCTTTCTCTGCTTAGACTGTGCATTGGCCCCTGTTTATTCCCTTTTCTACCTCTTCCTGCCACCCCCACATTCTTCCATTTGTCTGCAACTGAATCCCTCGGGACATACAACAAGTTCTCTCTTTTTGTTGATGCAATCCCTCCTTCATATAATTTTTTCTTAAGCCCTCAAGATGGCTGATGAGAATTTACAAAGGGCAAATTTTTAAAGAATAGTCAGTATTCTACTAAGGGCAATTCTTTCTTTATATTATTCAACTGTGTAGGAAAGAGCGTTTTTTTAACCATTCTTTTCTTATCAACAGTGTCTCTATGTCCTCAATCCTCATGCTAGGCTAGAGAGAATCCACTCTTTCTTTCACGGTCTTCATCAAGTCTAACAGCGGCAGATCCAGGTAGTTCTACCTCTAGCATACCCTAAGTCCACTGAAATCTCATGGCCTCTGCCTTTCCTCGCTGGTCTGAGCCACCAGCAATTCTTGCCTGGATGCTCTAATCTCCTCTACACAGCAGCCTGGCTGACCCTTTGGAAACATGTCAGCTCATGCTACTCAAAAGCTCTCACCAGCTCTGTATTTCTTTCAAAATAAAAATATTTATGATGCTCAAGAAGGTTCTACGCATCTAATCCAACTCCCTCTCTGACTTCATCTCCTACCTCACCCGTCCCACCCTTGTCTCCCCCTCACCTCCTTCCCGCTGTCACATGTCAGCCCTGGCTCTGCTCCCTGGGCCACGGTTTCTGCAGATCTTTCTATTTGCAAACCCTCATTTCACTCCAGTTTCTACTGATACTTGCCTCTTCTAAGAGACCTTTCCTGACCACAGAATCTAAAATAGCACTACTCATCTCCCTCTATTCCTTCACCCTGCTTCAGTTTTCTTCAGAGGGCTCATCTCTGTCTTCTGTAGTATTTATATAATTCTTATTTAGTTATTTTTCTGCCTCCTAGCTATTAAGCTAAAAAATGACTTGAATGTAAATATAATGAAGGATGAACTCTACTGGTTTGGTTTTCTGCTTTTACCCACTGTGCCTACTACCACATATATAAGGCTATTTTCTAAATGTGGTAACATCTTTGGCTTAATCTTGTGTGTCCTAAAAATTCATTGGACTTTATTAGAAATGAAGTCTCTCATTCTAGGGAGACAATGTCTAGACTACAGCTGCTGGTAGAGTCCCACTTCACCCAGGCATCAAGAACCCCTCTGGCTTGAGACAGAGCAGAATATGGAATAAGAGAGGCAAACTTTTTCCTTTAACTTGACAATTTTGAATTTTGATTTCTCCTTATTCTAAATAAGACTATAACAAGTATAGACTTTAATTTCTTTGGAATTCAACTTCTTTTTTACTTTAAAATGCAAGAGGATTTAATATTCAAAAGTGGGCCATCTCTCTATTGGAATTTTATGATTTAAGTGTTTTTGTACATTTTATTATCAGGTACCCAATGTGACCGTTAATCAGACTGCAGGACCTCCACTAGACTGTGTTGGATAATATGATGGATATAATTTGGGAGGATAAAAAGAAAAAGGAGTTATTTTCCAATTCTGATTATAGTGTATTCTTGGAGTCAGTTGAATTAATGAACTATTTCATCCATTTGGCAATCTTCTGGGACTATGCTCTAAATTGTCCACCCTGGTCCTAAGAGGATCCATAAAAGAGGAATTGGCATGAAGGGAATGACCTCATCAGCTAATGCTCTACTAGACAGACAGCTGCCTGGGTTTTGGCTAAAATCCGTATCTTCACCATAGACGAGTGGTGATGTGCAATGGGTTAAAAATACGAAGATCTGGGGAAGGATAAGGGCTTCTTTTCTAATTCTCAATGTTAGTGTTATGTGGAGTATATCATAATCTTTGTCTCACTTCATCTTCACCCCATTCATTCCTTTCGTGTTGTATGAATTATCCAGTTTTGGAGAATTTCAGATGAGATTCTTGAATGAGAAATGCATGGTTTTGTCCCTTCCCCATCCTTATTCTTTGGCACGAACTGCCAGGAAAAAAGTGTTTCATTCTCTTTTTACCCATCTACTTTGTAAATTTTGCAGGATGGCTCCCACAGGTAGAATGGATGTTGTCTGGTGTTGCCCGAGAAGGGGTGTAGAATCTGTGTCTTTCTGGCATCTTACCCACAGGTGAACATCACATTCTCTGCTAATACCTTTATCAACCATAGGGTAATTTGTCATCTGTCTGTCTTCTTAAACTTTTTCTCATGACCAGAATATGGGGGTAGAGAAAGGTGTAATTAACTGTCCCACACCCTCAAATCCTAAAGCTAAAGTAAGGCATTTTGTTTCTTAGCTGAAAAGAAAGGACAATTTGAGACTTCTCAGAGCATCTCACTGAACTCAGTGGAAAAGAAAAATATCACCCATATGATTGTTCTAGTCTAAAAATACACTGTAGCTAGGACATATAAATGCTCTCAATTTGAGGAAATGAATAACTATGTAAGAATACACTTCAGTGACTGAGTAGAATAACGTGGGAATTATTTCAGCAGTGCTTCAGGTATCTTCAGCACTGACCTCTGGCCGCAGGGCCCCATTCAGCTCGGACCTCTGGCTATGGGACTGTTTTAGCTTCACTAAGTTGCCATTGCTATACTTATTTCATTCCACTGTGTCACAGAATGTTGAATTTCCACATTTCTAGCCTATTAACATCTCTAATACAACATGGGCTCTTACAAACACTCCTGGTCGCATAACTGATGAACATTGTTTGTCAAACACTCCTGACGTCTCTGTGTTCAGGAAGCAGAGGAAAGACCTTCCCAGGAAGCCGATCTGAGTTCTTGCAGGGCCAGGTAACTCCCTCTGTATTCATACAGGAATAAAGATATTTTGTAGCCTTTTTTCACTGCAGGGGAATGAACGTATCTAAGCATGTTGCCATCTCCAGTTTGGACATTTTTACCCTGGAGAGAAGATAATAGGAAATATGGTAGGCGGCTTCAAGGATTTTGAAGAAATTTGTGGAGCGCCCCTCCACAAGGTGTCCCAGAAGGCAAAGTAATAATAAATGGGTGGAAAGCCAAGTGGAATACTTTAGCTTCTTGAAAAAATAACTTTCTAACACTTACGGCATTCCTGGCATGAAATCGACTGCCTTCAGTAATAGTACACTGTCCAGGGTCATCTTAGTGATGTCATCCAAGGATCCTGACTCAGACGGCAAAGTCAGACCAAATCCAGTTGAACTCAGAATCTATGATTCTGTGAAAGTTTTCCCATAAGCAAAACACAAGGAAATTTGAATTCTACTTTTGGAGGAGAAAAAATTTAATATATTTTATCTTATTACACATTTCCCCTAAATTACAAAGTCAATAGCTGCAAATATATTCTGCTACAAAGCTTTCTGTAAGAAATATCTCTATAAGAAAATACATCTCATTAACATTTCCTGTAAATAAATTACTTCAAATAATAATTTTTGAAGGGATGTACATAAGGGAACTAATGCAGAAACCAGATCGTAGATTTAATTGCTGTATAGGAAATGTCTGACTGAAATGTTCCATTTTCATGTTGCCAAGCTTCTCTTTAGAAACCTGTTTGTATAGACTTTGGTTCTTGGCTAGATTAGCTTGTGATTTTTGTTTTAGCAGACATGTGGGGGAAATGTAAATCTTAATTATCCTGGTAAATGTGTGTGTGGGAACCTGAAATTCTTCATAGACATACAGGCTCAAATTCAATTTCTACTGGGAGAACTTGAATTTGATACTGCAGATGGGATTTAAGTAAAAGAAAATTAAGGAGTGACGTGCAGCCTATAAATGAAAATGTCCAAAGTAACAACTACAAGGTGACTTCTTTTGCTTTACACTCTAGGCATTATATTTAGAACTGAGTAAAGTAAAAACAAGTAATAAAATAGTTTTAAAGAATTTAGAATCTGTTGTTTCTATAGATTAACAATATGTAGATTTTACAAGTTATTCCATTTATACTGTTTAACCTCAATGGCTGCAGAAAATAGAAACTATATCTTTGGCGAGAAAAACAACTGTTGCAGAGAGAGGCTGGTGTAGAAAAATCAGATGGTGCCTTTGGCCACTTAGAAGCTCATCGTGGGCAATGGACCCTTACACTCCTACCTGCCTTGGAAGGCCACTTCATGAGACCGCCTCATATTAAGATTATTTTAGGACCTCAAAAATATACAATAAATATTTTGAGGCCAAGTAGTGACCTCACACTGAACTCAAGTGCATAGTAAATACTGTGAGAGCAAAGGCCATGGACAACTTCCGTTTAGGTTGTGCGGCCTCCAGCTTCAAATACGAAAGGCCAGTTTGTGCTTCAGACATATGATCTGTGTGTTACCAAAACCTGGGTACTTGACAGTTTTCTCGATTGTCTTGCTGTGCTTCAGTGCGGGACAGATACAGCTCAAGTATCTATCATCAGCTTACGCTAGTATTCTGCAGAGCACGTAAAAAATAAATGTATTTATCAGTCTAATTCTATCAAATATAGGGAATGCCAAAGCCTTCAAAAATCATGACTTGTTAGCATTGTTTCCCACATATTTTGGACATCTTAAAATTTTTTGCAGTCTATAAAAATTCTGCCCTGTGCTATGTGCAATTAAAGGATGTACCTTAGAAAATAAAATATATTCACGTCAGGAATCAGATACAATCAGGACAGAAGCAATTTCATTCTTTTAGAATCTGAATGGACTGTTTGCTTATTATACTGGTTCTTACTAATTATTTTTGAAAAATGTAATAAGCAGTTTGAGGAAAAACAAGCTTAGTTTTGGTAAAGGCCTTGATAAAAGACCTGCAATTATTTTGAAATTATGTGGAATATACAGACTGCTTTTTTTTTTTGTCTAAAAAGGCCTTCAATTGAGCAGTACAAGTAGTGTTCCAAATTAAAAAGGTGATTCTATGTTGCAAATTAACTATTGCTCCATGATTTCATTTACTATTTAAAAACTCTTTTCATGTTTTGGAGTCTGTTGTACACCAAGGTATATGGGGAGTATTTTGTTAGACTATAACTATGAATAAAAATTTTTATAAACAATCACCAATCGGAAGGAAACTGAGCCTCCGGCAGCACCTAAACCCTGGGAATGTGACATGGTATTCGTCAATAATTGTCACTGTGTGCTTTTTTTTCGATAACAGCATTTTCACAAGTGTGTACATTATTTACATAAACAAGTTGCATAATGGAAACGCACTGGTTGTACTACATTTGTCATTCTTTCTAATCTGCCCAGTTCTCTTTTTCTTTTTCTCTTTCTCTGACCTATATTCTTACCACATTCCTTATTTTAGCCATTCTGCTGAGACCCAAACCCCATTTTCCACCATGCTATAATGCATTAAATACACAGATTCACAGTCTGTTCGTGATCTTTTCCGCAGAGGTGATCATATTTTCTGACACACGTGGAGTCTGGCTTTGGAGGAATAGGTGGCATCTTTCCATACTTTACAAGACAGGCCCTTTGCACAGTCACACCGCTGGAATATTTCCAGCCCATGAGAGCCCTTCCTGCGCTGTTTGGTGCAGACTTCCCCCTGATGGAGCACTGGCTTGCAGATTTTGGTCCAGAAGTGACGAGCACAGCAAAACCCTTCAATGCAGTCTGATGACCGCAGGCAGGGGTCCCCTTCATGCCCTGCAGATGGGTTGGCCAGAAGTTATTACCATAACACTCTAGAAAAAAACTTCTTTGCAATCAGAAGCACATAAAATATTTTTGCTTATTCTATCTTCCATGATATTAGCATTTGTAATGAAAAGTCTTGGATTCATATCAATTGGCTTCCCATCTAATCTCATAAATCCATTAGGACCTAGGTCCATTATTTGCTGTCTGAACATTAAGCTTAATAAATGGCTGGAGCTGTGCTTCATCTTCTCTTTATTTTGGCATCATCTGCTTTTAGGTATTTCTTTGTTATTTTTCTTAATAGATGAATGAAAAACAAGTAAAGATAAATGCTTTCAAATTAATTAACTCAATATCTTCTTGGAAGGTATAAACAAACTGAATCAAGGAGAAGGCTGGAATTCTCAGGGACTCCTAAGAGTCGTTCCGAGCGTTCCTAAGACCCAGAAACTCTGGGTATTCAGAACAGAAGATATTTAATGCAGAGAACTGGACGCACAGGTAGTGGCAGGACTAAGAACCACCACAAGATGGTAAAGCAACACCAGGAAGCTAGTACCGCATTTAGGTTGGCGGAGCCAGAGGAGCAGTGATGTCAGAGTCTAGGGGCTGGAATCCCTGGTTGGGTCCCGAATCCCACCAGGCTCGCCTGGCAGGAGCTGAAGCACCAGGGAGATCCAGCTCTGCCAGAACACTACCTGAGGCCCGGAGAATAGGCTGGCTGTTTTCTTTCTCTGCCTCTCTGTCTCCCACCGCAGCCAAAGCCACGTGGCCAAAGCCACCTGACAGGAGTCTGGGAAACCCAGTCTGTAAGGGGCTGACACAGAGTGGAGCAGAGCGAGGGCAGACAGCCCCAGGGTCAGGCAGGAGCCTGTCACAGAAAGCAAGCACACATCTGGATATTTAATTTAGAAAAAAAAGATTAGGTCAGCAAAGAGCATCCACACATCACAGTTGGGTTGATGTGTAACCTGTATAAAGAAACCGTCAGCAAATTTCTCTGTAACATGCCAGATTATAAATATTTTAGATGTTCAAGCCATAGGATCAGTATCACAGCTCCTCAGTTCTGCTGTTGTATTGCCAAAGCAGCCACAGATAATGCCTATGACTGGGAAAGCCTGTGACCCAATAAAACAGTATTTAAAAAAACAGGCAGAAGGACAGATCTGGCCCAGAGGCCTTAGTGTGCCAAGCATGGTCTGGAGGGCTAGCCATCACCCCAGACGTAACCAGCCCACTGTGTGATACGGACACAAAGCACTGCTCAGCGATGTGAGTTCCTCCTAGTTGCCATCAAAAATTACACACAAATTATATAAAAATAATTAGTAAGTTTGAAACCATTCTGTGACATAGGTGTTGGAATAAAGAGGGATACTCGTGTAATAACATGCATGTGAATTTGGAGGAATGGAAAGGAGATACAGTCAAAGACTTAGGCCTTCAGGAGTGTAGACAAAGGATAACTGAAGAGGAAATGTCAATCCCTTTAGCACTATCCCTGTGACCATTTGTATTCTAGGTCGGACTAGCAGGTCAGATATTCTACAGGAGTCTAGCTCTGGAGAACATGGAAATGTGGGAAAATGGTTTTGAGGTCAAGACAGGGAATACAGTGTTTAAAAGAGTCGACTGATTTTCCTTGTTGCTGAACTTCTCAAAGCCTTCAATGTACCAATGTTAATTATAAAGTTCCAAAAGTGGAGAGGGAGGCATTATTACACAACTCTTAAACACAGGGCACTTTAATTTGCAGAACATCTTGAAAGAGCTACACCCCTCAGAATACACTTGTGAAAAGTCTCCTTTAAAACTAGAGGGGTTTCCGAGAGTTCCAGGAAGATGGCAGCATGAACAGGGTGGCGGAAATCTCCTCCCAAACCATATATATTTATGAAAATACAACAAATACAACTATTCCTAAAAGAGAGACCAGAAGATACAGGACAGCACCCAGCCTGCATCTATACCTGAGAGGACTCGGCACCCTGCGAGGCGGGTAAGATAAGGAGGAGCGTTCCGGCAGAACCCGAGCACTTCCCCACCCCAGCTCACCAGTGGGAGGAGAGGATTCAGAGCTGGGAGGGAGCGTAAGTACAGGCCCACGAAATAACCAGCCCCGGTGATCTGCACCGGGAGCACTGACACACATCGTGCAGTGTATCGGAGATTGGAGAAACAGAGGGTGCAGGATCTGAGCTGGGTAATGCACTGGGTCCTCACAGCTGGCTCCCAGCACAAAAGAAAAGCATGCACTTTTTTTAGCGGTCTTAAAGAGATAGGGGCCCAATGGAGGAGCAGGATCATCCCAGCACACTCAGCCCAGCAGGCTGGGAGTCCTGGGGAATTTCCGACACCTTGGCTGGCAACTGGGAAAAAGTAGGCGCACTGACACTTCCCACAGAGATCAGCAGCCTCCCATTCATTTCCGCCTAAGCCAGAGCTACAAAGGGCCCTGTGGAGTGGCGCAGCCATGGCTGCAGAATAGTGGAGCAACAGCTCCACCTACAGCATCCCCACAGAATGTACTCCCAGCGGGCGTCTTTTGTTTTTATCTTTTCTTTTCTTTTCTTTCTTTTCATTCTTTCTTTTCTTTCTCTCCTTTCTTTTATTTTTTATCTTAAAGACCCAGCTGACATACCTGGCACCTACCAGTGACCACTTCTATCATGAGGAAAAGACAGAGGAATATGGTACAAACAAAGCTTAGCCAGACAACCCCAGAGAGGGATCCTGTTGGGATGGACATGCACAATCTTCCTGAAAAAGAATTCAGAATAAAAGTCATAACCATACTGATGGATCTACAGAGAAATGTGCAAGAGCTGAGGGAGGAAGTGAGAGAAGTGAGGAAAGACAATGCAGAAATGAGACAAGCGATTGATGGGCTTAGCAGCAGACTGGATGAGATGCAAGAGACTGTTAATGGAATAGAAATCAGAGAACCGGAATACAGAGCAGCTGAGGCAGAGAGAGATAAAAGGATCTCTAGGAATGAAAGAATATTAAGAGAACTGTGTGACCAATCCAAACGGAACAATATTAGCATTATAGGAGTACCAGAGGAAGAAGAGAGAGAAAAAGGGATAGAAAGTGTCTTTGATGAAATAATTGCTGAAAACTTCCCCATGCTGGGGAAGGAAATAGACCCTCAGTCCACAGAAACCCACAGATCTCCCAATACAAGGGACCCAAGGAAGACAACACCAAGACACATAATAATTAAAATGGCAAAGATCAAAGATAAGGACAGAGTATTAAAGGCAGCGAGAGAGAGAAAAAAGATCACCTACAAAGGAAAACCCATCAGACTATCATCAGACTTCTCAGCAGAAACCTTACAGGCCAGAAGAGAATGGCATGATATATTTAACGTAATGAAACAGAAGGGCCTCGAACCAAGAATATTGTATCCAGCACTATCATTTAAATATGATGGAGGGGTTAAACAATTTCCAGACAAGAAAAAGCTGAGAGAGTTTGCCTCCCATAAACCACCTCTACAGGATATCTTAAATGGACTGCACTAGAGGGAAGCACTCCTAAGGCTAAAAAGATGTAACCAGAGAAAATAAAATCATAGCAAAGAAAGCAGACCATCCAAATACTAACTAAAGGCAAAGAATAAAACACCTAGTATATAAAGAATGGAGGAGGAAGAATAAGAAGGGAGAGAAATAAAGAAACATCAGACTGTGTTGACAATAATTTAACAAGAAAGTTAAGTTAGATTGTCAGATAGTAAAGAAGCAACCCTTGAACCTTTGGTAACCATGAATCTAAAGCCAGCAATGGCAATAAGTACATATCTATCGATAACTACCCTAAATGTAAATGGACTGAATGCACCAATCAAAAGACACAGAGTAATAGAATGGATAAAAAAGCAAAACCCATCTATATCCTGCTTACAAGAGACTCACCTCAAACCCAAAGATACACACAGACTAAAAGTAAAGAGATGGAAAAGAATATTTCATGCAAACAACAAGGAGAAAAAAGCAGGTGTTGTAGTACTTGTATCAGGCAAAATAGACTTCAAAATGAAGAAAGTAGCAAGAGATAAAGAAGGACATTACATAATGATAAAGGGGTCAGTCCAACAAGAGGATATAACCATTATAAATATATCTGCAACCAACACAGGAGCATCAGCATATGTGAAACAAATACTAACAGAATTGAAGGAGGAAATACACAGTAATGCATTCATTTTAGGAGACTTCAACACACCACTCACTCCAAAGGACAGATCAACCAGACAGAAAATAAGTAGAGACACAGAGGTACTGAACAACCAATAGAACAAATGGACCTAACAGACATCTACAGAACTCTACACCCAAAAGCAACAAGATACACATTCTTCTCAAGTGCACATGGAACATTTTCCAGAATAGACCACATACTAGGCCACAAAAAGAACCTCAGGAAATTCAAAAATATTGAAATTCTATCAACCAACTTCTCAGATCACAAAGGCATAAAACTAGAGATAAATTTTAGAAAGAAAACAAAAAGGCTCACAAACACATGGAGACTTAACAACATTCTCCTAATTAATCAATGGGTTAATGACTAAATCAAAACATAAATCAAAGAATATATGGAGACTAATAACAACAACACAAAGCCACAACTTCTGTGGGACACAGCAAAGGCAGTTCGAAGAGGAAAGTATATTGCAACCCAGGCCTATTTAAAGAAGGAAGAACATTCCCAAATGAATAGTCTAAAGACAAAATTACTGAAACTGGAAAAAGAAGAACAAATGAGGCCCAAAGTCAACAGAAGGAGGGACATAATAAAGATCAGACAATAAATAAATAAAATTGAGAAGAATAAAACAATAGAAAAAACTCAATGAAACCAAGAGCTGGTTCTTTCAAAAAATAAGCAAAATAGATAAACCCCTAGCCAGACTCATTAAGATAAAAAGAGAATCTACACACATAAACAGAATCAGAAATGAGAAAGGAAAAATAACGACGGACCCCACAGAAATACAAAGAATTATAAGAGAATATTACGAGCATCTATATGCTAACAAGCTGCAAAACCTAGGAGAAATGGACAACTTCTTAGAAAAATACAACCTTCCAACACTGACCAAACAAGAAACAGAAAAACTAAACAGACCAATAACCAGCAACGAAATTGAATCAGTAATCAAAAAACTATCCAAGAACAAAACTCCCAGACCAGATGGCTTCACCTCTGAATTCTACCAGACATATAGAGAAGAAATAACACCCACTCTCCTTAAAGTTTTCCAAAAAATAGAAGAGGAGGGAATACTTACAAACTCATTCTATGAAGCCAGCATCACTCTAATTCCAAAACAGGGCAAAGACCTCACCAAAAAAGAAAATTACAGACCAATATCCCTGAAGAACGTAGAACCAAAAATACTCAACAAAATATTAGCAAACTGAATTCAAAAATACATCAAGAGGATCATACACCATGATCAAGTGGGATTCATCCCAGGGATGCAAGGATGGTACAACATTCGAAAATCCATCAACATCATCCATCACATCAATAAAAAGAAGAACAAAAACCACATGATCATCTCCATAGATTCTGAAAAAGCATTTGACAAAATTCAGCATCCATTCATGATTAAAACTCTCAAAAAAGTGGATATAGAGGGCAAGTACCTCAACATAATAAAGGCCATATATGACAAACCCACAGCTAACATCATACTTAACAGCGAGAAGCTGAAAGCTTTTCATCTAAGATCGGGAACAAGACAGGGATGCCCACTCTCTCCACTGTTATTCAACACAGTACTGGAGGTCCTAGCCACGGCAATCAGACAAAACAAAGAACTACAAGGCATCCAGATTAGTAAAGAAGAAGTCAAATTGTCACTATTTGCAGATGACATGATATTGTACATAAAAAACCCTAAAAACTCCACTCCAAAACTACTAGAACTAATATCTGAATTCAGCAAAGTTGCAGGATACATAATTAACACACAGAAATCTGTTGCATTCCTATACACTAACGATGAACTAACAGAAAGAGAAATCAAGAAAACAATTCCATTCTCAATTGCATCAAAAAGGATAAAATACCTAGGAATAAACCTAACAAAGGAAGTGAAAAACTTATACTCTGAAAACTACAAGACTCTCTTAAGAGAAATTAAAGATGACACTAACAAATAGAAATTCATCCCATGCTGTTGGCTAGGAAGAATAAATATTGTCAAAATGGCTCTACTACCTAAAACAATCTACAGATTCAACACAATCCCTATCAAAATACCAACAGCTTTCTTCAATAAACTGGAACAAATAATTCTAAAATACATATGGAACCACAAAAGACCCTGAATAGCCAAAGCATTCCTGAGAAGGAGGAATAAAATGGGGAATTAAGCTCCCTGACTTCAAGCTCTACTACAAAGCCACAGTAATCAAGACAATTTGGTATTGGCACAAAAACAGACCCACAGACCAGTGGAACAGAATAGAAAATCCAAACACTAACCCAAACATATACAGTCAATTAATATTTGATAAAGGAGACTTGGATATACAATGGGGAGATGACAGCCTCTTCAGCAGCTGGAGGTGGAAAAACTGGACAGCTACATGTAAGGGAATGAAATTGGACTACTGTCTGACCCCATACACAAAGGTAAACTCAAGGTGGATCAAAGACCTGAATGTAAGTCATGAAACCATAAAACTCTTTGAAAAAAACATTGCAAAATCTCTTGGACATAAACATGAATGACTTCTTCATGAACATATTTCCCTGGGAAAGGGAAACAAAAGCAAAAATGAACAAGTGGGACTATATCAAGCTGGAAAGATTCTGTACAGCAAAGGACACCATCAGTAGAACAAAAAGACATCCTGCAGTATGGGAGAATATATTCATAAATGACGCGTCTGATAAGGGGGTGACATCCAAAATATATAAAGAACTCATCCACCTCAACAAACAAAAAGCAAATAATCCAATTAATAAATGGGCAGAGGACATGAATAAACACTTCTCCAAAGAAGAAATTCAGATGGCCAACAGGCCAATGAAAAGATGCTCCACATCGCTAAACATCAGAGAAATGCAGATTAAAACCACAATGAGATATCATCTCACACCAGTGAGGATGGCCAACACCCAAAACACAAACAACAACAAATGTTGGTGAGGATGTGGAGAAAAGGGAACCCTCCTACACTGCTGGTGGGAATGCAAATTAGTTCAACCATTGTGGAAAGCAGTATGGAGGTTCCTCAAAAAACTCAAAATAGAAATACCATTTGACCCAGGAATCCCACTCCTAGGAACTTACCCTAAGAATGCAGCAAACCAATTTGAAAAAGACATATGCACCCCTATGTTTATCGCAGCACTATTTACAATAGCCAAGAAATGGAAGCAACCTAAGTGTCCATCAGTAGATGAATGGATAAAGAAGAGGTGGTACATGTACACAATGGAATATTATTCAGCCATAAGAAGAAAACAAATCCTACCATTTGCAACAACATGGATGGAGCTAGAGGGTATTATGCTCAGTGAAATAAGCCAAACCGAAAAAGACAAGTATCAAATGATTTCACTCACATGTGGAGTATAAGAACAAAGAAAAAAACTGAAGGGACAAAACAGCAGCCGACTCACAGAACCAAAGAACGGACTAATAGTTATGAAAGGGAGAGGGACTGGGAAAGATGGGTAGGAAGGGAGGGATAAAGGGGAAAAAAGGGGCATTACGATTAGCAGATGTAATGTTGGGGGGGCACGGGGAGGGCTGTACAACTCAGAGAAGACAAGTAGTGACTCTATAGCATCTCACTACGCTGATGGACAGTGATTGTAATGGGTTTGGTGGGGGGTACCTGGCGAAGGGGGTAGTTTAATAACCATAATATTGCACATGTAATTGTAGATTAATGAAACCAAAATAAATTATAAAAAGAAAAGAAAAAAAACTAGAGGGGTTTCATGCTTTCCAAAGTGTATTGTTCATGATTAGGTTTATTTTTCAGACTGCTTTACCCTTTGATATGTGACAGACATGCTTGTTAGATTTCTTCTAAATACCATGTAAAAACTGCAGAACTGTTTAGATGTTGTCCAGAGGGCTGCAATACTCATAATATATATTTTCTAGCAATTTGATATCTTTAGGAAATGTCTAGCATCCACAATATTAAGAATAAATAAATTCAGTTAAAATGCTGCCATTAAAATAACTTTCTTGTATTTCTTTCTAAAATCAAAAGGATAATTCTACTTCTTTAGCAAGGCAATCCCAAGCAAAGGAAAACCCAGACCTGCAGCTCCCCTACCTTTTACATGTGACATCTTCGTGTGTGGCCTTCCCAGGTTCTGCCATCCCAAGTCGTGGTTTGAGTAATGACCGTGATTTCGATCTCGGTGCCGAGTTCCGTCCAGAGCTGGGATGTGAGGGGTTAAGATGCTTTCAGTGACCGGGATGCAGATGCCTGGAGATGGTTGGTAAGCAGTTAGACATTCAGTTCTATAAAGTGTGTTCCTTATCCATGCATGTATTCTTATGGGAGGTACAAAGCCATCTATCACCTATCTACTTATCTATCATCTATCTATCTATGTATCATCTATCTATCTATCTATCTATCTATCTATCTATCTATCTATCTATCATCATCACCCATCTATTCCTTCATCCATTCATTTATTTACATATTTACTGAGATGGAGTATTGGCTAGTTTGGCCCTGAGCCAGGCTTCCTTGATTAGAATCTTGTCTCTCTCAAGATCAAGTGACCTTGGGCATAAAAAGTAATAAAAACAGAATTAATTTCACTGTTACTGTGAATATATGTGAAGTGCTTAGAAAAGTGACATAGTAAAGTAATAAATTAATATTAGCTATTAGTACTTTAAAATTGTCTGACCAGACATCCATCTTCAGGATCTAGCTTCTTTTGTTCAGTCAACTGTGCAATCCTGTTATAAAACTGTAAACATCTCTAATGGTATGAGATCTTTCCTTCACCTCCTGTCCAAGAAACTCCCAGGATGACTATGCCCAGAGGTCAGGAAGAAGTATATATATAATGTGAGCCTATTTAATGTTGTTTTGTATGACAAAAGGTATGTTTCTGACTATCTTCTGCAATTATTTAATGGTTTCACTATGTGTTGTCTATGATTCTATATTTCATTGTAATGCTAGACTGTCTGCCTATAAATTCATGGAGATCGGGGGAAGCCATGCTTAAGGAAAGGCTGGGAATAGACTCCTGTGTCTCCTTTTGGAGGCACCAGCCACCCCATCACCATCTGAGGGTGCCACGAGGAGGACCTTTAAGAGAGGGCACCATGAATATGATAATCAAAGCATGAAACGGCTGTGACTCTGCAAGAGGAACTCACAGCTGGGTCGCTAAATCACAGCAGGTTACTTCTTCGGTCCTTTCGCATGTACACATTTCTGTGTTTGGTGGAACAGAACATCTAGCTATTTCCATCTGACATATCAACATGGCACTCCTAAATCGCCATGGGTTATAAAATACGGAAGGTGACCAGAGCCCAGAAATACTGATTTGGGACATAATCCGGGTAATCGTACATGGATCTGAACCATGATCCAATCCCTGTCAGTGTTAAAAGCCTCCTTACATTTCAAGGGCTGACGAGGAGAATTTAGGCTACCTTCCAGACAGGCCTCGTACATGAAAAGAATGAGCCCAGCAACACTGAGCTAGATCTTTACCGTTACTGCAGCGGGTGCCAGGACAACACATGCCGTCTCTATGGCAGCGCTTCTTTTTCCTGCGACATGCCATGCAGGCCGACGCTCCCTGGTGGGGACTGTGGCAGTACCTCCCCATCTCACATTCCTTATCACTGCTGCAGGGGTAGGCCTGTTGGGAAGTGGAGCAAAGCACCAAAGGCAGAGTGGGTTAGATCCTATAACCCCTGTGAAAAGTTACCGTGGTGAATCATGATGGAAAATAACCCACGATATGCCCCTCCTTGAGGGAACTGTACCGCTGTGACAATGTCCTGAGTCCAGATCCTACCCAGTGACTTACTTAACTGGGAACCTGATAAACACTGATTGTTGATGGTGACAAAGATAGAGTGGACACCATTCATAGATTTCATTGGCATGACACTGGATTTGGAACTGAGACTTTGTGTTGACGAGGAGAGCCCTTAAGAGCAATTTTGGGGCCTCAGAAACAGTTGTAACTTGTTATACTGCCACCTATTTAAGGTGTAGATGAAGCAGTCAGTCTGGCTGCTCCATTTTTCATCTGCTAAACTAGGATGAGGGGAAGGTCAAATAAAAAAAAATAAGGGCTGTGCTAGATGCTAAAACACATCTCCTCCCCAATTCTGAAACAAATATTTTAAGAGTGACTCTCCCCAATTCCTGCCTGAGAGGAGCAAGGAGGAGAACCATTTCCAGAACAGTGTGAGGCAATGAACTGTTGGGCACAGAGAAGTCCAGGAGCGCAGTGTCCTCATTCCAGACCCGTGATGAGCAGCCACAGGGTCTGAGCGGTCAGAGATGCTGCTATTACATCACCATGTTCTTAGGAAACTGAAAAGCAGGCTCCTTACACACAAAAATAGCCCTAAGGGCTACTGCTCCATCAACTTATACAGAAAGGACTTCTGTTTCCACATTTCTCTACCAAGTTGTATGTTCAGAAGGTTCCTTAGGCAGGTTCACATAAAAGAACAGAAATACATTCTCCACTTAGGCCCTCCTTGCCTCTTGGAAGTCATCGGAACACTTCAAATGTCCCAGTTTTCAGAGACTGATTGTTGAGAAACTGAAACACCCCACCACGTATCAACTTACATTTTGAGGCATGTTTACAGGGAGACTTATTTGAAAGTCCTTTTTTCACTTAATTTTTTTTCTGATTTTCAAACTAATGCATGTTTTTAAATTAAAAAATAGGAAAAAAACCAGAAGCTATGTAGTTGTTTCTAAGCAATCACAAATTATTTGAACCTAAAGCTAGAGGAAGAAATGTTTGCGACCCTCAAATAATCAGTGTGATTTGAATGCTTTACTTAGGAACCGAGGTCTAATGGCTGAAGTGGGTCTGCAGTGCACATCCCTTTTCCCCCTTCTCTCCCCCTCTCACTCTCTTTCTCTCTCTGTTTCTTCCATCACCTTTTCTCCCTTACCCTTCTTCTACTATGTGTGCATAATTCATCCCCACGTGATTTCCACTTAGACCTGACCATCTTCAGTTAGAAACAAATGTGAAATTGCCATGTGAGTCCGAAATCTTTATACGTTGTTCTATGAGGAAAAAAAAGTACCTGAGCATCATTATAACTTACTGTTTACCCTCAAAAGAAAATAGAAAATAGAAAAACCAATAGCTTCAAATTGAAAGTGCTTTTGAAGGATTGCACAGTGCTAATGTTTGGGGGCTACATTATAATTGGAGCCAGTAAGAGCTATACAATGAATTTGCATATTATTGTCCCACTCTGGAACTCCATCATTAAGCTTAAGAGAGAATCTGAATGAGGTTGGATTCAGAGTTTTAGGCCATTTTTTCAAGAATCCAAGACTGATGAAAACAAATGTCACTTCCAGCCTTGCCACACTCCTCCCGCCAAGCACTTTACTCCCTTCGTACTTAAACCCAATTAATCTTAACTGAAATACAATTCACATGTTTCTGATTCATTTACATTTATTTCATTAAATTATTTTGCAGGAAACATTTGATGTCTTAGAATATTTTTTCATTCTGTAAAAATAGAGCATGTTCTTTCAATGGTGTGGATAAAATGAGAGCTCCTGTGGCCAGGATTCTCACCTGGCCCCTGGTTGACTAGCTCACTGCACACCTGTGGACAATACATGGCTGTTGACTCTATATAAAGAGCTCCGCTGAGTGCTCTGGGTGCGACACTGTGGTATGGCTGCAAGGCTGCAGGAGAGCAGAGCAGAGACTGGAGTGGTAGCGCCAAGGACGGAGGCCCAGAGGACGGCTGTGTGGGATGACTGTGTGGTACAGTTGTGCCAACAGAGAGGCCCAGAGGACGGCTGTGCCGACAGAGGGGCCCAGAGGACCACTGTGCAGACAGAGGGGCCCAGAGGCAGGGACCGGCTTACTGCATGCAGACTCATTCTGAGTGAACAGGATTTTAGTGACTGACCTGCCACCGTGGAAATAAAGTTGGGTATAACCCTTTCACCCCAAGAATGTTTTGCTGTCAATTTCTTTGGTCACACTGAATCCACAGCAAACTTGCCCGGGGCTGAAACCCATTGGCAAGACAAACGGAAATAAACACATGCCACCTAAAACATCAGGTACAATTTACGACTCAAACAACAAATCTTCAAGGGAGTCTTAGTATAGAATAATACTTGACTAGATCCCTAGAAAATAGTCTATATGGTAGAAAGCAAGTTGTTTGTTAAGTGTGGCAGTTCATTTATGTAGAAAATTGTGGAAGCCAGATCATCATCTTCCCAGTCTCAGTTGATGGGAAATGGAAAATATTTGATACAGATGATATTTCAAAAAGTAATATGGACAGCAGTCCTTTCTTTGACTAGGATCATAGTAAAAGTATACAGTTTTTCAGAGGGAAGCTCACCTTGTCTAAGAGACAGTATATTAAGCACTCATAGTTTTATTATGCCCCAAGATAGCTTTCAATTGGCTTGAAATAGAAATGACACAGGCAGATAAAGTATGCAGGAAATTTTTTTAGATGGAACATTATTGTTAATGTGAATTTGTACTTGGAATGGAATCCCAGAATATAATATTAAGAGGAATTCTTTGACAATTAAAAAAAAAGTAATTCTTGAAATGTAAGGTTATATTACCTTCTACTGTGCTTATGAAACTCCTGTCTCCAAAACACAGCCTTCAGATATGAATAAAATCAAGAAAGGATGAGACAATTTGATTGAAGCAGGTTTTAGGAAAAGCAAGTGGTATTTGGGGGTATGCCTTGCCTTCTGAAGTCAATGTTCTCCCCGCATGGATCTACGCAGCCATAAAGTTTCCCTTGGCACAACCATGAACAAAGAAACTGACAGTGAGAAAATACAGATCTGACCCATTAATAGCAACTCTCATGTTTTCAGCCTAATGCATTATTTTCAGTAAAGTTTTAAACAAGAAATTTTCAACTCAAGTATGCAAGCTCTGCTACTTGTTCTTGAGTTTTTTCTTCATGAACCCCTTCCACATATGGAGATGGTGTCATAGTAAGCAAGACAGAGAGAGAGAGGGCAGGCAGGGGGCATGGGGAAGGGGGACAGCACATGGTCACAGCAGTCGTGGAGGACCCTGAAGAGGGAATTCTGTGCTTCCACAGAAGTGCCACGCAGGAACTCTCCCATCGGGAATTACTTTAGCCTTCAAAGGCTCTCCCTGGTCCTATTTGATGATGCCTTTGTGACAAACAAAAAGTGAATTTGAGTAATCCAAGTTTCTTTAGAAAAGGAAAAATGCTAACCCGGTGCTTAGTGTATAAATGAATAAGAAGACTGATTTTTGTTTTAACCTGCTATGGAAATTACTAATAGTGAAACTTTATGGCTCTTCATATACTTGACTTTCAGCGAACCATCTGAGGAACAGTGACAGTCTGTGTGGAAGACCGGAAATCAAGTGAAAGAATTAGGAAAAGCTGTTAGGAGCCTGTCCAAACAAAAATGTTCCAGAACTGCATCAGTGATTCTGCAGGGAGCATCCCGGGAGACCCGCCCTCGTGCACGTCATTCATGACTTAGCCTTAGTCACCACCTGGGAGATGGATTCATTTGAGACACCTGATAATAGCAGACGACGGGCCATAAATTAAGAATGTGCAAGGGCTGTCCATGCAGGCCACAAAACAAAGAAGTTGTGCCCAACCCCCTTTCTAGGCTAAAAATAGGGTGTTGTTCTGTAAACAGCGTGCTCCTTATCTTTACAACCAAGACCTGAACTAAAAGGGCGAGCCCATTGGACACAGCTTGAAATATAGTCTATCAGAAATACGCGCTTCTTTTTATGAGAGGCCTTTTTTAAAAAGTCCACTTACTCTGTGCTAATTGGGAATCATTATTTAACATTTATCACGGAAATGAAAAGAGGTTAAGTAACTTCGGCAATAAAAGGAACAAAGTCATATGCGCCCAGCAGCTGAGGATCTGGGGACTCCAGCCCTGCGCGGGCTCCCAGCCCTCCCTGAAAGGTGTCACGAGTAAGAGCACTTAATAGTGGCAGTTTAGTGCCCACACAGAAGGTGATCGAGTGGTGACCTATATTCTGAATTTAGAGATTAGAAAAATAAACTTGGCCACTTCTCTCTCTAGAAGCCTCTAAATACCAACAGCATGTCCTGGTGCAGCTGTTGGGAAAACAGAATACCGCAGAGAACACTGACAAGGCTCTGAACAAGATTTTCTCATTCCATTTCTTGACAACAGTTTTATGTCGACCTATACTCGGTGGGATTAGAGTTATAAGCAAAAGCCTATCATGCAAATAATGACAATTAAATAATCTAGTGAACAAAATGAAATGAACTGTTATTGCACTTACTTAAACTAATTGGACTCTTTCCTTTTTTTCAGTTCATCTCAAACCTGAAGGGAGAAAAGGCCTATTAATTTGAGACTTAGATTTCGGGGGTGAATTTACTTTTATTTTTCAATGACTATACCCAACTCTTAGAAGACCCAAACATAACAATGAGGTAATCAGATCCCTAAAGGGGATGAAATGAGACAGTGTTTCAGGTTATCTCGGCAGACTGGCTAGGGAACAGACCTTTGGCCACAATTAAACCTTTAGTTTTACTCCTGAGTTTTCAAAATAATGACATTGTTCCTGTTTAATGATTGGGGAGGAAAGAAGAGAGAAACATCACAAAGTGTTCATGTGGGATGGCCACCCATCTGGACTCTTGCAAGATTGTCCTAGATTTGTTGTTGTTTAAGTCGGGACAATCCTTTGTCCCCGCAAGCACTCTTTGTAACAATCTCGGAAGTTTTCTGGAGCCAGAAAGCCGTCATCAGCTGGGCAGGCAGAAAAAAAAAAAAAAAGCCTGCAGGGGAAAGACCCAGCTGTGGGAATGAAAAACATTCGGGGAGAATGTTCAGAGGCAAGTAGCAGGCAACGGCTGGGGGTGGGAACGTCTGGGGTCTCAGCGCGCACAGCAGAAGGCTGGCAATTACATTTGGGAAACCAGAGCAGACTGGCTTCGCTTAGGTCCTCAGAGAGATGATTAATTTCCCTCGTCATGAGATTCCATATGATAGATCTATATTTCAATGAACATTCAAGGCATGCTACCCTTTAAGGTGGTTGTTTCAAAATCAGACCCAAAAACTGCAACTCAGGAGGTACAGGGACATATAACTCAATCTGGCTAATGTGCCCTAGTGATACTGCACGCCAAACGCTGTGTAATCTGATCTTTTCCTTTGGTCACAATTACCTCCAGCGGATTGGGGTGTATTAGATGCATCTTTGAGGATTCCTGAACATAAGGCCAGGAGGACTGAGCTATATTAAATTTGAGGGGAAAAGTTCAGATATTTCACGATGTTCTGGATATGTGCCATAGGTTCATTAGGCAGCTGCTTGGGTATTCATTCAATATTCAATAATGATTTATTCAGCATTTATTTATTGAACACCAGTGATTCAGACACAACTAGTTCAGTGATCTTCAAATGTTTCGCCAGTGTCATTCCTAAAATAATTTTGAAACACATATCCTCTCATATATAATATGCAAAATTTTTCAGTATAAGTTTAAATTTGCTTTATTAATTGATATATAATGTCAAACCTTTTATAACATGAAGTTCACAGTAATTTGACATGATTCAAAAAATAAAATAGCTGTTCCCTATCTATTGATCAATTAGCATACGGATCTTAAAATAAATCACAACATATTTTTTCTTGAAAAACTTAGTCTTAGAAAAGATTCGGTTAAATTTTAAAATATACAAGTCATCATGATAATTATGGATGTTCTGTACCCAGAACATTCCAACTGGGGCCAAGCTTCACTTTTAAAATAATAAGACAAGGAAAGAAAATGCTTTTATGTGTTTAGTATGCCCTGATCAACCATTAAGAATATCTTTGTTAAAACCAATATTCCAAATTCTACTTTAGTTTGTCATCCAAAAAAAGTTTTTGTACCTCTGGCTAATGCAGTATATCAAGATCTGGAATGCATGACGGTCTTGCCTTTTTTCCCTATAAAATGGCAGAAGACTTATTGTGAACACAGGCATATTCCCAGACAATTTTAAGAAAAAGAACCATGGCGGTGGAGGATTTGGAAATTGATTCCCTTAAAACAATTCATGCTGTGCACACCAGGAAAACCTTTGAGTACCTTTTTGCACATACTCATTTCAAGGCTAAGGTTGCTACACATTTGGGTTTTGATATAAAAGTTCAGAGCTGACAGAATTTCTACTAAAACTGCCTGGATTATAAATCAGGAATGAAGGATTTCTGCCAATGGCCCATTAACTTTCTTAGTGTATCCAGAAAGCCTCACTCAAATCATAAGAACCAATAATTCTATGAAATAAAGGGCCTTGCCTTCATTTGCTCCACCCTGTTCTCTGTATGTCATTAAGCAGAAAAGAGATTCCAGGGAATTCTCTACTTTGAACATAGACCACATTCTCAACTCTAACATGTACATTACTGTTATTGATTGTGGGGTAAATGGAGAGAACTAACCCTTCCCATATGGTCTCAGTACTTAGAGAAATCTAAACCATGTAGTTTACCTGGATTTTTATTTTTGCCTGTTTTGACCCATTTCCCCCTCATTTGGAATATTCAGGACAAAACCCTTCTATCACATGGTCAGAAAGCAGTCTCAGGAGTGCTTCTGCAGCCGTGATTGGAACCCTTATACTCCATATGTAATTAGAAAGCCCTTTACAATTCTGAAATTGGTTGAGTAAACCCAAAACAGAGGAAGGAACTAAACAATTTCAACTTTTCTTCCAAATCCGGATTGAAAGTCTATAATATAAAAATTTCATCATAGCCTTACAAATGTGCCTGACCTCATGACCTTCAGAAAGGTAACATGATAATAAGTTTGGAGTTACACTGCAATTTTACCTCCACAATTATCTGTTCCAAGTTACTTACTCAACTGAATCTGTTTCCTCCTTCATAAAGTAGATATAATTCCTACCTTCAGCAGTGTTTCCCTACTTGCCTAATCTTTCAAATCTCTGGAGTTTTCTTTGAAAACTACTTATTCACCGACACTATCTTAGAGACTCTAATTCTGTAGGATGGGATGTGGTCTAGGAATCTGTATTTTTAATAAATATTTTCCTGGTGATCATATATGATAAGGTAAGACAGGGAAACACTGCTTTAGAGAATTGTTGCAAAGATCAGGGATGCCTCTTGTGTATACATCATACAGATAATGTTTGGTCTGTATGAGATATGGACTCAGTATTATCTCCCTGAGAGATACAGATCTAAGTGGGAGACAGGTTCCCTGACATCAGCTTGAGTCTAAGAGAGTCACTGACGACAGCTGTTTCCAGGCAGGTTCACCTTCACTCCTAATCAGGCACTGAGCTTTAGGGGTGGGCTTGAGAATTTCTAAAATTATATGAAAAAATAAAGTAACATACAACAAACACACCAGTGCACTTTAGAAGCTCAGTGTAGACTCAGAGCTGTCAACACACCCATTGTGACTGGGCTGTTTCATACCCTCGTGTGGTGTACACCCGTGTTTTGGCAATGCATAGCTTTGCAGTTTTGTCTCTTGCGTCCTACAGGGCTTTACAGAACAAGGACTCTTCCTCCCCGTATCAACTATGATAAACAGATGATGTGTGTTTTCATTATTTTCTCCTCTTTGTATATCATCAAATTTCCCTTGCCAATGAAAATCACATTTAAAATTCAAATAGTGATGTCCAGGTATATCTGAGAACTTCACATATTTTCAAATTGCTGTTTATAGAAGATCTTCTTAGTGATTATAAGACAAACAGGTCAATGTTGGCAAATAGTTTTGTGCCTAAATGTAAACACTTGTGAGTTTTAAATGTTATATGAGTTTGAGTCATTTTCACTTACAATATTATGAGTTTAGAAATGAGGATATGAGAATCCTGTGATGTGTGTGTGTGTGTGTGTGTACATATGCTATCTTTCATTATCTGGGAAAGTACACCTAAGAATTGTGTAATGGAATTTACCCATGAGAAGGTAGACAGTGTGGTTTAGAACAGGGAAAAGAGGAAATCTTTGTTCCATGTAAACCCTATCAAACATTATAATTTGCAATAGGTGCATGTATTGTCTATTAAAATTAACACAATTTTTAAAAGAACTAATATTATGGTATTCAAAGTGAAATTTCTTATTCCTCATTAACGTATGCCTCATGGTTTCCATAGTAGGAAGGCCTGGGAGAACTTGGGTCTCCTAGAGCTGGCCTTCTCCTTGCCAGAACATCAAGAATCCAGAGTGAAGTTTCTTGATTAGAAATTTTCTCTTTTGTTTCATAAATGTCACCTTGTTAGCAGAATCAGGGTACCAATTCAGCATTCAAGTTTTATATATATGTATATACACAAGCAATCTATTGTTCCAACAATTATTTAATTGAGCTAATGTTTATTGTCTTGACTGATTTCACTTAGTGTAGAACATGCAAACTTTATGCCTCTCTAATCTCATTTAAATCTCTTTCATTTCCCCTAGGAATTAGGCTAGACTAATAATCAATTGACCACTCAGCACATTCTATTCTGATTTTGAGGAAACAGTTGATAGAAGCTGATAAAATTGAAAAGATTGCTCTTTCATCATTGGAAAGATGGAAAAAAGCACAGCAGAATATTCATTTGCAGTGCAAAAGACTTAATTTCTGTTTTAGAACTACTTTAAGTCTTGTACAAATATTACTTGAAATATAAAACATTACCATTCAAACTTAGAGTCATAAACCAGAAGGCAGGAGGTGTTTTGTCCGTCTGGGTGTGTTGGGAGGTGGGGCAGAGCCTGGAGAAGCGTGGCCTAACAGCACTGCCCAGAGGGCTGGAGCAAGAGGTTTGCTCAGTAGCAACTGCCACAATGACTGAGTCAACTAAGACACCTTTTGAGTAAAAAAGTAGGAAGAGGTGGTTCACGGTTCTAACACAGAACTCTGCCAAGTTACTCATCTATTTCTGTCTTTGCCACTTGGAGGAAATAAACAGTAAGTCTGGGAAGAATCCTGGACTAGAATCACAACCCTATCATAAACTACTGAGATCTGGAGGGGGTAAGATGCATGTTACATGTGCAGCAGGAGGAGGGGCTTTATGACGCCCAAGCTCTGGATGAGCCGGCTTGTCTGTTACTAAGAGAAAGAAGTCGAAGTTATGTCATGTAGTCAGTTATGGTACCATCTTTATCCTTTTGTATTTCCCAGCTTGATTCTTTCTCCAGGTAGCCCAAGCTGATAGTTATATAACCTGTAAAACAGGGAAGGGTCTGTGCTCCATGTCAACATTTCATTCTTATTTATTTGGAATGTTCATTTGATAAGGCAGATCTCACATGGAAATTCATATAAGGAGCACTCTAAGTACACTTACATTGTAATTTCTGGGTTCCAAAGATCAGGACAAACTATGTTTGAAAGAGTTTGAACCAGTCTCAGAGTCTCTAACAGAATGACAGTGTTAAAGCATCTGAGTGCAATAGTTGCCTGACTTCCTGACAGATGAAATTACAATCGGCAAAGCTAATCATTTATTTCAGACATTCACAAGACAATCGGGTTGAAAAGTGCCAGCTTGGAGAGTATTTTTATTTTTAGTGCCTGATAACAGCAATTATATGAACACATGTCATTTACTAAAATAAAATACTGTTTCAAAAACTATATCTCAATATACACATGGTGTTACTTCTTAATCTCCTGCTCTCATGAACCAATTTAAATTCTTATTGTGTGGAAGAATGAAGGAGAGGTCAGCACATAGGGACAAAGGAATTTGTGTCTAGCAAACAACATGGTGCAGAGAAAGGCATCACTTATTGGCTTATAATCTACTTTTATAAAAAAAATTCCATTTAAGTGCTTTGCTAAGGAATTGGGAAGGGAGAAAAAATTATGAGCCAGATGACAGATCCTTTGGTTTGTGTGACCCTAGTGTTCAAATCTCCTCCTCAGAAATGTGGTACGTCTTGTGATGACATTCTCAATGTGTTACGAATCCCAAGGAAAATACATTGAAGACGCTGGTCCCCCACACCACCCACATCCCAGTACATCTACTTTAGCAACCAGCACATTCTCAGTAGTGCAACCGAGGTCAGATGATTTGTTACGAGATGAAAAAAAAATGAAATCACATCTGCAGCCATAAGTCACATCCCCTCCATCCCACTGGCCTTTCCAGCCTGTTCAAAAAGTATGCTCCTCTGTGTTTCTGCTGCTTCTTTGTTGAACCTTGTTTATTAGCATGGATCCCCAGAGGTACCAGCACTGGGCTCTTTTTAATACCTCTGTGTCTGGCCTCACATTCCAGCAGACTGCAGCAAATACGGAACTGTAAAGTGTGAGATGGGGGATGGAGTGTGGGAAACAGTGGAGTGCACCTGAGAAAGCCAGGGATTGGGGTAGGTATGTCCTGCCTTAACACAGCTCAAGTACTATTTTGGTTAATAGGAAGTCTAGGCAAATTAATCCAACAAAATTCATTAGCCAAGGGGTTAATAGAGTTCTTGTACAACTTTTCTAGGATCAACCTGTAATTCTATACTACTACTTTCAATATTTTTTTTCGACTCACATCTAACAGTAAAGTGCTTCTAGGCCTATGTATGTGATACTATGTGAAGCCTGTCCTGTTTGTTTTAATCAAAGAAGGCAGCTATGTTACAAAAAGATTATCAGAAAACATTTGTGTTCTTAGCATGGTGTATGAACCTATCTACCTCCCCAGCCCTTGCTTACACGCCCCAGCTATATGGGGCTCCTTGCACGTCTGTCAGTCAGCCACACTCCCTCATGACTATGCATTTGCAAACAATTTTTCTTCTGCCAAAAATACCTTTCCTCCATTCACTCATCAGCGGAATAATTCCAACTAATCATTCAGAGCTTATATCAAGTAACTTCATTTTGGGGAAACCTTCCGGGCTGGCTTCTTATTTACCGCTGATTTGAGTGTCCCACTTAACCTGCAACCCGCTAACACCGCATGCTGTCTGTACTGGCTAAGTGCTCCATAAACCATGTAGAACCTGCAACCGTATTAGCTAGGGACAGCCTACGTACTGAAGAAGAAAAGAGGTTGGTTGGTGAGTGATTTTCCAGCCAGCACCTTGGCTGTGTTTCAACAGTGAGCCTCAGATTCACCTTTTCAAGGGCTGTCATCTGCTCCTTTACATTTCATTCCTATAGCTGGTGACACTTTTCACATATAAATTATCAGAAGTAAGAAGAACACTCTTTCATTCCTAAGTGGCATCAGGGATCTCTACCACTGAAATAATGTTACCCTTACAAGTAGTGGCAGCAAGGACTCGGTTCTTCACATCTTTCCTAACCGTCCTCAGGGAATTGTTTAACTTCCTGCTGGATGGCAGTTGTGACCCTGGGTACTTCTGAGGATCAGATGGCCACATTCTACCTTAACAGCTTTTTCCCAACTTCGCTTTGCCTTCGTTTCTCAGTATCTTTCTCACTGGTGGATCACATTTGATAGTGTTCCTAGTTAACCTCCATTGCTTCTGAGGTATTATTACAGGAAGCAGAAAAGGTGAATAACTCACAATGGCATCCTTTAAAATTCTTGGAGATGGAATACGAAGGGGATTCAGTTTCTTGACACACTGTAGTCACAGCTGTATAGCACCCAGTACATAACAGTGAAAGTAGTTTTTCCAAATGCTCGCCTTGTAGAATGCCCCACCGAAACATTTACTTGATACCTAACTTGTTTAGGACCCTAAATAAATTAATTTAAACAAGGGTCTCACCAGCCCTATTAAATGATTTCAGTCTTATTGGCAATTTTTCCCCCCCAAAATGTGGAAGGTGCTTCTAGGTTTTGAATCAAGTTAATTTCAAATCATGTCTGATTCTTGTCCACACCTATCCAATTCCCCTCATCATGCCACACATCAGAATTTTAGAGACACTCTTAACATTTTTCAGGCCCATCTCCCCAGTTTAAGAATTTAGATAAATTTGCAAAGGACTTTATTCAGCCTAAGCTAGGTTCATATTTGATATTTGTAGAAAGATGATATGAGCCTATTGCCTGGGCAATGAGGTAAGAAATAACTCTCTTCTAGGTGAAATTTCCAAAGTTGCCTGTTTGCTACATGTTTTGAGTCCAGGCAGGGATGTCACTGTGTATTTGAAAAGGTTAAGTTTCTATAAGATTCCTGGACAGCTTAGGTGCATAGTCTAGAGACTAGAGGGATTGGATTCCCTTATTCTATAGGAAGGCGAAAGACACAGCCACACCTGGGCACAGCAGGTATCAGGATGGATTACGGTCTATTTCCTGGATTTAAGTGAGATCACCAGAACTCTATTCACACAAACAAGTCAAGTTGTTTCCAATATTAACATTGGATGAAGTGATTTTTATTACAAAACCCAGCACTAGCCAGGCTCTTTTCTGAGGGCAGATCAAAAGCATGAGGATCTGGTCATGTGCTGCTTTTCATCTCCCCTGCTTGAGCCCAGCACCTCCTAATACACCCCGATCAAATCCTGCCTGGGATTTTAAACAGAAGGGTTTGGAAAAGCCAAGAATGAACTCTGGAAAGAAGACCGCTCATCCCATAGTAACGAGAATTGGAGCTATATCTTGTACCAACTTACAAATAATGATGCCAAGAAACATTAGAATGCCTTTCTTATATAGAGACATTAATAAATAACATTGCTAAAAAGCCCAAAACTGCTCTCTGGGAAACTTCCAAAAAGACATCAGATCTTCAAAACACAGAATCAGTTAAAAGAATAATCACCAAGTTAGTGATTATGCAATAATCATTAATATTCAACAGCAACTGCATATAGAGCTATTTATCTTTCAAGTAGTGCATTCTTAAGTATTGACAAATTAACTCTCTGTGTCTCAACTGCCAATCTACATTTGGAGAGCTCTAGGGAGAACTTAACATCCGTGTTCTGTTCTGGTAATGCCTGCAAGGGGGATCTTTCTGCTGTTAGATAAACATGTTTGGATGTACAGAGATGGAGTCATAATACACACCCGTGTCTGCCGTCTGGCTGGTTTATGGCTGAGTCTCGAACCAATACCCAATCAAAGCAAAATGTGTTTCCAGTGACCCAGCAGCATGGTTTTCATTGAGGACAGACTTGCCGAAAATAATACAAAAATTGTCTGGGAATTTGGGTGCATAACCTGGGTGTGGTGAGGCTGAGCCTTTCATATTTCTCACCAGAGTTTAGTAACTCTGCACATAACCTCAGCCTGGCGTGGATCCTTAAACTCACCATCTCACCAGCCAAACGACTCCTCCTGCTAACAGATGCCACAGTTGCTAGAGCCTCTCTACAAACTGCACATATTTTCATGAGACCTTGAACACGCAGTTCATGATTTCCAGGCTCCTGGAAACTGCAGATATTCTGCACGTGTGCTTTTGACAAAATGATCTCACAATTTGCCGAGGCACTTTATGAACGTGTCACTTTACAGACGAATAAAGACCAACTGCTGGTCTTTAGCACAAATCAAAAATTTTCATTGTAATCACTTTTCTTTAATAACTGCAGAAGTTATAAGCAATTCAAGAACTCAGTGGATAGTTTGTGATATTAAGGAATTGTTTACTCTTAGTTTTAATAACAGTATTGCAGTTATTTTTTTTAAGTTCTTTTCTCTTAAAGAAACTCCTGAAATATTTGAGGATGAAATAATATGGTGGGTAGCATCTATTTTTAAATGATCAGCAAAAAATGGGGATGTGTTGTTGCATGTGGATGAAGCAAGATTAGCCATGAGTTAAAAATAGTTGAAGCTATGGGGTGCGCATATGGGAGTTCACTCATATGATTCTTTCTACTTTTGTGCATGTTTGAAATTTTCTTTTAAAAAAAAACCAACTAAAAATTCCTGCAGCATAGGCAGCACTCTGGAACTACTCTTCCCCAGGAGCAGCCATCTCCGACATAATGTGAAATCACTTAGGTTCAGACATAGATAGAGCGCAGGCAGCACTCTGACCATGTGGAACCTGAACTCTCTCCTTTTCCCGTGTCCATCCCCGCACTGGAGAGGCTGAAAAGGCCAACCTCTGAGAAGGCTGATAAGACGTCTCATAGTGTGAGTTAATTTCTAAGCTTCTACAAACTGGTCTATTCACAATCTACTACACGGAGGTTGCCACTGGATTTCTGTATTCATGCTGCAGCTTCTGGTCCTCAGATCTCTAGAGTGAAATTTAGTCCAAAAGCCCGCAGAGAAATACTCATCCCAGCCATTGCCACCCATTGATGATTCACTGAAGGGCTACTCATGTAGGCGTCTTAGGGGTGGTAAAGATGCAGAAGACATGCTCATTGCTTTCCAGAGACTCCGTTTATTGGGCCAAAACCATGCAATTGCTTTCACCACATGCCAGTGGTGGCAATACACTCACCCTCAGCCCAGCCTCCCTGGAAGCACGCAAGAGCCCTATCACCTTGGATGGGGAAAGAGGACTGAAGTCAGACTGAGCAAAAATTTTCTAAGTACATTGAGTCTCAATTTCTTGTTTTGTCTTTGTCTTTGGAATAAGTGGAGTGTATGTATGACTCGGAGGAGTAGGACTGTAGATACTAACCACATCAGCTGCAGCTGGGATTCCCCTCCACCCACCCCACATTCACCCCATGACAGCTGCTTGAAAGGTTCTATGAAGATAAAATGTTTTCTTTAAAATGTCATGTTGTTTGGCAGCACTTGCTAAATGTCTGCCTAATTGAAATGACAGGTCTCTCTGTTTTTCAGGAAAAATAAAAGTAACTAAGGATTGCTACTCTCTGAACAGCCTTCCCATAAACTCACATCTGCACAGCACCTTCTGGCTGGCAAAGAGCCTTTGTGCACATTCTCTCATCTGATTGCGAAGGTGAGTTGGGGAGGCATTTAAACAAAATTCATTGATGTGAAATTTGCAAAACACAAAATTAACCATTTCAAAGTGAATAATTGAGTGGCATTGAGCACATTCACCAGGTAGTGCAACCACTACCTCCCCGTAGCTACAAAGCATTTCCATCCTTCCAGAATATGGCCCCAGTGGCTCCATGCCCACTAAGCAGCTTGGGGACGTCCTGAGCTTCAGTTTCCTGGCTGAGGAAGGCACCTGGCGATCCTAGGTGACCTGCAGTGAGTGCGTGCCAGCGCCAGGAGCAGAGCCCAGCTTTTCTAACTCTACATCCTTTCCCAGACCAGATCCCGATGACGTGAAACCAGCTCGCAGGGCTCTAGCCTCAAAGCTTCTAATTCATTCAAGTCTGCATTGGAGCCTGAGAGTTTGCATTCTTGTAAGTTCCCAAGTGATGCTGACATTGCCCGCCGGGAGACCACACTTTGAGAACCATTGTCCCATACTGCGTTGACTGTTCTCTTTTCTAATTGTAGGTTTTGCTAACTCAGCGGTGTTTTATAGTTAAAGTAGGCTTATAGGAGGTGTTTGCTTTCTCTACCTCACAGATATTGAGGTATTGGCTGTATCAAAATCAAAATGACTACATGCAGGTGAAAGGACTTGGCCAACTTAAAAACTACCATGTAAATTAGAAGTTCACTCCGGGCTGAAGATCAGTCCCTTTACTTAACTATAGCTGAGTTTACTGTCTCTTCCAGCATGTCTAAGGAAATGACTAAATTGTGTAAGTTTGCACTATTCAAACTACCTTATCATGGATCTGACACAGTGCCTAGCATGGAATAGTCATTAATGCTGAATGAATTCATTTATAACAATCAAATGTAAGAGGGTTTCTTTTACTTGAGGCACTTCTGAATACATGGCTGTGAAGCACCTACATGACCCACATCGTGGGCAGGGCCTTATTCACAGGTTAAATCCTCACCCACGTCAGGTATCAAGCCAGTGACCTGGTCTAACTGCACTAGGAGGTCTTAAAAGATTGATGAAGGCATCCTCCCCTCTCCTGGATCTCTGCGTGAGTTGGTGCCAGTGTTTTAGCATCAACCCCAAACCACTTTCTTCGGCCCTCACCCAATGTGTGTCCATGTGTATAGACGACAATTTGTAATATAGCCAACATATATCCCAACATCTGCCTACCAGATCGGTGTGCTCTCTCCTGGCCACTGGCTTGAGGTTGGGTAAGGAAGCACATTGCAGGAGAGTAAACAGTAGAGCTGACAATGTCTTGTTTTTAAAGTGCTGGGGTCCTTTAATCTTCTTTCTCCCTTTGATGTCAGATTTCCTTCTTTATTCAGTGTCACTGGGACTAAATGAAACACCAGGAAACCATTTACCAGTAAAGGGTGTGTGTTACAAACACCTGTGGAGCCCAGGGTACCAGGTGACTTGAATTATTCAAACATTTCTAGGTCTCTGCTCTGTGGGTGGGTGGCTATTTTGACTCTTTTTATTTTGGGTAAAAAGATGATGGTGCTGGTCACACTGTTATGACTTCTACTTACTTTATGCCCATACATCTAATAAAGGCACAAACAACCGTGTGTGTGTGTGGAGAGGAACATTGATAGCTCCGACGAACACAAAAGCAGTGCTTGAAGACACATAGAATCTTTGTACAAATGGTTTCTGGACTCAAACAAAAGAGAGAACTTATTGTGATCCAAGCAGCCGAAGTCTGGGAGACTGAATTCTGGGTTCATGTCCCAACTCTGCATCAATTAGCATGTAGACTTTGCACATATCGCTTAACATCTGTGGGTTTCTGGTTTTTCATCTGTAGAAGGAAGGAAATCCCCTAAAAAAAAGTTTTGCTTTGGTTTTTGTCTTTAACAAGCTATCTGTTGCAACTAATAAAAATTTACCAACTTCCCAGGGACTATTTGTCATTAATCTGCTTTTCTTGTGCATTACAGAAATAATATGGTATTACCTCCTTTTGTTCCTTTTTTTCATCTAATAAAACAAAGTAGATATCTAAACAGAACGTTTGATAAATATGAAGTAGCATCATTGTTAACACAGCCTGGCATTAGAGAAATTCTAATAAGAGCTAATATTTATTGAGTGTTTACTATGTGCTATGTTCTGTGTTAAGGGCGTTACAAGCAACAGACTGAGTGTGAGGCCCCTTGCACAGTATAAAACACATCCTGAACTGCAAATTTTCACAATTCAATTCAAACTGGAATGTCAGAAGGGTCCCAGCAGATACAAATGTTTTGTGAAAATCCATATAGGTAGGGATGATTCTTTGGAGATCTTCCGAAAAAATTGCAAATGCTATTTTATTTCCTTCTCACAGCAGTCTTCTCCATTTCAGTAAATGGCAAGTCTATAAAGGCAGCTGTCAGGCCAAAAACCTTAGAACCATCCTGGGCTCCTGTCTTTACTTCCTAACTTCAAATCCACCAGTAAATCCAAAACATCTTCAAAGTGTTTTTAGAATTCAACCTCTTCACACCATCTGCTTTGCTCCCCTCCCCTCCAAGCCTTCCATCTTTGCTTCACCATTTCAGAGTTCTACATCATTTTATCTCAACATAGCAGCCCTAGCGTCCTGTTGAAATGGAAGCTCGATCCTGTTAGTTAACTAAGAGCTGCCCACTGGGCTTTGCATATCACTGAGCACGAAAGCCTGAGCCCCTGCTGTTTAACAGGGGCTGACCCTGTGCTTCTCTCTTCTACCCGTGCACTGGTTTACACTGCTCCGGGGGCTCTGGTCTCCTTGCTCTTTTTCCCACTCACCGGGCATCCTTGAACTGAGAGCCCAGCACTAGCTCCGCTCTTTGCCTGTACGGCTGGTCCTCAAGACAGCCACGGGGCCTACATCCTCTCCTCCTTAAATCTTTGCTCAAATGGGGCTTATTATCGAGGTCTCCCTGACACCCCACTCTAATGCCCCCTTCCTCCTTTACCACTTTATTTTTCCCTGTTTATAGTATTTCTCACCATCTGACATGCTATATATTTTGTCCATTGCTTATTATCTCTCCCCTCCCTGAAGTATAAGCACCATGAGGGATTCTTTATTTTGTTTTGTTTATGACTATATCTCCAACATCTAGAACTGTGTCTGGCATGTAATAGATGCTTAATAAATGAAGCATGGATGGATATATCTTATAAATACATACTTCTGCACATCTAGCATTAAAGTGGTACTTTTCCTGCCTACCTGTCTCTCTTTCAGGCTCCATAGGCCCTTCCCCCTCCAACTGCTTTTCCTTTCGTAAAAGTTTGTCCCACTACCTGAAAAATTGTTTTCCTGAGCTTGACTAGTGAGAGTTTCATTAGAAAGAGAGTCATTTTTTATTTCTCCCCATCTACTAGCAAATTTTCTTGCCCTTGCAAATTCTCATATTAAAATCAAAATCTCTATGTTCACCATCTTTTTCACTAGTAAATTTCTTGAAAGAGTAGTTGACATATGTAGTCTCCTCTTTCTGGCTGACAATTTATTCCTTAATTCCCCATTTAACCTGAAATCCGATGCCGCCCAAGGGCAGGAAAGTCATCACCCCCGATCACCCTTTACCTTCTAAGAGCTCAGTTCACAGGTTCATCCTTCAGTGTCACTCTGTACTCTCTGCATTTTCTATCCTCTGAAGATTCTAGCACACATCATCCTGGTTTCTTATGTTGTCTTAAATGGGTCCTCTTCATTCTCTCACCCTTTTAACACAGTAATTGTAAACAGCTCTGGTCTCAGATTTTTTTTTTAAATTTTTTTCTGTAGAATGTTTCACTTCAGAAAATTCTATCTACTTCCGTAGCTTTAACTATCTTGTACAGATGGCATTATAAGCAATGACTAAAACTTGTCCCTTGCAACTCCAGATATTTTTCATTCACTGCCTAATGTCTTCTGGGTCTCTTCTGGCATCCTAAATATTGCGTATTCACATCCACAGTCATTAAGATTCAATCAAAACCATCTTTTCCTCATGACTTTCCTATCTATCTTTAGACATCTTCCAAAAAGGTGAACATTTGGAATGGTTCAAAAGGTTTAAAAAAGACAAACAAAACCTTGTGATTAAGGGAGTATGAGATGAGACTGTAGAGGGAGGAAGGGTGACAGTGTTCAGAGTGTTCTTAATGATCAAGTTAAACATGTTAAAATATAACATTTTATTTTTAAATTAAATATGAAAAACATTAAAAGCTGTTAATTCTGGGTAGTGGAAGTCAGGGGCTTAATTATTCTTTTACATTTTTAGTGTTTTAAAATTTTCTCCAAAACATGGCTTTTTTTTTTATTAAGGTATTATTGCTGTACAATCTTCTGAAGGTTTCATATGAACAACATTGTGGTTTCAACATTCACCCATATTATCAATTCCCCCTCCCCACCCCATTGCAGTCACTGTCCATCAGCATAGTGAGATGCTATGGAGTCATTACTTGTCTCCTCTGTGCTGTACTGCCTTCCCTGTGACCCACCGATATTGTGAGTGCTAATTATAATTCCCCTTAATTCCCTTCTCCCTCCCTTCCTACCCACCCTCCCCAACCCTTTCCCTTTGGTGACCGCCAGTCCCTTATTGGAGTCTGCGAGTCTGCTGCTGTTTTGTTCCTTCAGTTTTGCTTTGTTCTTATACTTCACAAATGAGTGAAATCATTTGGTACTTGTCTTTCTCTGCCTTGCTTATTTCACTGAGCATAATACCCTCTAGCTCCATCCATGTTGTTGCAAATGGTAGGATTTGTTTTCTTCTTATGGCTGAATAATATTCTATTGCATATATGTACCACATCTTCCTTATCCATTCATCTACTGATGGACACTTAGGTTGCTTCCATTTCTTGGCTATTGTAAATAGTGCTGCAATAAACATAGGGGTGCAGATGTCTTTTTGAATCAGGGATCTTGTTTCCTTTGGGTAAATTCTTAGGAGTGGAATTCCCGGGTCAAATGGTATTTCTACTTTTAATTTTTTGAGGAACCTCCATATTGCTTTCCACAATGGTTCAACTAATTTACATTTCCACCAACAGTGTAGGAGGGTTCCTTTTTCTCTGCATGCTTGCCAGCATTTGTTGTTCCTTGTCTTCTCGATGTTGGCTATCCTAACTGGTGTGAGATGATATCTCATTGTGGTTTTAATTTGCATTTCCTTGATGATTAGTGATGTGGAGCATCTTTTCATGTGCCTTTTGGCCATCTGAATTTCTTCTTTGGAGAAGTGTCTGTTCAGAAGTATCAAACACAGGAATTCTGAACTCTAAAGATAATTTAATCTAAGGAATAAGAGTAGGTGGTCTATATTTGTCAAGATGATACTCTACTAGCATTTAAAAAAAGAACAATTTATCCTTAAGCTCCTTTTGTGGTATTCCCATTTGTGTTTCAACTCCTTGTTCAAATTTTTCTGTGGACAACCAGCTGTTAAACTTAAGAACACCAGATGTTAGTGTAAGACTGGAGACGTTGTTACCAGGACAACCAGTACTGAGGGCAGGCCGTCCCCATCACGGCGCTCACTGCACCAGAGGGGGCTGAGCTTCTCTTCTCTATGGATATAGAATAGACAAAACACATTTGCAGCGCAAATTTAAAGAGGTGGCTAGAACACCTTTCTGGTGTAAACTCTGTTCAGACCCTCCCAGTGGTTCTGCCGTACATAAGGAAAACAAAGCGACAAGTGTTTAATAAAGAAAAATGGGAAGCAAAGAAGACTTTAACCATTACCACTTGGAAGATCATCAAAATGATATTTTCATAGATGAGTGACCTCACTCAGCTGATGAAAAAGGAAATCTTTGAGACCTCTGTCCTTCCTTCCCTTTCCCCAGAAGCTCAGAGATTACTGAGATTTTTTTGTGTCATGTAAGGCAGTCCCTCATATAAAAAGAGAAATCCTACCTTTAAGTTACAACAAAACAAAATAAAGGGATCAGTGAGAGATTCAGAACATTCCCTGCAGAAAGAGGATACTTTCAGCCTCCTTCTATCATTCCAGAACCACAGAATCATAGTACATGGAACTTATGATAACGTAGCACAACCCTATCACTTTTGGGTAATGAAATCGAATATTTTTTGTCTGTATACTTTATGATTCTAGTCAATTTATCCTTAAGCTCTTGACATCTCATTTTCTTGTGGTGCAAAGTCCTACTGTGTAGTATGGTGAGGAAAATCCACATCATGTGTAGGGTGTGAGTATCATCTCATGAAAATTATCAGCAAGCCAGTTTCCACAAACACTCAATGAGCATAATAATAACAACTGTTCACCACACTGCTGAGTGGTCAAATGAGTTAACACATTATTTAAAGTACATAGTAAATACTGGAAAAGTGTTATTGTTTTCATTGATTTATACAAAAACCCTAAAAAAAAAGCCTGCATAAGAGAAAATTGTCTCCTCTCCCAAATACAGCCAAAGTCACCACCATGCCAGTTGAAATTTCAAAGGCAGAAGGTTTAGAAGGAAAGCTCTATTCTAAAAGGCCTAGGACTATGCATAAGAATTTTTAAGTTTTGAATTTTTGTTTGTTGATTCATTTTTTGCCTGACATAATATTATCATCAGTTCTTTATGCTTTTTCCATTTGGACTACCTAAAAGTTTATTTTTATCATAGGAAAATAAGAGAGGAAGAAATTACTGTTGTAATTGCATTTTAATAAGAGACAATGCATTCTTTAATATACCACTCCATTATTTCAAATGGCAGCCTAAATCAGAATAGAGAAATGTCCGTTTTTATGTGACAGAGAAAAGCAGGTCTTTGGATGTTCATGGTATACAGAAACCACCATCAGTGTTAACTGGAAGGCTGTGTCTATAGAGACTGGAATGGAAACATTTTCAGACAATGTGGAGGAGTTTCCCCATTGTGGAATATGACCTCACAAGTTCATAATTAATAACACTGCTTTGCTTAATTGGAGAGCCTTAGGAAATCGTGCAATGAAGCAACTTTGCATGTCTTCTCAATGGAAAGTTTTTTATTCATAAATGAAGTAATAATGAACAAGACATAGTGTGCTAGATTTTAATGTTAATTGTCTTTTAAAACAACAACTTACTGGAAATGTAATGGGTTTTATTTTTCTTTTAATGTTATATTTATGCCCTCCCCAAAATCGAAGGCTGAGTGGCTTTTTTTGCCCTTCTTCCTTGCCCATGTTTTCCTAGCTACCCTTCTAAAATCAAAAAGGTTAAGTACCTCTGTAGCTAAAATTCCCTGAAAGTAAATGTAAGGTAAACCCATCTTTAAAGTACTCATTGCTGGCTCTACTTGGTAAGCTAGAGCATGACATGTGGGGAGTTTTCACAGGGCTCGCAAAAGGACTGCCTCACCATAGCATGTTGGGTAACTGTTTTCCCTCCAGTGGAATCGCACCCAACATGCATCAACACATCACCCATGAGTTCACACACTCATCTTTTTGCACCTAACAATATGAAAAGAGAAGCAAATTATTATTTTTTTCCAATAAAGGTCAATAAATATCTGATGTACCATGGAAACCTTTGGTGGAAGTGCAGCTAAACCTAGATATGCCAAATGGTTTTGTTCACCATAATGGGAAATACAAAGACAGCAAATGAAAAAGTCTTGGTAGTAAGCTACTGCTATTAATTACAGAATACTGATAAAAAGACAAATCCAACATTTTAGTTATGACATGCCCCGTGAAGAGCTAAGTGACTATTACCTCTCTGAGAAGCCCTCTCTTCCATGCCATCCTCCTGCATCCCTGGCCCAGAAACAGAAATCCCACCTCTGCTCCCAATCAAGCTCATTTTCCTTTATTGCAGCATTTATTGCAACCTACTATAGTTGTTTAGAAGTTTCTTTCAGGACAAGCAAGATGTTTAGCTCATCTGTATAGGCAAGTTCATGATCTATTTTCTGGTGCATACAAGAGGATCAGTGAATAATTATCAAACACAGGAATTCTGAACTCTAAAGATAATTTAACCTAAGGAATAAGAGTAGGTGGTCTATATTTGTCAAGATGATACTCTACTAGCATTTAGAAAAAGAACAAGGATTTTTCAAACAATTTAGCTGCCACTTCAATAGAAGTAAAAGAACTGAAAATTTTTCAACATTGTCTGCATAACAAAACTTTTTTTTTTGCAATTTCTGTGACCTAGGATAGAAATGGCTGATACCATGATAATGTACATTAAAAGGTATATTAGCTATATGAATTATATACAGATTATATTATAGGTCCCCTGGAATAGACTGTTTTACATTTATCTCTGTTGGGAGCTTTATTAACAAAGTACTAATTATGCCAAACTCAAGTATGAAAACCAGTCACAATCCTTTTTAAAAGGATCAAACAGAAATAGATACAAACCTGAGATCTTTGAGAATATGTCTGTTACATATTGCTTACAAGATTTGCATCTGTAGTCAAGACACAGAGGTGATATTGTCACTTTTAATCTCCCATTTATGTTTTACTTTCTCCAAAAGCACACATAAACTAAACAAACAAACAAAAAGTGCTCCCGTCCTGCATATATGGTAGCCAGTGGGAAAGAAGTCTAAGTTCGTGGATGTAAGCCTAGCATAATTTTTAGTACATGGTACAATTTTAATTAAGCAATGAGGGCAGAAATTATGCCCTTGAGCACAGTTGCTTCTAGTTTTTGGTATCCTGTTCAACCAACTGCCCTCCTTCCTAATGGACCCACTTTTCCTTATGTTCTTTCCATTCCTTAAACGAAACAAACAAAAAAAGAGGCCAGAAAGGTCATTATTAAGAATTTAAGAGATGAGAGAAAAAAATAACACTAAATACACACATGTATTCACATTTCTCTTCTTAATAGTTGATCATATCAAGCAGACAATATTTTGGAGAACTAAAAATATATGCCCAATTACTGTGTTTGACTTTCTAAAACTCACAAGATGTCTAAAAACAGATTTTATTTGTCTGTGTGGGAAAATACTCCAAACATATAAAAGGGTTTTCCTGGCGGATTAGGAATGAAATATTCCCTAGTCTCCACATCACAAAAACTCACTGCATTAAGCTGTTTTTATGAGTGCTGGATCGCCTCACAGAAGTTTATGTTCTTGATTGATCTCACGTCTTTCTAAGGGACGCTAGCAAATTGGTCTCCCAACCATTGAGAAATGGTTGGCTTTCAGTATTCCACTCACGGGAATTACCCCTTTCCCTTTCATGTGAATCTCTTCATTTATCTCAGAATTCTACTTGATTCTTGATGCCCATTTTTTCAAATGTTTCTTAAGAGGATGCAGAGAGTAAGTGGGATCTAGGCCTCCAATTTGGAAAATTCCCGTAAGAAACTTTATACCTAGAACAGAATGGTCAGATTTTAAAGGGAATTTTGAAATTTTTCAAAAATGTGAAATATGCTTAAGAAAGTATAAGGTAAAAATCCAAAAGATGAGCAAATCCATGGCAACAGTAGTTTGCAAAAGTGAAGGATATTGAAAAAGTTATGGTTGGCAGAAGTTTGCTCTTCTTTCTCTTATTCATTCATTCGTTCAACAAATATTTCTTTGCCCCTTGTGAAACCAATTTGAGCTTTCTACCATGGAGTGTATAGATATTCAATTAAGCTCATATACAATTAAACTCAAGTACTTTTTAAAATGTGATTTCTGAGTTTGCTCAATGTGTCATCAGTTTATGACACAATTTGCTCCTTGGCATGATAACTGAACTAAGTGGGTGCAAATTTAGACAAGAGGATAAAACTAGTTATGAGCAAAAGGAAGTACTTGGAAGTCCAGATTTCTTTATAAATGTATTTTATAATGTATTTTATAAATAGTCACTTATGTTTCATTAAGCAAGTGGTCAACTAGTCTTAAGACACATTTCCTGTAGTTCCAGCATATTCCACATTGACATTCACAGTGTTATAAAATGTATAAACTTCCCTTCACATTTGTTATTTATAATTAGAAAAGAATGTTCATAGCTAATTAAATTCTCTTTTCCTACTGAGTCTTACCTATCTTGAATAACTAAACTAAAGGGACAGTGAAGTGGTCAGGTTGATATTTTTCCTGTTTTTTTCTTTCCTACTGGTTTGTTCATTCCATTGCCCTACACCTGTTTATTTGAGGAAAATGTTATAAAATGTGTAAACTTCCCTTCACATTAGTTATAACTTATAATTAGAAAAAAATGCTTATAACTAGTCAATTTCTCTTTTCTTAATTAACAATGAAGTGGACAGGTTTCTATTTTTTCCTACTCTCTTCTTTCTTCCTGGCTTGTTCATTCTATCGTCCTAGAACTGTTCTATTTGAGAAAATTTTTTTAATATGATAATTGTACATTTACTATTCATTATAATTATGCATATTTGGGTGAGCCAAACATTTTTTTTTCCTCTCTTTTGAGCTGAATTCTCTCTTTTGAAAGTTAATATATGAAGAGTCATTTCTACTTAAATAATTCACTTATTTGTTAGAAGCTTAACTAATATTTTGATAAAGGAGAATGTTTATATTAATACTAAATACTAATTTTGGCTTGACATTGCATATGAATCTTTGTGCCTTCTCGCCTCCCCTTTCTCTGGAAAATCAATAATTGGCTAAATTTCTTTCTGTTTTAAAATTCAAATTCTAAGGTCATTAAATCTTTAAGAAAAAAAGTGTTTTGACTCTGTTGAAAGGTTGGTACATGTTGTGGATTGTCTCTTTTGCAAATATTTTGGTCAAAAAATACTTAATATTGAATTATAGTCACTATGTTTTAACACCATGTTAGCTTTCCTAAATTATTAATCTTATTAAAACTTCTGAGACCTTGACATTTTCACAACAAAGGGGTTCTAGAATTCCAATGGAGTCAAACAGCCATATAACAATAAATTTAAAAATCTTTTAACCTTATAAAGAAATTTCAAACTCTTACGTTTGCAACCACCAACAGCTTGTACAAAAAAAAGAAAGAAAAAATAATCTGGTAATAGTTAACAGTCACAGGCTTTCTTTGTAAGCATGGATTTTCTCTTTCCTGTGCTTCTGACATTGACAATTTAGTTACAACAATTTATAAACTAGATAGACAATAATAAAACCCTTATGCAAATTTATAGATTTCAAAATGTTTCACAACTGTTTCTACTGAAAAAGATTTCTCACATAATCCTGTCCTTGCAATCATTTGCCACAAAACTCAAATACAGGAAAAAACAGCTGTTAATTACAGTAACTGCACCTTATCTTTAGGCAATACAGTCCAAGACCCCAGTGGACGCCTGGAACCACAGATAGTACTAAACCCTGTATGTGCCGTGTTTTTTCCTATACCTACATCCCTATGATAAAGTTTAATTTATAAATTAGTCACAGTAAGAGATTAGCATACCTGATAATAAAATAGAACAATTATAACAATATGCTGTAATAAAAGTTAAGTGAATGCGGTCTTTCTCAAAATATCTTATTGTCATATACTCACCCTTCTTGCTATGTGAGATGATAAAATGCCCACACGATAAGATGAAATAAAGGTGACTAATGTAAGTATCGTGATGTAGTGTTACGCTACTAATGATCTTCTAAGCATATGTCAGAAGCTGGATCATGGACTTCCAGACCGCAGCTGACCCTGGATAACAGAAACTGTGGAAAGGGACACCGTGGATAATGGGAGATAGCATGATAGTTAAAGGCCCCTGGTAGACCTGGATCAATCACCTGGAAAACTGCGTTGACTTTGGAAAACTTTTTCCCCTCTCTGTGCATCTGTAATATCTTGCCATGTGGACTTTTCCTAAGATAATGTGATGTGACACATATAAAGCACTTAGAACAACGTCTGCCACTTGGTAAGTGCTATAAGTGTTAGCTACTGCTATCGTCAGTCATTCTCATCATCAGAGCAAAGCTTGAGAAGTTAAGTCTATAATCTCCAAGTCTTAGTCGGTCAAACCATCATTTTTTTTCTCATCAAACAGGACTGGTTTGTAACCGGATGTCTCTGAACTTTGTTGGGAAAATATGGCATGTCTGTTTGCACTAACATGTAAGCACACATCCTTCGGGTGTGAATGCACATGGCACATCATGGTGCTGTTAGCCATGTCTGTGACTTTGTCAACAACAGAAATCACAGGTGTGTTCATATCATTACAGTTATTTCTGGATCTCAAAACACTGTTCCACTCATCACCATTTAAAAATTACATTAACCACTAAACCTATAGCTAGATCTTGTTATTTAATATATGAACATATATATTGCTATATCACAAATTTGGTTAATCATATTTCAATATAAATGGTGTCCTTTTTAGTTCTATTATTTTATTTAGATATCATTCTAACAAGGGATCCCTAAACTTCAACAGTGTGCCAGAAGGGTCTTGTACAGTTGACCCCCTGATCAAGGGACAGCATGAGCTTCATTTATTCTCTCTTCTCTTTCTGATTCTCAGTTGAATGCACCAAGATATTATAGGATGACTAAAAGGTGAACAACTAAAGGACGACAAGATATTATTATAAGCTTTCAAAACTGTTTTATTTGGAAATTTAAATGAAGAATATAAATCAAATTGCCAGTAAGGGGCAGACAAGAAAGTTGGAGAATAAGCAACGTGGTGTTTGTGATGGCTTGTTCTGTGTGCTGAATTTTGTAGGCTAATGTACCATTATTTAATCAAACACCTCTCTGTCTAGGTGTTGCTGTGCAGGTATTTTGTAGATATGCTTAACATCTATAGTTAGTTGACTTTAAGCCAAGGAGATTATCCTCAGAAATGTCATGGGCTCATCCAATTAGCTGAAGGTCTTAACTACAAAACCTGAGGTTTCTCAGAGAAGAGGAAATTTTGCCTGAAGACTGCAGTGCCAACTCTTTGAGTTTCCAGCCTATGGGTTTCAGATTTGCCAGTCCCATAATCATGTGAGCCAATTTCTCTTAAAAGAGAGATGGATGCATACATACATACATACATATATACATACATATAGACATATAGATTATAGATATAATAAATGAATAAACAAATATATATATATGTTATTGGTTCTGTTTCTGTTTCTTTGGAAAACCCCAACTGATACAGTATTCTTTGCCACTCAGCCTACTTGATTTAAAATAGAATAAAGGTAAAAGAAGAAACAGTTCCTCTTCCACATTTTTCTTATACTGCTATATCCTTTTTACTTTATCTATGTCTTCTAAAGTTTGTTTCTTGACACTGAAACACCTCCTAAGATGCAGTTTTGAAGATGCAAAATAAAAATATGCCTTTATCTTATTTTGTTAATATCAAAATAATTAATATTTATTTCTTGAAAAGCTAATATCAGCTATTGTGTTAAAACTACGGCAGCAAATCTTTTTGTGAGCCTAATGCATTATTTCTAAGTTTGGCAGTAATAGGTTTCTCAAGAATGTCAAAACCAAGAGTGATGCAGGTCTTCCCAATTAAAAAGAAATAAAATTGTTTGGAGCATCTCACCAAAAAATAAGATTTAATACATACGACCCATTTCACATACTTTAAATCTTTTATATATTATATAATTCTCTATTTTCTTCCAAAGAATATTAATACCACTGAGAAGTTTTTAATTGTATTTGAAGTTCAGTAAAAAATCCAGTGATACACATGGTCGTTTAAGATTTAAAAATAATTTGGGAAAATATAAAGACTCTTCAAGGTGCATAGTTTCAACTGCAGTTCACTTTGGATGTTCATAATAAGTCATGGATAAGTAATTTATACTTGTAAGGTCATCGACACTATGAGATAATTACTAAGTTAACATAATAATTTGCCAAAAAAACAGTAGTTAATATATTGACTCTAGCAAAAAGTTGGCTTTTGTAACATAATATTCCTTCACTGAAGAATAATAACAAATGTTTCCAAACTGTGGAATCAGACTCTGAGTTTAAAGAAAAGAATGCAATTCACTTATTTTTTTCATGTGCTTTTCACACAGTGGAATTTATGTGGGAATAGGCATTATAAGCCAAACTTTATGTAGCATTATCTCACTGTAGTCACAAAGGCTGCAACCTAATACCAACCTAATCAATTTCCAGGGGATTTTCTCATCAGTAGCCAGCTCTCCACCCCTTCTAAAATTTCAACCATTCTAATTTACCCAAAAATGTATGTGTGTTTTTTATTTAAATCTCATCTGTTCGGAAGTAAACTGAATGTCCTGACCATTGTTCACAAATAGTTATGTCTGAGAGAGCATGTTGTAAGCCTCCAGGTTCATTCTTTCTCCCGACAACATGTATCTTAATGCAGAGCCTGGAAGTCGTATTCTCTGGAGGCTAAGAACTACCAGGCTTTTCAGTCATAGGTTTCTACTTAATAATAGATTCTAGAAAGGTCACAATAAGGAACTGTCTTCAAAGAACTATCTTATTTTTAGAGTCCATTTATGCATTATGGAAGTACACATTTTTTTTTATTTCAAAGGAGGGACTGTTTTGTTTAAAGCTTAACAATCACTTATAGGGATAAGAATTGCTGACAATGAAGTTCCTTGGTGGATCCACACTTTCCTTCCTTCCTTCATCATTCATTCACTCACTCATCCATTCGGTTAATAAGCACTGAGAACTCATCATCGGTTGGGCACTGGCTTCACAATGATGGAAGACAAGTACAGTGTCTGCTCTCCCAGGGCTTGCTGTTTGGTGGAGTAGATATTCATAAATAAATAGGATAAGCTTAAATAAGTACTCTAAGTGACTGTGGAAGCACAGGCAAAAGAACCTCATCAAGATGAAGGGTCAGAGAAAGATATTCCAAAGAAATGATATTTAAGCTAAAATCTGAAGGATGCCTAGGAGTTAACTGGTGGAAGGGAGAGACGTGCTGAAGAGAAGTTCCAGAAAGTGGAAGTAGTTTGTGTAAAACCCCTGCGGTAGGAGACAGCACAGTAAAAAAGACTACTGTATCCAGAGGGCTGGGAGCAAAGTGGTGATGGAGTGAGGTGGGGCTTGCCCAGCCATGGCCCAGATGTCAGGCTTTCTCTGTAAAAGAAATAGGAAGGCACAGAGGATTTTAAGGAGGAAGATGACATGATCCTAGGGTACAGATTTGTCTTTCTTGCTGGAGGTTTTGTTAAACACGTAGAACACAGTGCCTGACACATAATACACTTAATACTTGTTAAAAGAAAGAAGACAGAGCAGAAAGGAGGGAAACCTCAGAGAGTGAGACAGAGGCTCAAGAGTTGGAAATAATCTAAGTCAAGTAGAGCCCCGTCCACTGCTGTGGTTCCTCAGCTTACGCAGAGCTTGTCTCATTTTGGTTGTTACATCAGCCAGGACAGTCAAGCAACTTGCTCAAAATGACACAGCCAGTCCTCACACCAGCCCTCTCCCCGGAATATTATGTGCACACACACATATATCACTATTCTTTCTACACTGAGGGGGTTTTGATCCTAAGATGTAAAGTAAGAGTCTAAATAATGAGACCACACTTCACATTCTTAAAATTATTGTAAATATCACATTTACTGTTAATTAAAATTGCCATGAAACCCAGTGTGCCCAACAGATAGCAGGAATCCATAATGCATCAAATGGACTGCATAATGAGGTGATTGATTCTTCATTTTTCCATATGGTTTTCTGGGTAGTTTGGCTTTGAATGTGTTGGCAAGATTTCTGAACTGTCATCACACATAGGGTTTACAGAAAATGGAAGAACTGGCTCTGGTTGTATGTAGTTCCTTCAGGCTAAGGGGAAAGTAATTATTAATATTGTTGGCTTCCCCACTGAACAGAAGATAAAAAGACACTCCCTCAAGATACATGGCCTGGTCTTCCTCCCTTTCCCACGTTGCCAATTTGGATTTCACAGAAGCATAACTGGTCAACTTAGAGACGCTCCCAGAGTAAAGCAAAAGTACTCAAGAAGAAATGTTCACATTCGCCCTAAAAAAAATAAACCCAGTTCCTTTCTGGAATTAAGTTGAGTGCTAGGTTCCTGAGGATGGGGCTGATTTATGCTTTTATTTATTTTCTTTAATATAGGCATCCATTAACTCAAAGAAGCAGTTTCATGATCTTTGCTCCAGACTGAAGCCTAGCTTCCCTTACTCGGCCTTTGCTTGAACGTTAAGGCTCTGGTTCAGGCCCCTTTTCAGCTCTTTTGTTCCACAGAGCCCGGGCTCAGCCCAGCTGCTCCCACTTCTCTTTTTCTAGGACTACTTTCCTGGGCTACCTCACTCTCAGGACCTGTTTTCTGCAGTACTCACATCCCCTTTTTCTCATCTGTCCCTTCTCATGCTTCCCAGCCCTCCCCCCAGAAATTCAGGCCCACGCTGACTCCAGAATAACACAAAATGTTTTATTCTGAAAATCAGTTACATAAATTGCACCAAGTGTAGTGTTTAAATGGGGAGGGGTTGCCAGATGGGGAGAAGGATAGTTTCAAAAAAAGGAAGGATGATATATTTGTGCTGATATCCTTCCCTCTCCATTTCTTTCTGATCTCTTGTCAATATAGCCTTTGAAAGCTTTGGGTATTTGAGTGCTTGCTTCTCATGTAAGAAATAATTCACTGCTTTCTAAACTAAAAATCTGAGGGAGAAAAAAACAACTTGGAATTGATTGATGGTAGCAAAGGCAAGGAACTGTTAAGGACCTGCTCTATACCAAGCGATTGCTGAGAATTCTACATACATCATCAAAAGGAAGGAACGCGGAGTCCTCGGGAGCACAGAAATACCCCCAAGAGTTTAAAGTGGTCAGAAATCTCCCGACCCTTTCTATGCCAAACTTCCTCTCAGCTCCACTATGTGGGACCCCAAACCCAGTTGCCTGAGACCTGGACCACTTCCTGTTTCTCCTCCAGAGTAGGATGCAGAATAACAGAGGGAGAGGCTCCACACAGACAGTTTCAGGGATACTATGAGTTGGATAGAACTTTATAAAACCCAACCACTGTCATTATTTTTGTCAGAACATGGATTTTTGATTTTGGGTCAGACTAGTGTGCTCAAGCCAAGTGGCTTGCGTTTGAATCCCAGGTCTACCACTTTTGAGATGCATGACCTTCGAAGTATTTATATAACATCACTATTTATAGAATAGGGAGAGTATTGCTAACTACTCCACAGGGCTAGGGTGGGGATTGAATGAATTAAAGAAATGAGAACATTTTCTGGTGCTATATGAGACTGTTAAATCAAGAATTCAAATAACCATTTTTGGAAGCTTTCAGAATATGTATATAACAGCAAGCATACAACCATAGTCCATTTAAAAAGGGTAATGGTTATCTATTTTTGCCAATTTCACTCTAAAGGTTCAGTGAGGTGATACATGCGAAGGCATAGAGCAGGTGTTCCACAATAGCTATTGTTATTATTGTTGTTGTTATTACCGCTTTCTTCCTCCTCCTCCTCATTCCATACATTACTACACACCACCTTCTCCATCCCATGGCACACCTACGGGGAGTATCTGGATTGGCAATCCCTATCACTATTACAGGACCTCTTAAGTGATTGTCCCAACAAGGTCTCACTGCTTTCTGTCAAAATTCAATCTTAATTTTATTGCTCTGGTCTAGTTTGTCAACCGCTATATCTGCACAGTGTCTACTGAACCCTTACGAAGTCAGGGCTGCGGCCACACTGGCCTTGCTGGTCGCTGGACAGATCTTTAACCCACACAGTGCCATTTCAAAATTGCAAGTCAACTCCTAATACTTAGGTGGCTACCTTGTCCTGACAGAGGGGGAAGCTGGTGGCCACAATTTGCATTTGGTAGTGGTTTTTAGGAAACCTTGCTATTAAATACAACTGACTACTTTTTTTGAGAAGTACTAGGAAGGTAAAGTTTCCGAAATGCAAACACAACTATTTGGAAACAGACAAAAGGAATCCAGTAACTGTTGTTGTCATCTTTCAACCTTTTAAAATACCAAATTAGGTTTTGTTTGTTTTGCTTTGCTTTGCTTTACAGAAGTAAACATTTGTTTGGGTGGCCATCTAAAAATCCATTTTAGCACTGACTTTGGTCACAGTGTACAAACATTTTCTTGCTTTGTGTTCTCTCTGGGTAAACATATAGAGAATGTGATTTCCCCATATGTGCTCTGTCATTTGCACCGCACTGGGGGATTTCATTAGTCTGAGATACACAAGATCCCTGAGTCGGGAAAAACCCAGCCACTAGCTTTCTAAGTGATAGTGAGCCATTCCCTCTAGACTTGCAATTTCTTTGTATTACAGATTTATCTCTCCTCAAAGAAAAACACATTATGTTTCTCCCCATGCTTTCTATATTTTTAAAGCAATAGTAGCTGCATAATTCAATTTAATGCATTTCAAAGATAATTATTAAACAACTTAATCCACACTCTGCTTAGTGCTGGAGGAGGAAAGGACTGGAAGATTAATGGTACACTGATGAGACATAGCAGAGAAACTCCTGCCCTCATGATCATCAAAACCAAAGACATATATACAACCACCTATGATGCAGGCCAAACCCCATAAATGTTACACGATGCTCTAAGTCTTCTGGAAAATAATTCCTTAACTAAGTAAAATCACCCCACATCCAGAGTTTGAGTGATGCTGTTATTGCTTATTTCTACTGTCTTCCATCTATTTTATAGTGGTTCTTTGATATCCATTCTTTGCATTCTTGTCTGAAAGTAATATTCTTGATATGTGTAGTAAGGAGACCCCTCCTTGTTCCTAGATGCCTTGGCTCCTGGTCAACAAAAGCTACAGAAAGACTTAATCCTCTAAGCCTGGCACCACGTCAGTCTAGGAGTAGTTTACATGCACAGTCCTTTCGCGTCAATACTCATTAGAGGTTACGTTGGCTCATTTGGTCACCCACACTTTGCAGTGGGTGGCCCAGTTGGCATCCTCATTATTTTATTTCCCACCCCTGAAAATAATCCAGTTTTGGCAACCCGACACTACTTTCTTTGGCACTCCATATCCACTGGAATGGAGCTTCCTGTTGTTTGTGATGCGAGTCGACAGGTTCAGAGAACTAATGCCCTCAGGCTGGTAATGCTTTAATAAATTTTTATCTCATGTACCTTTTTCAGTGTAACCTCCTGAAATGCAATCTGATCACTTCAAGGATAATTTCTCACAATTGAGAACTTAAAGATTTGTGACGTTTCCCTCCCTCTGTCTCTTTTTTCCCTCCCTCTGTCTCTTTTTTCCCTCCCTCTCATCTCCACCCCCATCTTTACATAAGTGAACAAACCAGTTCACAGAACAGAATTTACCAAGGCTATTCACAAATCACAGAGCAAAACTCCCACCTTTTCACTTACTACCTAGATCAGTCTTTACTACCTGGAGCTTCTTGATTAGTACTTGGATCAGAGAAGCAGAGACTCTGTAATGACATCTTTCAAAGTTTAGCAATGAAACTTCTGAAAAAAAGAGTCAATCATTGTTTCTTGACTACATATTAAAAGCAAAGCAGAGCAGGGTTAAAATACAAAGAACATAAACACGTTTTGTTTCAGAGATTGCAATCTTTTATAAAACCAGTGTAAGTAAGTTGCTGCTATTTTCCTCATTATTATGATAATCATCAGAAAAATTCTTATAATATCTACCAGATGGGACATTTATTAATGTATGGATTAAAAATCACAATATATATTACATTCTTAGAACATTTGCTGACTTTTTCTTGTAGTTGGCAATACATGAGAAGCTTTCGCATTCTTCTCACGAATTAGGATCAGTTTTCAATAAGAAATTATGCAAAGTTTTTAATTTTAGAATTTATCAAACTCTAAGATTCTTTTGTGGACATTTCCATGGATGCTAGGATGTGAAGATGAGGTCTGGTGGAGGGAGAGAGAATGTGTCCATCTAATAGACGTTGGGCATCATATTGTATATTTGTATCTTTTATCTCATTTAATACCAAAAATGACCATACGAGGTACCTATTCTTTTGTCTGTTGGGCAAAAAACTAAAACATGGGTCAACAAAAGTTAAACAAAGAGCCAGGATTTGAAGGCAAGGCATCTGGCTCTAAAACTCACATTCTTTCCATTCCTAGAGTTCTGACAGACCACTTAATATAATTTTTTCAAAGACAGGAAGAGTGTAGGAAGCATCCTGTCATCCCGTGCAAAGTATTACAGTATCTTGGATTTTAACTGCTGCTAAGATTTAATAACTGGAGAAGAAACACCGAGCAAAGTATCCTCCTGTGGACCATAAATAGGCCACTCCATGGTAAATTACATCTCACGACTTATCCTAGAAGGATCCCCACGTCACTGTTGGACAGGGCTGCAGACGGAAACCATGAGGGCTTGCACGTGTTCAGTATCTGCTCTGCTAAGTGTGTAACACACTTGGCAGATGCTGTATTCCCAGCATCACTACTGACTTACCCAAACTCACTGCACTCGTGCAGAGGCAGTTTCTATCATTTCTCATACGTCACAGTATCCAGGTGCTTGTTTGTTTGTTAAACCTTGACATTTAACCACATAAGACCATTATAAATCAAAGAGATTTATAAAGGAACAATTAATAAAACTAGTCACTTGAGTTCACTACAAGTCTTAAATTATTCATCTATAAACCTACACATAAAATTTCATTTTGGTGGGTGCACTAGAGTTCTCTACACCAATCTATACTGTAGAAAGCTTCTCTCACATAGGATGCTATAAGAACTCTGAAATAAAATTTTAATTTTAACAAGACAATCGCTGCATGACTATACATGTTTATTTTGTTTCTCTTTCATTTTATTTTCAATACGATTTGCAACTCAGCACATTCTGAGGCCCTAGTATTAATTTCAACTTACACTATATGGTTGAATCTCTATAATATCTATACATTTATACATTTACATATATAGATATATGTACCTATTGATATATTTGTGCATACATATAAATATACACAGCTATATACATATATCTTTCCATATGTTATCAAACAATAAATTTAAATGTTTGGGCTCAAACCTCTTAAACTTAAACTTAACTTTTCTGCATGTTCTACACTGACTATCATATATTACGTCTGTTGAAATACAAAGTGAAGCCAATGGAAGACATGTCATTTGACTTTTAGTCATTCTTACACTAGATACGTCATCCTGGAAGTATAACAAGTAATAATCCTGCAAGTTTGCAGTTAAAACACAAGTAATACATTTTATTCTGTATGATCTACTGTGATTAAATAAGATAATTACATGCTGAACCTTTGTAAACAAGTTCATAAGAAATTCATTTATTTACCAACAAATTTATTAAACAAATGGTATGTGTAAAGGCAAACAAATGTGCTGTTGTTGATTTTCAATAATGTTCCCACTAATAACTAAGCACCATGATCTGGGTACTGTAGGAGGCACTTGGAAATGCAAAGATGTATGAAGGGTCATCCAACCCATCACGAACTTATTAATATTGGATTAGTGCTCTACCAATTTTCTGTAAAAACATATATGGTCTCATTTCATCCTTACAACAGTATGAAGTAAGCATTATTATCTCTGCACTCAAAGAGGGCAGGTGCCATGAGTAAGGATTCAATAGTGCCAGGACCCAACCCTTAAACATGCTGCCCAGTTGAAAAAGATCTGCTCATAATTTGCCCATGCAGCATATAATGATTTAAAAATTACTGAAAGTGTTGTTTTGCTCCGCTATTATCAGAGGTTGAGCCTGTAGGGGAAAAATGGATGGAATCAGAGTCAAGCAAAATTATGCCCTGTGGATTCATGAAGGAGTGACCTGAATTTTAAAAATGAATTGAATTAACAATAAAATGGTTGTGATTTCATGTCGACTCATTATGCAAATGGTATTTCTAATCTTTAACTGGGAAAATAAAGATTTTTCTTATAAAACATTGCATTTTACCCATTATTCAGTCTAAAATCCTCAAAAGCAATTACACAAAAGGAAATATTCTTCCATCCTTTTTTTTCATGCATTTTTTTATTTTGCTATTATTAATATACAATTACATGAGCAACATTATGGTTACTAGACTCCCCCTATTATGAAGTCCCCACCACATACCCATTGCAGTCACAGTCCATCAGCGTAATAAGATGTTCTAGAATCACTACTTGTCTTCTCTGTGGTGTACTGCCTTCCCCATATCCCTCCACCCCACCCCCAGCCCCACTACATTATGTGTGCTCATTCTAATGGCCCTTTTTCCCCCTTATACCTCCCTTCCCACCTATCTTCCCCAGTCCCTTTCCCTTTGGTAACTGTTAGTCCATTCTTGGGTTCTGTGAGTCTGCTGCTGTTTTGTTCCTTCAGTTTTTGCTTTGTTCTTATACTCCACGGATGAGTGAAATCATTTGATACTTGTCTTTCTCCGCCTGGCTTATTTCACTGAGCATAATACCCTCTAGCTCCAACCATGTTGCTGCAAATGGTAGGATTTGTTTTCTTCTCATGGCTGAATAATATTCCATTGTGTATATATACCACATCTTCTTTATCCATTCATCTACTGATGGACACTTAGGTTGCTTCCATTTCTTGGCTATTGTAAATAGTGCTGCGATAAACATAGAGGTGCATATGTCTCTTTCAAACTGGGCTGCTGCATTCTTAGGGTAAATTCCTAGGAGTAGGATGCCTGGGTCAAATGGTATTCTTATTTTGAGTTTTTTGAGGAACCTCCATACTGCTTTCCACAATGGTTGAACTAGTTTACATTCCCACCAGCAGTGTAGGAGGGTTCCCTTTCTCCACATCCTCACCAGCATTTGTTGTTTTTTGTCTTTTGGATGTTGGCCATCCTCACTGGTGTGAGGTGATATCTCATTGTGGTCTTAATTTGCATTTCTCTGATGATTAGGGATGTGGAGGATCTTTTCATGTGCCTGTTGGCCATCTGATTCTCTTCTTTGGAGAAGTGTCTATTCAGATCCGCTGCCCATTTTTTAATTGGATTATTTGCTTTTTGTTTGTTGAGGTGTGTGAGCTCTTTATATAATTCGGATGTCAACCCCTTATCAGATATGTCATTTATGAATATATTCTCCCATACTGTAGGATGTCTTTTTGTTCTACTGATGGTGTCCTTTGCTGTACAGAAGCCTTCTAGTTTAATAGAGTCCCATTTGTTCATTTTTGCTTTTGTTTCCCTTGCCTGGGGAGATATGTTCATGAAGAAGTCACTCATGTTTATGTCCAAGAGATTTTTGCCTATATTTTTTTCTAAGAGTTTTATGGTTTCATGACTTACATTCAGGTCTTTGATCCATTTTGAATTTACTTTTGTATATGGGGCTAGATAGTAATCCAGTTTCATTCTCTTACATGTAACTATTCAGTTTTCTTCCATCCTATTTAAAGCCGGACTCTCTAATTCCTTAGGAAGCTGCTGTAGTACAGGGAACAGGTAGAAACAGGCTCTTCATTAGCATTCAAAATGTGTTACTGTGCATTCGTCCCATTTGTGTTTGAATCTGCTGCCTTTTAAATTGTAATGTTAAACTAGTCTATCATCCCTGAAGCAGAGGAGCCGTGTTCTTTCCGTGCTGAGGCTTTCGGGAAGCCATCCCCTTCACCTTCACTGTCCTTTGCCTGCTCCGTGGTCTTTAACTATTTGAAATCCTGTCTCTTCTTTAAGGTTTGGGGCAAAGTCCATCTACGATGTTGCTCAGTGACGCTTTTCCATGATCATTCCCAACAGAAGGGACTTCATCACTAAACTATTTTTGTTTTTAACCTTTATTTATCATTTATTTTCTTTATATGATACTTATTTAACAATTTTTTGCGTCTGAGTGTAGAATTTTCTCTAAGCTAAATCATAAATTCTTGGAGATAAAATTCATACAATTTTTTTCTCTGAGGTCATAGCAGAAACTAGGACAGAGTTGGCACACTCAATAAGTATTGCACAGATCAGTAAAATATTACCAATGAATGTAACACTAATACCAAACTAATGACACATTTTATAATTATAATATTGGTAGCAATATAACTAATGTTTGAAGATTTGGAGAATTTCCATGTGTGACAATGAAAAAACCTTATGAAGTGGCATTTTTTCCAATCTGTGATTATTCCATTTATTGACTTATTTTCTTCCCCTTTTACTAGAATAAAGCTTCCATGAAAGCAAAGACCTGTCTACTTTGTTCAGCATTTTATTCCCAAATATTTATTAAATATTTGTAGAAGGAAGGAGGGAGGGAAAAGGGTGTACACAGGATCTGTTTGTGTAAGTTGCCGCCCTTATCACCACTTTTCCTAATTAGAAAGTCACCTGTGCCCCATTCCCTAGTTTCTGGAGCTCCTAATACATCAGGGCAAGAATAAACTCGGAGGAACTGAGACTGCTGACACTGGGCACCTTTGACAGCAAAGAGAGGACGGAAAATGTTTTACCTGTTTCCATCTCTCCTTTGCTCACTAATTTGCCTTCCAGATACATAACACAAAGGTGTTGAAACCTAAGTTTAAGAAAGAAAAACAGCTCTAGTGAAGATAGTGTAAATTGTGTAAAGCGGCAGCCAAAAATAAAGCGTAAGAGAAAGGGAAAGAGGGAGAAAAGACAGAAAGAGCATCGTGTTAGGGTAATTTTAAAAAATGCAATGGAGAAAGGATAATCTCTTCAATAAATGGTGCAAGAGTGATTGGATATCCATAGGAAAAAAGAAGATTCTTAAACTAAATCTCATATCTTATACAAAATTTAACTAAAAATGTATCATGGGTTTAAATATAAACATAAAACTATAAAACTCTTAGAATAAAAGTAGGAGAAAACTTTGGGATCTAGGACTAGGTAAAGAATTCTTAGATGTGACAACAAAAACATAATCCATGGAAAGAAAAAATTATAAATTGGGCTTCATTAAAATGAAAATTTTTTATTCTAGGAAAAACCCTTTTAAGTCTTAGAAGACACAAATAGGAGAAAATGTTTGCACACCGCATCTCTGACAAAGGCCTAGTATATGGAATACAGAAAGAACGCTCAAGATTCAAAAGCAAAAAGGCAAACAACCCGATTAGAAAATAGGCAAAAAGCATGAAGAGATATTTCAACGAGGAGGATAGACAGATGGCAAAATGCTCGACACCACTAGTTATTAGAGAAATGCAAATTAAAACTGCAGGGCCATATCAGCGTACATCTGTCAGAATGGCTAAAAAAAAGTGACAACACTAAATATTGGTGAGGATGCAGAGAAACGGAATCACTTGTACATAGCTGATGGGAATTCAAATGGCACAGTATTCTGGAACACTGTTTGGTATGTTCTTTAAAAATAAAAATGCAATTGTCACATAATCCATAGAATTGCACTCCTGAGCTTTTATCCCAGAGAAACGAAGACTTCTGTTTATACAAAAATCTGTTTAAAAATGTTTATATATTTTTTTATTGTGAAAATATGCATAAGTTTTACCATTTTAACCATTTTAAGTGTACAATTCAGTGGCATTAAGTACATTCACAATATTGCACAACTATCACCAGTATATCCAGAACTTTCTCATCATCCCAAACAGAAACTCCATACCCATTATGTAATAATTCCCCATTTCCCTTTTCCCTTCAGCCCCTGGGAATCTCTATTCTATTTTCTATGACTTTGCCTATTCTAGGTACTTTATGTAAGTGGCTTTTGTGTAGCTTATTTCACTTGGCATAATGTTTCCAAGTCATTATCCATGTTATAGCATGCATCAGAATTTCATTCCTTTTTAAGGCTAAGTAATATTCCATGGTATGTATATACCACATTCATTTTATCCATTTATCTGTTGATGGACACTTGGGTTGTTTCTTCCTTTCAGCTATTTTGAATAATGCTGCTATGAACATTGGTACACAAGTATCTACAGCAGCTTTATTCTTAGCAGATAAAAATGAAACAAACCCAAATACCTCTCAACAGGCAAATGGCTAAAGTGGTATATCTATATACACTCAGCAATATGAAACAATGAACTATTGATACACACAACAGCCTGTATGAAGTTTCAGAGAATTATGTGGAGTGAGAAAAGCCAATCCAAGCAATTATATAGTGTATGATTCTATTTATGGAACATTCTTGAATCGTCAGAATCAGAGCAGGAAAGAAGTGAGTAGGACAATAAAAAGCAACTTGGTAGAGCCCTGTGCAATGGGGATGTGCTCCATCTTGGCTTATCCCAGTGTCAGTATCCTGTGTGATACTGTCTTATAGTTGTGCAAGATGTTACCACTGGGGGAAACAGGCACCAGAGAACACCAGTTCTCTCCATATTATTTATTACAACTGCATGTGAATCTTACCACAGAACAAAATGTTTAACTACAAGAAAGGAAGGAAGAGACAGAATGAGGCTGGGAGGAAGGTAGGGAATCTCAGTCAGATATGCAAATACCCAACGCAAATTCTAATTCAGTTCAGGACATAGATTAGATCCCAGCCAGCTAACTTCCCCACATCGCCCTCTAATGGAGGCCCAGAGGCACTGTGTGATTATTAAGATATTTCTGGAGTGGAAAGGGTGGTGACTCAGGTTCGTTTGAATACCCACAGTGCACACAGTACAATTATAAAATGGCATATTTTTAAATTTCCTTCAACTCAGATTTATTTACAGGATTCCCTGAAATTTTTGGTAGGCACTACACCTTGACACTAAATATCCATCCATCAGTAGTGGGAGTTTCTCTTCCTGGAGATGTGTTATGGAAACAGAGGGCATACTCTGGTTCTTCTTCATATTGTGTAAATATTTTGCCTCTTAGTAAAGATTTATGATGAGGGAAATAACTTTGAGTCTTCTGTTAATTGTTTGAGACCTTGCTTGGTGGCACTAATTGTTTAGTTTTAATGGAAGACATTGTTTGTCATAAAGTGAAAGCAGAAGTTTAAAAAAAATACAGACTTTGTTCCTTTTAAGTCCCTGGTGTTGTCATACATTCCATAAGCAATTTCAGGCCAAGTGTAAATAGATTTCCTCTTAATGTTCTTTAAAAAGTTACAAATTTCAATGTAGATTGGCAATCTTAGTGTGGAATAGCAGTGGACCACAGAATATATTCCTCATTAAACTTAATAGTTCTAGATTTTCTATTTGCACATAATTGGAGAAACGTATCCACATACACACAAATACACACACACTCCCCATCAATGAATCCATCAGAAGAGTCTACAGTCTCTTTAATTTGAAGCAGCTGATGTATTCTAAATGTGGAGAGCCCAGGCTTCTAGAATCATCAGTACCATCATTAAGAATGAGAATCCTTGATTTAAATGTTCTTTATTTTTCTCTCATATAGTTATTAGTTCTTCACCTATTGTTCCCAGACTGTCATGCATACATGTCAACAAGAGTGTATTTCATTCATACTCTAAAATTAAATCCTTTATCCCACAATTAGCCATAATCACGACCACATACGACTATGATTTACCATAACTAAAATAGATGGCTTGGGATTTATTGTTGGCTTATGTTTGAAATAGTACAGGCGGATTTTTCAATTAAGTAATTGCATGCTAACTATTTGGAACATAATTACTACTCATTTTGTTTTCCATACATCTCCATCAGTTAGATAGCAAATTGTTACAATGCCCTGTTAGTAAAATCTACGAGACTGCTCTGTTTGTGTGTGTGTGTGTGTGTGTGTAAATATGCTCTCTAAGAACATGGTTGTTATTAGTAGAAAAAGAAAACTGGATAATGAACTCTTTCTTAATTATATATATATTTTTAATTATCTTTATATATTGACAATTTATATGTACTGTTACTGTGTATGTCAATGATCTCATTTGAAGGGCATGCCCTTGCGTGGTAGCACCACCTTGATGATTTACTTTAAGAATTCAGTCTCCCTCCTTTATTGGAGTTCGTCAGTCAGGGCACTCTACCTCCTCCTGTCCTTCCTTGGCCAAGAGAAGGAGCGCAGGACCCCAGCGAGGGCCACTCCAACTCTGGGGGTTTTCATCTGAGTCGAGAGGTCAAAGGATGGAGTTTGGTTAGAGCTCTTTAATTCCGGCCAAGGACCCTGATTAATGCCCATCAGGTCTTGTTTTCTAGAACTGTGGAGCCCCGTCGGTTCATGCTCTCCTGAGGCTCCATTCATTCTTTCAGCTGTGTCATATCCTCACAGTGAAGTCCTTTTAAAAAAATATTTTGTATGAGTCGCTGAAGAGGTGATTGATTTCTGTGGCTCACGCCCGAAGAATGCTAACTGCTATGATGTTACCTCTTCTTGGAGACGAGAAAGTCGAGGTGCAGAGAGGTGCAGGAGCTAGTCCACCATCATACATTATTTAGGCAATACACCTGAAGTCAGGTCCACCTGATTGCAAGCTCAGCTCTTAATCCCTATGTAACAGTGATGCTCTTTTCAGCTTCAAGAGTTTAGATGAGAGGATTTCTAGATGGTCATACAGTCACGTTAGAGCAGACCAAAAATATAAGTGGATATAGGAGGCAACATCCCTTGCTTTGTTATACATAATCAGATAGTGTTTATTAGGCACCCAAAGGATTCCTTGCACTAAATAAGGAGCACAAAGCCGTGAGCAATTCTGCAGTGAGCCCAGAGGCTCCTGTCACTCCCTAGTCAGTGTCTGATGTGACACGGCTGTGCATAGTTCCAGAATTAACACGGGTTCAAGTGCAGTCCCTACATGCATTTAAAATAATATTTTTATTTCACACCAATTTAGCAAGGGAAGATAGGTGAAATCCAGTGCAACATGTGTTCACATATGTGTAAACATCCCTTTGAAGCCTCCATGAAGAGTTATATTGTAAGTCTCACTCAAATGCAGGAGGATCAAATTATGCATAGACTGGAAATAAGAATGGAAGGCAGCCCTTCAAGCCCAACCTCAAGCACCTTCCTCTCTTCTGAGACGTGGATACAGTCCACTTCTCTGATTCTCTGCTTTCATCCTTCCCCAGTGTCACAAAAGGAAAGCACGACCGTCTAAGGGACTGTGCAGCTCTCAGAGGAAGGGTCAAGGGCAGGACGGGGTGAAAGCATGGCTGGGTAGGGGCTGGGCTCGGCACGATGCAGCCTGCCTGAACTGGCCCGACTGCTTCCCCCAGACCTCTGGCTCTCCTTTTCTACAAGGACCTGACAAGCCACCCCTAGAAGCAACTTCCCTTGGAAGTATTGTAGCTGTGGTCTGTTGTAGGTCTGTTTGAAAGTGGTTTTCCTTTTGGATGAGGAAAGAGTGGAATGTGGTCTGAGAGACTGGGTGGCACAGGAGGGAGCACGAAAGACCACCTACATTGTGAGGAAAGTTGCAAAATCACTATCTAGTCAAGTCAACAACTTTCCCCTTGAAATTTGTTTAAAATGCCTTACAGGAAGGCATATTTATTTTGGGATGTGCTAGAATGATCCTGCTCTATAAGGTCATGCAAACCTGGCCTTGATTTTGGCTTCTATGCTTGCCAGCTGTGTGACCTTGGGCAAGTAACTTCTCTGAGCTCAATTTCCTGGTCTGTAAAATGAGGATACATCAAAACATTCCTGTCTCTCAGGATTTGGGGGACAACTGAACTGGATTGTCTATCCAAAAATTGTCCAGCGTGATAGTTACTTAATAATATGAATACTTCCTCCCAATCGGGAAACATTTTTGAGGACTATCCCACGGAAGCACACTGTACCCAGTGTTTAGAAACATCATTAGAAAACAAGTGTCACCTAGCCAATAATGCCTACTGAATATACCCACTGCAGAGGCCTGTTTCTCTTCTCTTTAAAAATAGAGTGTAATTTAGCTCATCAATAATAAAATTAATTAGTCAAGATTTTTCTTTTTTTCTTGGTGGTGGTGGTATCAGTTGTTAGGTATCATTAGAAACTAGTGGCATATTTAAGCTGTGGATTTGAAAAGAATACGAAGGTGGGAAAAGACCAGTATCAAATGATTTCACTCATATGTGAAGCATAAGAACAAAAAAAAATCTGAAGGAACAAAACAGCAGCAGACTCACAGAACCCAAGAATGGACTAATAGTTACCAAAGGGAAAGGGACTGGGGAGGATGGGTGGGAAGGGAGGGATAAGGGAGAATAGGGGGCATTACAATTAGCAGACATAATGTAGGGCAGGGGTCACAGGGAAGGCAGTACAACACAGAACAGACAAGTAGTGATTCTATAGCATCTTACTACGCTGATGGACAGTGAGTGTAATGGGGTATGTGGTGGGGACTTGATAATGGGGGGGTCTACTAACCATAATGTTGCTCATGTAACTGTAGATTAATGATACCAAAAAAAAAAAAGAATATGAAGGGGCTACTTAAAGTAGTGTGGGCAAGGTTTTAGAGCTGGAATGTCCAATAGTGGGAGCCATATAGTAATTTCGACTTTTCTAGAAACCACATTAAAAAAGTAAAAAGGAACAGGTAAAATTAATCTTAATAACATATTTAGTATAACCCAACAGATCCAAAATGTTATTTTAATACATAATAAACATACAGAAGTTATTAGTAAGATGTTTTTCTTTTCATATTAAGTCTTTGAAATATGGTGTGTATTTTATATTTACAACCCATCTCAGTTCAAGTAATAAATTCTCTAGTAACATGTAGTTCTACCCAAAACAAAGTTGTGTTTAATGGAAAAATGTTTTATGGTATTTCTGTTTTTAAATTTAAAGTAATTTTAGCCAACTAACATTAAAAATTCATCAGCTATGCCAGTATGATAGTCACACCATCAAGTAGTCAATAGCCACATGTAGCTAGTGGCCACCATATTGGATAGTGAAGGTTTAGAGAAACAAAAGAGATGGTATAGTAGTCCGAGGTGAGCACAGCTGGAAACAATGATCTCTTTTAAGCCTGAAGAGGAAGCGGTGGTAAAAGAAACCTGAATAGCATTGCTGCATGGAAAGATTTCCCTCCGTATATATCTTTGGTTGAGATACATAGCAGCCTAGATGACCAAGTACAGAGACAATGAAAGGTATGAATACCTAGAGCAACACTGCTCCAGTGACATGCAGGTAACCTGATTTCCCAAAAATGAAAAGTTTAATTTATAATATCCGCTCATTTCCATGGTACAAATTCTCCCATCATAGCTGATGGCAAGCTAACCACATGACATCACCAGAAACAGAGTTGAGGAAAAATATGCAAAATTATCTTTCTCCAACACACCCACTGCATCTTGGGCTACCATTCAATCTCTTACTAGTCTTCTGATGGCCAAACTCAACTGGTAACCAGAGGCAAGTGTGTCCCAGATGCCTTTCTTACAGGTCAGCCTCCTAGGGCCCTGAACAGGTTGGAGAAGGATCAGAAAGGATACGTGGAAAATATACTGTCTTTTCTCTTTTCCTTCTGCACATACAGAAGAAAGTGACAACCATAAGGGATCTGAAATGTGTAGCACAGACTGAGGGTAGGAGGCGAAAAGGGAACAGGCATCAGGCTATTTGTTTTCTAGATTAAAAAAATGTGTTCTCTGAGAGTATAGGATTTATGCAAAGGAAGAAGGCCCTTGCAAAATACATGTTGGACACTGCTTAGAAATAATAGTTAATGTAGACTTACAAATTATGAGAAAGCACATTTCTTTTTTTGCAATGGATTAGGAAATTTCCTTTGTGAAAATAATTGTTACAAGCAGACAATTATTGACATGTCCACTTTTTTGATAGGCAGTAATGAGTTTTTTATATTCATAGTATAATTTTTCAGGGTATTGACAAAAATGATGTGCTGCCTAGGTAAATGTGATCTAGAGTCAACTATTTCGGGCTCTCGTCTTAGGCTGCTCCCAGGCTTGTACACCTGTGTTCTGCAGCTGTCCTCACCCTTGTGCCCAGTAATCCTTCACATCCGTCCTTCTGGCTCCACCGCAGGACAAAGCCAGGCCTTCAGTATGTGCACTGCACGCCAGGCCTGCCCTACGGCCCTTTGTCTTCTCTGTCTTTTCAGGATATTCTAAAATACCAATTTCATGTCTCCCCATTGCTCAGGAACCTTCAGGTTCTCTTTTGACTGCTGAAACAAGTACAGATTCTTGGCCTGGCCTTCAAAGAGCTCCATAACTTGAATTCAACCTACATTTCTAGTTTCACGTGAGCACTTCCGTGCAGTTAGATCAACGTAGTGCAGTCTCCAGAACACAGGCCCAATTTGCCACAGTGCTTTTGTCCCACACTGACTCCTCCTTTCTGCCTGGCCTCCAGCACACATATATGCATGCGTGCATGCACGCACACACACACACACACACACACACACACACACACACGTGCATGTATATATTTCGGAATCCTACTTTCCCTCATCTGTATTTTTCTGAATCCCACCAATCATTGAGCTTCAGCACTGAGGCTCAGACTTTCTGAAGGCTTCATGACCATCCCACCTACATCCTCAGCTCCAAACCCTGGCCTCCAGTGACAGTTCATTCCCTCCCTCATTTGCCACTTGGATCCTCTTTCCAGATGTTCCCAGGGCCAACCTGGCATCAGTCCTTTTTGTTTCCTTCCTAACACTGAACTCTGAAGTGACCCCAGGGAGCCAGAAAGGTGACCAGATTTTGAATCTAAATCACTTACTGAACCTTTCTTCAGAGGTTGGAGATGAGTGGCAGGCTATGAAAGGCCAACAGTTTTTACAAGTAAATGTAACAACATTATCTGAGCTTGTAAAGATCAGTCTATCAGCAGCAGTTCTATATATGGAGCTAGGCCACCCTAACTCCTGGAATCCCCATGTTATTAGATGAAAGATTTGCATTACGATATAGTGGAAATGATAAAGGTTTGGGTTAATTGCGCAGCTTTTCACATTTTTATTTCTGCCTTGGCAGCTGCTTTCTGATTGACCCACAGAATGCAGCTGTGCTCACCTGAGCCCAGGGTCTTTATTGTGGACCCTACAATTGCTGGGTAGCTACCCTCCCTACCTGCTGCCCCCTCCGCACTTCCTGGCCATTAAAGGTTTGCCCGCGGGTTGGCTTCTGGATTCAGACTCTTGTTGAAGATCTGGAGCAACAATCCTCCATCTGCATTTTGTGAGATGTTACTGGTGTTAGTGGAGACGGGAGTATGTATTCATAAATTTGGGCTATGCTGCCTAGAGCGAAGATAAGTTGTTTTACTGCAGAACTTCTCAGAGACTTTACTAGGCTAAAATGAAATGTGAATCATTAAAAAGAGATTATAGTAGGCAATATTTCACATGTATATTTGAATAGAAAAATCTCCCTGACTATACCCCGGGGCTTACGTCATAGAGGTGTTGTGAATATTAGATGAGTTTAAGTGGAAAGCACTTAGAATGGTGCCTAGCAGATGATGAATACTCTTTGGGCTTATTGCCACCACGGTTGTCCCATAGATGTCTAACTGACACCTCACCACGTATCCGGTGCCCTCTGAGAAAGAAACGGACTTGGATGTGGGCTGGACGGGAATCCACTCAGGAGCTTGAAAATCCCTTATGGACACAGCACAGAGCCAGCAGGGACCGCCCTTTGGGCTCCTTTGAATCAGAAACCAGTTCAAGGGCACAAAGGTTTCTTCTTTTTCATTCTTTGCAAAGTCTGGCTCACTAGGGTTCAATTTGATAGCATGGAGCAATGGTTAGAGCACAGCTTCAAAGACTTGCCTAAATCCTGTTTCTTCTATGGGCAAATTGTTAAAGGGGTTATGCCTATAAGTCTATAAAATTGGAAAAATAATATTTGCCTCTCTGGGTTGTTGTCAGTAATTTATGAGATTATGTATATGAAGTATTTAGCCTATGCCTAGTACATGCTCAATAAATGGAGGTTCCTAATTATCCAGCGATAGACTCATTTTTCTAGTTTATTTAAGTTGTGAAACACTAGCCAACTTTACCCAGTAGTTATTGCCCCAGTATCTAGAAGGACCAATTTGCTTCACACCTAACGGATATTTAGTAAATATGTTGACCTCTTAGTTGCCGACTGCAGGATTAGGCCTAAGAGACCTAACGGGCAGCTCTGTGCCATTCGGACTTGAAGAGGGAAGCCATACACATTCTCATACAAGTGGCCAATGCTCTGGGCTGCCCAAACATTCAAACTAGATTTCACAAGATCAAAAAGGAATCTCTGAAGCAACTCTGGTACCTCTTTATTTCCTAAAACCTATAAACCATTTCTAATATCAAACATAAAGATTTAGTTCCTAGTTAAAATGACAAGTATTCTCAAATGTCTTGCTTTGATTAGGAAAGTTGTGAATAACACTAAAGTTATTCACAATCCAGTGGTTGGAAGCTGTGGGAAAAATAATTTTAATTTTAGATGTTTCACACAACACTGCTAATGTTATCTATCCTGTTTGGGCAGGGCGAAAACTGGCAAGTGTTGTGAGATGGGGAATTTATGTGAGTTAATGGAAAAGTTGTGGCTGACCAACAAAGGAACTTCCCCAGCCAAAATCAAAACAAAGATATTAACTTGGAAGGGGGAAGAAAGCCTGCAGCATCATAATATCACGCACTGAAACCTTATCTAGTGGTTGAGGTAATTTGGTTTGAAGAACTTAAAGAGCATTTTGTGGTTTGTGGAAACTGCCAACGGACACTGTATTTAGCAGCCTCTCCGCTACTAAGTTCACAGACCATCCTCTCTTCTCACCGAGTGCAGCCACTTAGCTTTCTTTATCTTTGGGTTGTTATCAACCTAAGACTTCTTTAAGTCAAAAGCCAAGCTTCCCAAGCTTGCAACAAATGCTCAAGCATCGCTGGCTATTTTCAGAGACACAAGTGGCCACAGTACATGTGAAAGTTTGCTCACAATCACTTAAGGTAATTTTTCAGGGTCCACTTACACAATTTTGGTCCAGGATTTAGACACATCCATCCCTCTTCCTTATAGAAAGGAGTCTTCCAAAAACAATCACATAGATTCACAAATGATCTACATTACACATTCACAATTAGAATTTATAAAAAATTCTGAATTAAATTAATTCAGAGAGTGGGTTATACTCATCACCAGCTGTTGCAGAAAAAAATAATAATTTGGGGGTTAGAGACCAATTCTTGTTTCTCTTTTATAATTCAGAACCATGGCTTTCTTGGTGTAACTAATAGGAGAGAACCAGGGAAGAATAAAAAGACTTGCTAACTCATCAAATAACCCTTTCATGGCTACCACTGGCCCCATCTGGCCCCCAGCTGCTCTCCTTTGAAGTCCTGGTGCCCCTCCAAGGACCGTCCTGCACACCTGACACTAGAACAAGTGGCACCAGGGCTCCCGTTTGACCCACACATGGGTACATGCACTAGCTTCACTCAAACACTTCAGGGAGTCAATGGTCTCATTCATTTTCTAACAAAACCTGTTGTTCTTCTGCCACAGGAAATTTCTCAAGACTGACATATTAGTTTATTAAAAAGTTCGGTTTCATTTGTTATAGATAAAATCGTTAGGACCATTAACTATGTTAATTATATGTAATACTAAAACTATCACCTAAAATATAAATTTCCTAAAATATTATTAGTTTCCACTTATATGTTTTCAAAATTTAATAATATTAAATGCTTTGTGGAGATTAATTATAGTCCTAATGTCATTTTCTAAGATAGCATCTTTGAGAATCACTGAATCAGGAATTAGAATGTATAGTATTTGTGTTAATCCTTTTATTTAATTTTTCTTTACTTATAGACATTATTGTAAATATGTTTGAGTTATTAAGTCTTTTTCCCACTTAAACTATTTCATGTAAGGAGTTTTAAGTGAAAATTAAACTTTATCTCAGAAATATGGAATGTCCCATTTGTTGTCACTTTTTTTTTCATTTTCAGATTAGACAGAAGCCTCAAAGGATTTTTTTTTTCATGAAATAAAATACACAGAGCCATTTTATTCTTGTTTATTCACCTTTTTGCTGAAGGAATTTTTAAAATAAATTCACTAATGTAAGTTTTAATAATTGCACATAATGTAGAGGGAAAGCAAATCATTCTCACATGCAGAATGGGGTCACTGAGGAACAGGGCCCTATCTACCTCTAAGTACGCGTTAGCCATGAGAAATTTAAAAAAATTACTTCCATATTTTACTTAACCATCCATGTGACTATCTGTTCCACACTCTGAGTTCTGTGATACTGAGGATATTAAAATGGCAAAAAGAGTCCTGAAGAATTAAAAACCAAAAAAGTCTGCTTTGGAAATCTTTCATTTGTAATGAAAATCAAATAGCATGCATACACACAAAGTATATTTGTCATTCTGCGTCTTCATAGTCACAGAATCTCTTAAATGATAAGTTTCAGATACAAAGCTAGCTCCACCTACAATGATATGTAGATCATATTTTTAAAATAGCCTATGATTTGACTTCTGAAGACATAGAATATGCAACTCTAAGGAAAAAAGTATACACTTAAGAGATTTCTTGTTTCAAGTGTTCCCGTAGAGATTCCATTTCACTTCTAAGAAAGGTAACTGAACACCTCTCGTAGACATCAGATTGTAAGTTTAGTATGCTATGAGGAAGGGTTTTTGCATGAAGCTCCTTTGAGTCCAGAGTTCTAAGGTAAACTATGAAATCACATGGATGTTGAAGTTGACACATCTTGGAGGCCACAACTACCCTCACACTCGAATACATCAAAGAAAGGGCCACATATGGTGATTAACCTCACACACAAAATTACTGGGTCATGGGATGTGGAGACAGGGTTTCACAGTTCCCTTGGTGACCTGTTTGGCTAGTCTAAAAATTAGATGGACTGGGGGAAAACAGCTGCCCAAGAGCGGCTCTCTCTTTTCTGGATCGTTGTGACAGGAATACAACTCGTACATTTGTCTCCTACTTCTCTAAAAAATGTCTGAGACCTAGTTCAGCCTTTTTTGTAGGCCGAGGTTAATTCTGAGAACCTCATTTTAATTTGACTAATAGTAAATTACATGTGATTTTTAAAATAAATCATTGAGTTGAAAGGAAGCACAGAGATTTTCTCCAACTATCATATATTAAACATTCTCCACAGAGTTCGGTAGCACAAGAGTCCATTTATTTTTATTATCTATAATTTTATTATCTCTAAAATAATTTATTTTATACCTTATGCAAAACTCAAGTGTGACTCTCTGTAATCCCATCAGCCCCAGTTCTTTCATCAAGTTACCCAAGAAGAACTCTGTCCACATACCAGCTATGATATATGGAACGCAATAGCTCTTCCTGTATGGTCAGTATCTACCACAGGGTCTGACATAAAGGAGGCTATCAATAAATGTTTAGTAAAATGGGTCGGTGGATTAACAATTACACCACAGCAACACCAAAAATATTGCTAGACATTCTTTCCAGATTAAAAAGTTTCCATTATTTTATTTGTTCATCCTGTGAAATGACTTTCAAATTTTTTTACCAGCCACGTGCTGCATGTTTTGGTGGAAATATATAGATCATACTTATGCATGTCATGCCAATATGCAGACAGATTTAGTTCCTCCTGAAATGCAGGAAATTACAAGGAGTATTAACAAGATTATCTGGGGTCAGCTATTTGGACGCCCAAGAGATAGACTTTAAAATTCCCTTATTGTGTGTTCCTCCCTTACCGTGCCGACTGGAAAACGTCCCTGCAGTTGCATCCAAAAAAAGTTAATGGAGGACAGAAATACATTCAGTTCACACACCAAACCATCCATGATGGAGGGACTGGGTAGCTTAAATACTGATTTCTGATTTTTTTTTCTCAAAAACATCTAAGTTCAGGTGTATTGAAATATTCAGGTCTACAATTAGGCATATTTGTGTAATCAGTTACTCAAATGCTTTTTAATAGGCATTATATTTGCCCTTCTCATTTTAAATAGTTTCTTCTTTTTCTCTTTCATGGTCTACAAATTACATCTGATTAAATGTACCTATTTAGTGAAAATGGGTTCCATTAGAATGTAATCTTACCCAGCTATTGTTTTCTTCTGGAGGAAATAATGGAGAACATGTGCAGATGTGTAATATCAGGCTCCTGTTTCTAGAATTACAGTCTTAAAACTGTCAGGACTGTTCAAGAACAAGGCTGATTCGGAGCTCGTTCGGCATATGAAACACCCTTTTTGTGAACATGTAAGTAGGTGAGGCAGGAGAATGCTAAACGACTGGCACTGGAAAGCATGAAATATCTAAGTGAAGGGATGTTTTCCTTTCCTCTCAGTTGTCAAGACATCCTGTTTTCCACAAAATAAATGAATCATATTTTCTAATCTATTTTGAATGCACTGGTTTTTCTAGTCCATTCTGTTTCAATCTTACAATGTGGTAGCCTTCCATCTGGCCACAAAACAAGTTATTTTCCTTAAATTTCTTCTGGCAAAAGAGTACATAAAGTGCATCCACATTTTTCCATGAAATTGTTGTAAATTTTTTTATTATACAAGGGCATAAAGGATAAAGGTGTATTTGCATTCCTTCCTTTAGCTGAGTAAGGACAGTCAATGTTCCTTCCCAAAGCAATCTCTGAAATGGATGCCAGCAAGCAGTTTATAAATCACATTTAACTCAGTAGTTCTAGTCAAAACAGAATTGTGACTTAAAAATTATAATAATAATTTTAAATGAAGATCTTCAATGGATTCTCCTATAAGGGAATAACTGTATAAGACATATTCTATATATTCTATAGTTTTATATTTATAGTAGTATATTTCTAGTTCTGCAAAATATCGATATTATTTCCAAAAAAATATGTCTAATAAACTTGTCAGAGTTTCTCAAGATAAGCTATATCCAAGTAGCTGTAGCTTATCAGAAAAATTGACCTGTATCCTGTTTAGAAAGAGAAATCAGTTTATTTGTGCTAATTATACAAAACATCTTGAGGACCACATTAGAAAGCTTACACTTGAAGCGATGAAATTCCAAGTCATTTTACATCATGTAAAATTGGTCATAATATAAGTGTGTGGTTTTGCAACTGATAAAAATATCTTCCTGAATACTATGTAATAAACTTGCAGAGTAACAACTGAAGCATTACAAAAGGGGGTCCCTGACTTACCTCCTTAGCATTATCTACTTTGTTTCCTTAGGGAAAAAAAGGCAGGAATTGCTTTCAAGGAAATTGCTTTCCTGATGATAATCCTATGCCTACCTCCTAAAGTTGCCATGAGAATCACAACTAAAATTTGAAAATCACCTAACACATGACCTGGGCCATTGTAGATTGTAGGTATTTAAGAATGCATTAGATGTGACCCTACTTTATAAAGAAAATCTTTAAGTATATATAGAGAGATATAAATATATATAAACACAAATATATGTATTTACATATACATAGTGTGAGTGTGCACATTTGAACATTTATCTGTGTGTGAACATATATATATATACATATATATATGTACACATCTTTTTTTTTTAAGGGAACTTCTTTTTCTAATTCAATGTTTCTTTAGTTAGAAAGGATATGGCTACATAAAAAAGAGCTAATTGAAAAATCTAAATCAAGTTTTTGTATTTTTCATCTTTTTTAACTTTGATGTTCTACAGACATATGAGTAATGTAAATCTTAAGTATAAACTGCAGTATTTGAAATTGCTAAGATTTCAACTCTTCCAATTATAGAGTATAAATTATTCAACTTATACAACAGAAAGAACTGTGCCTGTGAACAGAAGGGGAATGTTTTGAAAACTTATCACTGAAAATGAATAAACGTGATAATGAAATAGGTGATGGGAAAAGAAATACATAAAGAGGTGATAAGAGCATATGTAACTAGAGAAAAGAAAAGTGCATACAGGGATGATAAAATAGAAATACAAACATCAATAGGCCAAAATATGTAAAACAATGCATAATTTTAAAACAATGCACAATTTTGTAAAGATAAAAACCTGCTAAAACTTACTGAACTTGCAATTTACTATGTATCTAATAAATTTTTACTTTTAAGAAGAACAGTCTTGGATTAATGGTAAATTTGCTTTTACTATGGATTTTTCTTTGCTAGTGTTATAGTCAGAAAAAACACACTTCAATAGTTTTGAAAGGATGTTAATGACTAGAGATCAAATTACAGTGTTTTTGTTTCATTCGTCAACAATATTGCTCATTTCAATTAGAATAAAGAATGGTTTTTACAACATTTGAACAAAATGATGATGGGTTTTTCAATCTAAGCAAAACTGGCATGATCAGTTTTGTAACACTGGACGCTAACCTACTATTAGCCCCTGAAACATTCCTCATAATGAGGCTTCTACTCCAGGAAGGAAAGGGCAGTTTAAACCTAAATACCTCGATTTGGTACTTGGTAACTATTCAGTATCTTTCTGTTGTGCTATATACTAATCTTGCTTCATTTTACTATTTTTCCTATTCTGTGTGGTAAGAGAGGGGTCCTGAACCAGATTTCCTAAACTGTAATCTCTTTCAGATGTAGTGTGCCCATATAAGCCAAAGGACAAAGAGAACAAACTTCTGTCATCTATTATGTGCCACACAGGATGTTAGACTCTTTAAATTGACTCATAAAATCCTCATGCAATGCTTATTATCTCCATTTCACATATAAAGAAATTGAGATTTGAATGAAGTCTCTCGTCCATGGCTATACAGTTAGGAAGTGGAGATCCACTGTCTTCAACATCTGCAGAGTTGAGGTAAGTAGTTAATCTCAGTTCCACAACTACCCCAACTATATTAACTGTAACTGGTTCTAAAGTCACAGACTTGAAGCTTCCTGGGAGGAGAAACCCAGGTATGACTGGCCTGTGGATTGACTTCTTTTCACTTCTCTCTATATCATTTGGACACGGCTGTTTCGTCTACTGAAAACAGAACATAACAAAAAAACCCATACTCTCAGCTTCGAATGAGACTAGGAGTTATAACTCTTCAGCATCACAAACCCATAAAACATGCAAAGAAACATGCAAAGCTAAGCGATGCCAAGGATTGCCAGCAACTGTCAGAAGGTAAGAAGAAACAAGAAAGAGCCCTTCCTTAGAGCCTCTACAAAGAGCATGGTTCTGCCAAAACCTCGGTCGCAGACTTCTTCCCTCCAGACCTATGAGAGAATAAACTTCTGTTGTTTTAAGCCTGTCTGTTGCATTTTGTAAGAGCAGTCCTAGGAAACTAATGGAGATCTTGGTAATCCTAAAGCCTTAATTCTTCCAAAAATTTTCTAAGTAAACAAGTTAACTCTTATAAGATGATGTCTATACTTTCAGAAATAAATTAAAGAAATAGTTTTTGAGACAATAGAACTGAGGCTTAAATGAATGAATCCTGATTGTTGTAAGGATTAAACAATACATTCAAAGCTCTTAGCATAAAACCTGGAGGAATCTCATGGTGGCTAAAGAATAGTGCATTCCTTCTCTTTCTGTTCCTTCCTTCTTATCCCAGATTGTTTGCAGGTTTTCAGGTCCTAGAGGGCAGAGATCATGGCTTGCTACCTCTCACACCAATTGATGCATTATCTTGCTCATAAGGAACGATATTCTGGGTATACACAAGAATGAACTATTATTTTTTTAACCTAAAGGAATGAAAGACTTCATGTTTCCTGTAAGGAAAGGCATATAGCTGTGCATTAAAGATAAATTCTGGAATAATTAGGAAAAATAAACTTTTGAAGTCATGACAAACAAAAATTATTGTCCTTTGGACTGTGAAAACCTTATCATTACATCATTCACTACAAACCTCAACCCTGGAAAACTCACTGGTCTTTGCTGACGAGAAGTATGCCCACCCAATCAGTGATAAGCAGGAAGTGAAGTGTTACATGCCATGAAAATCTTACTCTGTGCTTAATGTTTTGCACTTGGCTCATAATGACTTTTCCATCTCTCTTCAAAGAAAAGAAATCTTCGATTTCAAAACCATGTGTTGGAGGAAAAAAAATCTGTCCTGAATTATGTCATTCTGAACTAGCTACAAGACACTATTTCTTTGCAAAGCCTGATCCCACAGTGTATAGATATGCAAACAAACTGTTCAAATCTTTTAAGTCTACATTTTGTATTCTGTAACTCCAAGTATCACCGCGTGGCTGTACAGTTAGCAGACCTACTGGTTCTCCCTGCCTTTTACTTGCTTTTCCCATAAGCAGAAGCTGGATCTAATTTTCGAATGAAAGACCTCTTCACCAAAAATTTGTTTTTATGAAGGAACGGCTTTACAGTATTTGCCATTTGGGTTCTTTTATTTGGCTTTTTTATTCTTCTCAAAATGTGAATGGAAAATGTTTATCTGCTGGAGGGCATCACATGCTTCTGCTTTGCTGGCTCAATGATTTCTGCTGCCAAAATGAAAAGAAGAAAGAAAAAAAAGGAGGAGAAAACCACTAATCACTGAACAAATGTTGAGTCTAAAGCGAATTTGGTATGCCCTAAAAATGGTATAAGAAAATTAAAAAATCAATATATTCTAACCTTTGGTCCTGGGCTTCTGGTCTGCTCCCTGGTGAAATAGTTACCATAGCATGTAATTAAAATTCCAGATCTGAGAATAACACAGATGTGCTTGAATGCTGCTGTGCCACTTACGATTTGTGTGATCTTTATTAAGCTTTCACTTCCTTTTCTGTAAAATGGGGATAATACCCATCTCCTAGCGTCCTTGTGGGGATTAAATTAGATAACAGGTATAAACTGCATAGTATAAGGTCAGATAAATTATCACATTCCATAAATGACTAATAGTCTGTAATTCATGGCACCTACTTCTGCATTATGGGTGGATTGAAAGTGAAATCCTCCATAGCTGGAGTCCCCTAAAGCCTCAGCACTTAAAAGGTGGTGGCCAGCCGGTTCCTTCTGAGGGCGCTGAGGGAGAGCGTTCTTGCCTCCCCGCTCGCTTCTGATGGTCTTGGCAGTCTTTAGCGGTCCTTGGCTTGTAGGTCTCCGCCTTTCTCCTCACATGGCAGGCTCCATATGTGCCTGCTATTCTGAGGGAAACGTAGAAGGGAACTAGCTAATAGATGGCTCAGTCTCTCTCCCCTCCACCCAGGTCAGGTGAGGGGTCTACGCAGGACTGCAGGAGACTCCCACCAGCATTTGCTCTGGTCTCACTCCGCCCAGGCAGTTTACAGTCATTCCGGTCCTAACGGAAGTGCGCATGCTTCACTCTCCCACCATGAGCTCCCAGCGCGCCCCTGCCTGGCCGGGTGACGCTGCCCTAAAGTTCTGCCTTGGCCGGCCTCTGACATGGGGGTGTTCAGTCATGATCCCACAGATGGTGACTTTGTCCCTGCAGCTCCTCAGCCAACACATACCCCAAATGCCTGAACCTACAGCTTCCTTTCCCACTGAACGGGGTTACCATGGCAAAGACACCTCATCAGTAGGGAACAACTAACCTGTCTCAGGTAGGGTCCATCATCATCGTGTCCCGAGGGCCCTGGTTAACATGCAAACTACTGGGCTCCACCCCAGGCCTGCTCAGGCAGAATCGGTATTCTGATACACTCCCCAGGTACTGTGCGTGTACATTGTGACTTGACGAGCGCTGCTCTAGAAGCTGAGTCTTGCATTCCAAACTGAACTACTAGATTGGGGAAAACATCATAGGGATGGGGTTCAATTTTCCTATTTGTGTTACTTATTTCTCTTCTTATGAGAGGTGGTCAAAATCAGAATTAATGAAGCAACACAGTTCAACATTACATATTCTTAGTGTTCTGTGGATTAGGAGAAAGAGAGAGAGAGAGTCTATAAAATAGAGTGCAAGAGAGAGAAAACAATTTAAATAAAGCCCACCATTCCAGATTGCGTAATCAGAGTGAAAGAGGGATTGGGTATGTGACTGTGATACTGAACTACTCACTCCATTCCCAAGTGCTTCTTATGTGGTGATATTGTGGGGTCTCACTTCATTGTGATTCAAATATTTAGAGATGTATTTTTCCTCTACCACCTACTGCATTTGATGCTCAGACAGATAACAATTCTAGTGATCTATTCCAGTAATGGAGAAAAAGAGGACTGTATTGGTAATTACTGATAGACTATGTTAGGATTCACACTGATGCCTCTTGAGAAGTGTTGAAGGGTGATTTGACTAAAGCCCAGTTAAGAATCTATTCAATCGGAGATTCAAGATGGCGACATGAGAGGTGACACGGAGAACTCCTCCCAAAACCATGAATAGTACAAAAATATAGTTAGTTCATACAACTAATACTAAAACAGCAAGAAGAAAGAAGGCTGAACCAGACTATACAGACCTCACGAACAGAGCAGACCTCACCAAATAGGGTAACGTAGGAAAGCCTTAATCTGGCGGGACAGCCCTTCCCCCACCGCAGCTCATGGGTGGGGGGAAGAGAAACAGATCGCGGAGGGGGTGGAAGCCTGGGACTGCTGGACACCTAGACCTGGAGATCTGCTTTGTGAGGAGAAGTGTATATTGTGTGTTTCTTTGGACATTGGGGAGCTCCTACAGGTGGAGGGCCCGGGAGACTGACATTCCAGACGTTTGTGGAGGACGGGATCCACAACTAGACACTCTGTGGCAGAGGAAGGGCGGGCGGTCTGAGCGGCTTCCTAGCAGTGAGAGGGCTGCTGAAGGGGGGCAGTTTGCACAGAGCTTGCTGTGCGGGAGAAGGGAGAGCTGGACAATGTTGCCTGGGTGTGCCTGGCCCAGCTGGTTGGGAACGTTGAGGAGCTTCATGTACTCCATCCCCCTGGCTGCCTACTCAGCTCCGAGGCCCCCCACTGTGACACGCAGCCTGCCGAGCCTTCCTCCTGGCCTGACATCACCGGCTTGCAATCGAGCAGTCACTGCGCAGGCATCAGGACATCCAGAGGGAGGCCCCGCCTACAACAGCTAGAGATGCAAAGCACAAAGGTTTACACATGCTTGCTTGGCCCACTGGCTCTGACACTAGAGACAGGCACCACAGACGGGAATCAGGAAACAGATATTTCCTCCCCCAGTCACCAGCTCTGCTCCCCTATGACCCCCAACCTCACTCTAGGGGCTGAGCAGATGCAGAGACTGGAGTTTCTGTGCACTAGTCAGCACCACACAGAAATATGAAATGTCAAAAGAACATGGTTCAGAACAAAATCTTACAAACCCCAAAAAAGGGCCAAGTGAAACTGAACTCACAAATCTTCCTGAAAGACAGGTCAAAATAAAAATTATAAACATGCTTATGGAGGTACAGAAAAATATTCAAGAACTCAGGAACAAATTTAAGTCAGAGATTCAATCATTAAGAAATTCCATATCTGAAATGCAACATACAATGGAGGGATTTAAAAGCAGATTAGGTGTAGTAGAAGAGACGGTAAATGGAATAGAAATTAGAGAAGAGGAATACAAAGAAGCTGAGGCACAGGGAGAAAAAAGAATCTCTAAGAATGAAAGAATATTGAGAGAACCCTGTGACCAATCCAAACGGAGCAATATTTGTATTATAGGAGTACCAGAAGAAGAATAGAGAGAAAAAGGGATAGAAAGTGTCATTGAGGAGGTAATTGCTGAAAACTTCCCCAGTATGGGGAAGGAGATAGTCTCTCAAGCCATGGAGGTGTACAGATCTCCCAACACAAGGGACCCAAGGAAGACAACATCAAGACATATAATAATTAAAATGGCAAAGATCAAGGATAAAGACAGACTTTCAAAAGCAGCTAGAGAGAGGAAAAAGATCATATACAAAGGAAAACCCATCAGGCTATCATCAGACTTCTCAACAGACACCTTACAGGCCAGAAGGGAGTGGCATGATATATTTAATGCAATGAAGCAAAAGGGGCTTGAGCCAAGAATACTCTACCCAGCAAGATTATCATTTAAATTTGAAGGAGGAATTAAACAATTTTCAGATAAGAAAAACTGAGGGAATTTACCTCCCACAAACCACCTCTACAGTGTATTTTGGAGGGACTCCTATAGATGGAAGTATTCCTAAGGCTAAATAGATGTCACACAAGGGATAGACAAAGAATACAGAATATGATTCATAGCATACAAGGAATGGAGGAGGAAGAAAAAGGAGGGAAAAAAAAGAAACTTTAGGTTGTGTGTAATAGCATACGAAGTGAGTTAAATCAGACTGTTAGATAGTAAGGGAATTACCCTTGAACCTTTGGTAACCACGAATCTAAAGCATGCAATGGCAATAAGTACATACCTATCGATAATCACCCTAAATGTAAATGGTCTGAATGCACCAATCAAAAGACATAGAGTTACTGAATGGATAAGAAAACAAGACCCATCTATATGCTGCCTACGAGAGACTCACTTCAAACCCAAAGACATACACAGATGAAGTAAAGGGATGGAAAAAGATATTTCATGCAACTAATAGTGAGAAAAAAGCAGGAGTTGCAGTACTTGAATCAGATAAAATAGACTTCAAAACGAAGAAAGTAGCAAGTTAAAGAAGGACATTACATAATGATAAAGGGGTTAGTCCAACAAGAAGATATAACCATTATAAATATATATTCACCCAACACAGGATCATCTACATATGTGAAACAAACTAACAGAATTAAAGGGGGAAATAGAATGCAATGCATTGATTTTAGGAGACTTCAACACACCACTCACTCCAAAGGACAGATCAACCAGGCAGCAAATAAATAAAGAGACAGAGGCACTAAATAACATATTAGAACAGATGGACATAACGGACATTTAGAGAACACTCCTTCCAAAAGCAGCAGGATACACAATCTTCTCAAGTGCACATGGAACATTGTCAAGAATAGATCATACTCTAGGCCACAAAAAGAACCTCAGTAAATTAAAAAGATTGACATTGTACCAACCAGCTTCTCAGATCACAAAGGTTTGAAACTAGAAATAAATTGCACAAAGAAAACGAAAAAGCCCACAAACACATGGAGGCTTAATAACATGCTCCTAAATAATCAATAGATCAATGACCAAATACAAACAGATCAAGCAATATATGGAGAAAAATGACAACAATAATTCAGCACTGCAAAATCTGGGACGCGGCAAGGGCAGTGCTAAGAGGGAAATACATTGCAATACAAGCCTATCTCAAGAAATAAGAACAATCCCAAAAGAACAGCGTAAACTCACAATTAATGAAACTAGAAAAGGAAGAACAAATGAGGCCCAAAGCCACTAGGAGGAGGGACATAATAAAGATTAAAGCAGAAATAAATAAAATTGAGAAGGATAAAACAATAGAAAGAGTCAAGGAAAGCAGGAGCTGGTTCTCCGAGAAAATAAACAAAATAGACAAACCCCTATCCAGACTTACCAAGAAAAAAAGACAGTCTACACACATAGAAAGAATCAGAAATGAGAAAGGAAAAATAATTACGGACACCACAAAAATACAAAGAATTATGAGAGAATACTATGAAGAACCTAGAAGAAATGGACAACTTTCTAGAAAAATACAACTTTCCAAGGCTGACCAAGGAAGAAACAGAAAATCCGAATAGACCAATTACCAGCAAAGAAATTGAATTGGTAATCAAAAAACTACCTAAAAACAAAACACCTGTACCAGATGGTTTCACTGCTGAATTTTATCTAATATTTAGTGAATACCTAATATCCATCCTACTTAAAGTTTTCCAAAATGTAGAAGAAGAGAGCATACTCCCAAACTCACTCTATGAGACCAACATCACTCTAATACCAAAACCAGGCAAAGACACCACAAAAAAAGAAAATTACAGACCAATATCCTTGATGAACATAGATGCAAAAATACTCAACAAAATATTAGCAAACCGAATTCAAAAATACATCAAAAAGATCATCCATCATGATCAAGTGGGATTCATCCCAGGGATGCAAGGATGGTACAGCATTTGAAAATCCATCAACATCATCCACCACATCAACAAAAGGAAGGAAAAACCACACAGTCATCTCCATAGATGCTGAAAAAGCATTCAACAAAATTCAACATCGATTCATCATAAAAACTCTCAATAAAATGGGTATCAACATCATAAAGGCCATATATGACAAACGCACAGCCAACATTATACTTAACAGTGAGAAGCTGAAAGCTTTTCCTTTAAGATCGAGAACAAGACAAGGATGCCCTCTCTCCCCACTTTTTTTCAACATAGTTCTGGAGGTCATAGCCATGGCAAGCAGACAACACAAAGAAATTAAAGGCATCCAGATTGGTAAGGAATAAGTCAAACTGTCCCTGTTTGCAGATGACATGATAGTGTACATAAAAAACCCTAAAGAATCCACTCCAAAACTACCAGATCTAATATCTGATTTCAGCAAAGTTGCAGGATACAAAATCAATACACAGAAATCTGTTGCATTCCTATACACTAACAGTGAACTAGCAGAAAGAGAAATCAGGAAAACAATTCCATTCACAATCGCATCAAAAAGATTAAAATACTTAGGAATAAACCTAACCAAGGAAGTGAAAGACCTATACCCTGAAAACTACAAGACACTCTTAAGAGAAATTAAAAAGGACACTAATAAATGGAAATTCATCCCATGCTCTTGGCTAGGAAGAATTAATATTGTCAAAATGGCCATCCTGCCTAAAGCAATCTACAGATTCAATGCAATCCCTATCAAAATACCTACAGCATTGTTCAATGACCTAGAGCAAATAGTTCTAAAATTCATATGGAACCACAAAAGACCCCAAATAGCCAAAGCTATCCTGAGAAGGAAGAATAAAGCAAGGGGAATTACGCTCCCTGACTTCAAGTCTACTACAAAGCCACAGTAACCAAGACAATTTGGTATTGGCACAAGAACAGACCCATAGACCAATGGAACAGAATAGAGAGCCCAGATATAAACCCAAGCATACATGGTCAATTAATATATGATAAAGGAGCCATGGATATACAATGGGGAAATGACAGCCTCTTCAACAGCTGGTGTTGGCAAAACTGGACAGCTACATTTAAGAGAATGAAACTGGATCACTGTCTAACCTCATACACAAAATTAAACTCAAAATGGATCAAAGACCTGAATGTAAGTCATGAAACGATAAAACTCTTAGAAAAAAATATAGGCAAATATCTCTTGGACATAAACATGAGCAACTTCTTCATGAACATATCTCCCCGGACAAGGGAAACAAAAGCAAAAACGAACAACTGGGACTATATCAAACTGAAAAGCTTCTGTACAGCAAAGGACACCATCAGTAGAACAAAAAGACATCCTATAGTATGGGAGAATATATTCATAAATGACATCCTATAAGGGGTTGACATCCAAAATATACAAAGAGCTCACACACCTCAGCAAACAAAAAGCAAATAAGCCAACTAAAAAATGGGCAGAGGAGCTGAACAGACACTTCTCCAAAGAAGAAATTCAGATGGCCAACAGGCACATGAAAAGATGCTCCACATCGCTAATAATCAGAGAAATGCAAATTAAAACCACAGTGAGATATCACCTCACACCAGTTAGGATGGGCACCATCCAAAAGACAAACAACAACAAATGCTGGTGAGGATGCAGAGAAATGGGAACCCTCCTACACTGCTGGTGGGAATATAAACTAGTTCAACCATTGTGGAAAGCAGTAAGGAGGTTCCTCAGAAAACTCAAAATAGAAATACCACTGGGCCCAGGAATTGCACTCCTAGGAATTTACCGTAAGCATGCAGCAATGCAGTTTGAAAAAAACATATGTACTCCTATGTTTATCGCAGCACTATTTACAATAGCCAAGAAATGGAAGCAACTTAAGTGTCCATCAGTAGATGAATAGATAAAGAAGATGTGGTACATATACGCAGTGGAATATTATTCAGCTATAAGAAGAAAACAAATGCTACCGTTTACAGCAACATGGATGGAGCTAGAGGGTATTATGCTCTGTGAAGTAAGCCAGGCGGAGAAAGACAAATATCAAATGATTTCACTCATCTGTGGAGTATAAGAACAAAGCAAAAACTGAAGGAACAAAACAGCAGCAGACTGACAGAATCCAAGAATAGACTAACAGTTACCAAAGGGAAAGGGACTGGGGAGGATGGGTGGGAAGTGAGGGATAAGGGGGAAAAGGGGCATTACGATTAGCACACGTAATGCAGTGGCGGGGGACACAGGAAAGGCAGTGCTGATGGACAGTGACTGTAGTGGGGTATGTGGGGGGGACTTGATAATAGGGGTTCTAGTAACCATAATGTTGTTCTCGTAATTGTACATTAATGATACTAAAATTTTTAAAAAATGTAAAAAAAAAATAAGAAAGGAAATGACAAGTACTCTCAAGGATCTGGAGAAATTGGAATGTTGATAAATATCTTACAGAAAGGAAAAATGAGTCACCACTGCAGTTTGCAGTTCCTCAAAAATTTAAACATAAAATTATTATCTAATTTTGCAGTTCCACTTGAAGATGTATACCCTAAAGAACTGAAAAGTACTGAAATTAGTACATGTATACACACATATTTATAACAGCACTAATCATAATAGCCAAAATGTCCAAATATCTGCCCAAATGTCCATCAATAAATGAATAAGTAAAAAAAAAAGAATCTATTAACATCTATTCTACCATTAACCACAAGTTATCTGCAGTTGCCAAGAAAATCACTTCTAATAATGTTTTAAATTTACCCCACTATATAATTCTATAATTCAATGAAATTATACAAGATGTGGTATACAGAAGAACTGGGTAAATGTTTCACATGTTGTAGTACCAAAATGAGGCTCCCCTACTGATTGCCATATCCTAATCCCCAGAATTTGTGAATATATGACTTCACATGACAAAAGGGACTGCTCAGATATTGAAGATGTAGAAGTGGAGAGATTATTCTAGAATATCTGGGCAGGCCCAATCCAATCACACAGTCTTTAGAACTGGAAAAGCTTTCCAGGCTATATTCAGAAGGCCTGTAAGACTTAGAGATGTTACTAAGGAAGAAGGGTCAGAGAGATGCAATGTGAAAGGACTTCTGTTGCTGGCTTTGAAGATGGAAGAAAGTGGTCTCAAGAGCCAAGGAATGTGAGTGGCCTTTAGAAACTGGAAAAGTCCAGGAAGTGGATCCAACATATAGTTTGGTAAGATGATGTGTGTTGCTTGAAGCCACTAAATTAGTGGTCATGTGTTAGGTAGCAAAAGTACACAGAAAATAGAAAAATGTGAAACAGCAGGAAGACCTAGAAGATTGGTTTCTTCCTTCTTGATGCCTTTAACACAGTTCTCTCCAAAATATATGGAGATATTTTGATGATACTTTATCATCCTATTGTCTCTTCCTTATACCATATCTGGTGTGCACCACTGTCTTAATTCTCCCCTACACTCCACACATCCCATTTGCATTATTATTCTGAACTTGCAATTAAAGAGTAGAAGTATTTTCAAAGACTCCTGTAAGTGGGGAGATAAAATGCAGAGATTTTTATTTTATTTTGGCTTTAGTTTCTAATAGACTCACACTCCCCAGTAGACAAACTATATTATGATTCTACAATTATCAGTTGAGTTCCACAAAGTACCTGCTTCCACTGGATAAGCCACACTAGTAACAAAGAGAAGTCTTTCAATCTCATTTAGTAAACATTTTGTTTCTAGAGCAGTGGGTTCCCAAATGTGACAGGATACCAGAATCACTGGAGAAGCTCTTTAGGGAAGACTATGGTCTCTTGTTTTAAAACAGCATAATTAAATGGAAACAAACTGTAACACCAATGGGAATTTAAAAGAAATAGCATCCTTCTGCATAAAAACCAGTCATGGCTTCAAAGACTAACCCCAACATTTAAGAAAATGTTGGAAACAAAAACTGAAGAGCTAAGAAGGTAATCAAAGATCTAGAATGTAGCTAATGAACTAGAAGGTAACTGTAGGGGGAAAAAAACTTAAAGGGCTAGAAGGTAATGGTTTGAGAACTCACATTAAAATGACTTATAAAAACAAGCAGCTTCTTTTTGTTATTAATGATAATCATGTTTGATTATATAATTTTGGTAATGTGAGTAGGATGTATGCAGAAGGAGGAAAGTCAACATCTCAACGATCATTTTAAAGCAGTCAGTTTCTCTATGTACCTAACTAAACTCCAGGGAAGGATTCCTCCCTGGTCTCAGATCCTCTTTCCATGCTCAGCAGCACCTGGGTGTAGGAAAAAGAATACCTTTAGCCAACAATCTTTTGGCAAGAAGCAGGCTTGTTTGTCTGGGTCAGATTCCTAGGATCTGGTTGAAATATTTAGTGACTCCCAGATCATGCTAAGTATTTGTCAAGTGTTAAATTCTATATGACCCATTTGATGGCTGAACTGAGTGCAGGTGGTTTCCACTTTTCTTTTTACTCTCTGCCCACCCTTCCCCCACACCCACACTGCATCCCTCCCAATTTGATTTAAGTGAAAGAAGTGAAAGGGCAGGTGACCATCTCTGGCTTGTGTCTTGTTACTGTACAAAGCAAATCAAGTGAAAATTAAGGAAACTCATAATGGTTAAATAAGAACCTTTTGGCAAAAATATTGTTCCCCAATTTTGATTGGTAAGTGCTGCATTTTGAAAGTGAATTATAATAAAATCTTAACCTTCCTTGGTTGTAAAATGCATCTATTTTGGAGGAAAAAGTGAAGGGACATAATATGACAAATAAGTCAAACATTGATAGGCTGTGAAAGCTTTTTAAAGGGTCAGCATTCTAAATGTAAGGAGAAGGCATTCTTTAAAGATAGAAATTCACCAAATTCCCAGAATAAGTGGATAAAATAAAGGGTGCATATATCTTGAAAGAGCAACTCTCATAATAACTTTGCTATTTTAGATTAATGATTTTTCCCTAATAGAATGATCCTGAATCCATTGGAAAAAAAATAGGATATTTGTATTAATTTTCAAGTCTGTGCTTAAATTAAAGCTTCCACATGGAACTTTAATATCTCTTCTGTGTCAATGGACTCAAGAGTGACAGAGGCTGTATTTTCTCTTTGTATGGTCATGAAAACTTTAAGGTCTCTCTCAACATGGGCTTAAGGAAGGTGGCAGTAAGGAAACATTATTTTTTCATAGCATTGTCTTTTCCTGCCAAAATAGCCATTTAGCTCGGCACTCCTGACAATAAAGTGACTGCATTTGAGAGCCCCTTAGTATTTTTAAGTAAATATAGTTTTAAATTATGGCACTGCAAAATAATAAATGCTTCTGAGAAGAAAGCAGGTGCCTTAGGTGTGGTGGTGCGTCCTAGCCCAAAGATGCCTTTCTTTGAGGATGCTTATGGAGCTTAAGGTGATTCTAAATCAATAGTTCTGTTGACGTCTTCAAGTGCAATGTATCTCAAATTGCCTGCACATTGAAATCACTCAGAGATGCTTAAAAAACTATGCATGACAGAATTTTACACCAAAGGATTTTATTTAACTGGTCTGAGGTGCAGCCTGGGCATCTAGTGATTCTAGTGTGTGGTTAAGGTTAAGAAATGGTACACTAATGGATTCAGTCATGCTCTACGGCAAGTATGGACATATAAGGACATACTTGGTATTGTTAAAACTCAAGGTAAACAGCAGGAGATGATTTCATGTCTTTATACAGCTTTGCTGAATCCTT
>JAQQAC010002594.1:2674791-2718407 GCA_029783875.1 Phataginus tricuspis | reverse complement strand
CTAGTCATGTCCTTACTTATGTTTCAGCTGCTGATAAAACAAGGTCAACAGAAAATAGGTATTCTCTAATCACCATCATTAAAACTTAAGTAGACTACATAAAAAGCAATATAGAATCATCCTGCAGGGCTGAAAAGGACTCTGTAAGATTTATAATTCAAAATTCATTCTTTCAAGTAGCATTTACTACCCATCTATTCTGTGTCTGTTACTGTGCTGGACACTGGGAATACAATGGTGAAAAAAATATGATCTCTCCATTTGGGTGGGAGTGGAGAATGAGGTGTAATACTGACCAAAAATATTCATAATAGTAACAGCTATAATGACAGCAAATACAGGATGTTTTGGGAACACCTAGGAATCTTGTTTTGTCTTTGAAAGTTTAGTAAGGCCTGTAAGATGAGCAAGAGTTACCCAGGTCAAACGTGTAATAGCAAAAAGCAGCAGCAGCATGGCTAGGCAAAGGTCAGCACTCCTGTAAGTCATGGGCTTGTTCATCATGTTAAGGAAGCTAGGCTTTATCTTAAAGGGGAGAAACACCATCAGATCTGCAATTTGGAAAGCTCATTCCAGTCACCAAATGGAAGAACAAAGGAAGAGTGCCAAAGCTCCTTTCATGTTTCATACATAAAACAATACCTTAAACACACACACACACATACACAGGCAAACTGAACCTTTTCTAGATGTCAAGTTATTTATTTTGTGTCTAATTTGGTTTATATTTGTTTCCAGGTCTTTAGGGTTTAATAGTCTAAGAAAATTATAAATCAAATAAATTGTAATCAGATAGAAGGGTTTCCTAAACCTGATATTTTACTAAGCAGAAATTTTCAAGAGGACTTAAAATATGATGAGTGAATATAATCAAAACTAGATTGCATAACAGAAATATCAGGTCATTAGTCTATGATCAGGAGTTTTTGGGTTATTTGTGATGTCTTTTCATTAACTGCCAAATAACAGATTTTTTGTTTGCAAAACTGATAAGTAAATGAAACATCAAGGATTATCAAAGTTGAACCAAGCATGTCTTCCCAACAACTGAAATGTTTTCATATATTTACATGTTTAATATGAAGGAATTATAGATTGCCTAGTAAAGGATCAATTCAGAAGATAGGATATATATCGTCCTCAATCATAGAAAAAAATTACATTAATTTCAACACTAGAAAATTATAATATGTCCTTCCTTGGCTAATGCTTATTTAGTAATGTTTTGGGAACTGAAGAATTCAAAAATAAAATAAAAATAGTGGAATTTAAGAGTAATGTTGCAACTAACGAAGGGCCTGGGCTAATCTCCACTGGCAAGAATCAGAACCACTGAGAGTCAGGACGACAGTGTGGGCTTGGAAAGAGGTACTGGAGAATAGGAACCTTTTCTGTATTTATGAAATATTACTACAAACAAAAAGGTAAAGAAAAACACAAAGGATAGAAATCTGCAGCTAGGAGGGTAAGGGGAGAAGATGAGTTCTTATTTTAAACATACATATTAATTATTGCACAAAGCCAGGTAGGAGTTTGCAGTTGGAAGTGGTAGAGAAAAGGAAAAATGAAATTTTATTTCAGAATAAGTTTATGAAATTACGTTTCAACAAGGGAACTTGCAGCTGAGGGAGGGCCCAGGGAAAGCAATATTTTTAGGGTAAGTCACTTTAATAAAATACACAAGCCCTCACTTTGACACAGCATTGGAAAGGATGTTCCTGAATTAGTACCAAAATGGAACAAGGCATTTTATTGCACAAAAGAGGAATTTTAGGCTCCTTGGATAACATGTTTTTCCTTAAATGACTATGTGCTAACCAGTTTCCAAATCTCTGTAATTCTGTAGGAATTCTCCTTGAATTACGGGGAATAAGAATTTGATGACAGGTGATGGTTCCTCAATTCTTCAAATTTTTACTTCAAAAGGACATATTTTCCTCTAAGGATCCCAAAGAACTTTGCCATGTATGGAGTTTACCATCACTTTATAGAATTAAATTAATTGCTTTTTGCACTAAAACAAAACAACATAAAACACCTGTGGGTTTCTTTCTTCCATTTAAATGATTTGATTTACCTGCAAACAGGCTACCTTCCCGCAAGGCTAAGAAAGGAGCAACTACGTACTGTCTATACTCAGCGTGTGCTTTAAGTTAGATTACAGTTTGAATCTTAAAGACCCTTCAACTTAAAATGATAAAATGCACAATTATTACTTTCAAGTAATTGGTTAACCATTTATTAAGATAGCTACATGTGAAAGTGGGCGGGCAATAAAAAAAGATAATGCTTCTATTCCTACTTTCTAAATTGAAATAATCTAAACAGACATCAGTACATTCAACAATCTTTTACTCTTAACAATTTAAGCTAAATCCAGTATTTAACTTAAACATCATTTCTAAGGGAGGACAGGGGTGTTTGTCTTTTTTTCTGTATTTCCAGTTCTTGGACAATAATTATCCCATAGAAGGTTCTCAATAAATATTGATTAAAAGAATAAATGTGGAGTTTGAACTTAGTAAGAGGTGTTAAGTCTCAGGAACTAGAACTTTAAAGAGAATGGGATTGTGAGGATAGGGAGGAGCTTAGGAAAAGAGAGGAGAGTAGGGAGGCCAGGGGAAACCTCCTCCTATGTATACACCAAGGAAGCAACTACATCTGATAAAACCCTGAACACAACCTGAAGACTGCAGAACAGACCATCTACATCTGGTGAAGAAGAGAAGACCACACAGAGAAGGATATAGTGGCAGGGCCCCAATCTACCAGGACCCAAGCCCTTCCCCCAGCCCCGCTCACAGATGGGAGGAAGAGGAATGGAGCAGGGAGGGGACAGGCACTAAGGAACTGCACACCTGGCCCTGGAGATCTTCTCTGGGAACACAAGTTCATATTGCACTGGGCCTTGGTGGTTAACAGGGTTGGACACCAGGGAGAGTTGGAGCACTCTGGGAGGCTGAGACTCCTATTAGATGGAGGACAGCCATGCTCCATCAGTCCCACTGAGACACAACACAGAGGTGGCAGTTTGAAAGATTTACCAAGAGTGGGAAGGGTGCCAGAGGGGCAGGGGATGGAGGGAGTTCTACCTGGAGGAGAAAGGACAAATGGATGATGCTTCCCCAACCCTCCCTCAAGCCAACAAGTCAGGCACTCACAGGAGCCAGCCCCGAATGCTCCATCCCCCTGGCTGGAAGTTCAGCACCTAAGTGCTTTCCTGCCACCTGCTTGTTCACTCAACCCAACAGCAGTCAGACGTTGCTGCCTGGCAGGCAGAGAGAGGCTTTCCCGCTTTTTATGGCACTCTCTCAATCCAATTGGTGAGGCACCTGGGGTACCATCTCCAAATACTCCTTCCTCCTTGCTGGTGGCCCAGCCCTGCAGCATGCTTCTCTGCACAACAAGCCCCACCAACCCTGCCGGCCCAGCAGCACCTCCATTACTGCCTGGCAGGCAGAGGGCAGTTCTGCTGACAAAAATCCCAGCAGAAGCTCCACTGCATGGCTTGCAAAAGCCCCACTGAATTGAACAGTCAGCCCAGCTGACTGACATAGGCCACTGCCAGCAGACAGGCAGAAAGTGGCCTGCCTACAACCTACCACCAGCAGCTGCAGCTTCACTGCAAAGGAGAACCAGGCACTGATCAGTAAAGAGCCTTGAGCTTCTGAGCACCACAAGATGCCTTCTTCATAAAGTCATTGCTCTCTACACCAGGAGACATAGCAGATCTATCTAATACAAAGGAAGAAACATAGAAACCCAGACAAAATGAGAAGACAGAAGAATAAGCTCCAAACAAAAGAACAGAATTAGGCATCATCTAGAGAGCTAAATGAAATGGAGATACCCAATCTTTTTGATAAAGATTTCAAAGTAACATTCCTAAATGTGCTCACAGACCTGTAAAAAATAATTCATGATCTCAGTGAGAACCTCAACAATGAGACAGAGTTGAAAAAGAGTCACTCAGAGCTGAAGAATACAGTAATTGAAATGAAAAAAACACAATGGAGGGAATGAATGATATATTGCTGCAAGTAGAGGAGACAATAAATGAAATGGAAATTAGAGAACAGGAATATAATGAAGCTGAGGAAACAGAGAGAAAAAATAATCTATAGGAATGAGAGGAAGCTAAGAGAGCTGTGTGACAACTCTAAAAAAAACAATATTCGCATTAATAGGGGCACCAGAAGGAGAAGAAAGAGACAAAGAAGTAGAAAGTCTCTTGAATAAATAATTGTTGAAAACATCCACAATCTAGGGAAGGAAACAGACACTCAGGTCATGGAAGCACAGAGAGCCCCTAACAATAGGAGCCCCAGGAAGACAACACCAAGACATAATTAAAATGGAAAAGATTAAAAAGAGAGATTACTGAAAGTAGCAAGAGAGAGGCAGACAGTTATCTATAAGGGAAAACCCATAAGGCTATCAGATTTCTCACCTGAACATTTACAAGCCAGAAGGCAGTGGCATGAAATATTTAATGTATTGAAAGAGAAAGACCTTCAACCAAGAATCCTCTACCCAGCAAGATTATCATTCAAAATTGAAGGAGAGATTAAAAGTTTCTCAGATAAACAAAAGTTGAAAGAATTCACCACCTTAAACTGGTCCTACAGGATATGTTAAAGGGACTCTGTAGATGGAAACATTCCTAAGCCTAAATATTTTTCATCATGAAAATACATCCACAGAAAAGGTAGTAAACCGATTACTTACAAAGCAAGTATGAAGTTAAAAATACTAACAAAGTAGTAAAACAATACACAAAATCAGTCAAGGGATGCACAGAATATGCAGATCATGACATCTAATAGGTAAAGTAGAGAAGAGGGAGAATAAAAAAGAAGTAATTTTAGATTGTGATAAAAACAGGGAGACAACTTAATGTAGTTATTTATTTAGGAAACTATCTATGAACCTCATGGTAACCACAAACCTAAAGCCTACAATAAATACACAAAAATTAAAAAAAAGAAATCCAATCACAGCACTAAAGAAAACCATCAAATAACAAAAGAAGAGTATAAGAGAAGAATAAAGGAAAGGGAGGAACTATAAAAACAAACAGAAAACAATAAAATGGCAATAAGTACACACCTATCAATAACATGTTAAATGTAAATGTACTGAATGCACCAATCGAAAGACATAAAGTGGCAGAATGGATAAAGAAATGAGACCCATCTATATGCTACCTACAAGAGACTCATTTCAGATCTAAAGACATACATAGACTGAAAGTGAAGGGATGGAAAGATATTTCATACAAATAACAAGGGGAAAAAAGCAGTAGTAGCAACACTTATATCAGACAAAATAGACTTCAAGATGAAGAAAGTAAAGAGATAAAGACATTACATAATGATAAAGGGGTCATCCAACAAGAGGATATCATCATTATAAATATCTATGCACCTAACATAGGAGCACTTAAATATGTAAAGCAAATACTAACAGAACTAAAGGAGAAAACAGACTCCAACTCAATCATATTAAGGGTCTTTAACATGCCACTTACATCAATGACAGATCAACCAGACAGAAAATAAATAAGGAAACAAAGGAAAAGGACACCACACTAGATCAGATGGACTTAACAGACATCTACAGAACAATTCACCCAAAATTTTCTCAAGTACACGTGGAATTTTCTCCAGAATGGGTCACATATTAGGACACAAAAAGAGCCTCAATCAGTTCAAAAAGAATGAAATTGTATCAGGCATCTTTTCAGATCACAATGGTATGGAACGAGAAATAAATTATAAAAAGAATACCAAAAACCGCACAAACACAGATGTTAAACAACATCCTTCTAAATCAATGAACAAACCAAAAAAGAAATCAGGTAATATCTGAAGACAAATTAAAACAAAAATATAACAGTTCAAAATATATGGGATGCCACAAAAGCAGTTCCAAGAGGGAAGTACATAGCAGTACTGCCTCAAGAAACAGAAACAATTCTACATACACAATCTGGACTCTCAACTAAATAAACTAGAAAAAGAAGAACAAATGAAACCCAAAGTTAGAAGAAGGAGGGACATAATAAAGAGCAGAGCATAAATAAAGAAAATAGAGAAGAATAAAACAAAGGAAAAAAATCAATGAAGCCAAGAGAAGATAAACCAATGAAGCCAAAAGAAATGAAGCCATTGAGAATATAAATAAAATAGACAAACGCATAGCCAAACTTATCAAGTAAAAAAGACGAAGACACAAATAAACAAAATCAGACACACACATACAAAATAGTTACAACTGACACCACAGAGATACAAAGAATTATTAGAGAATTCTAGGAAAAATTATATGCCAATAAATCGGACAACTGAGAAGAAATAGACAAATCCCCAGAAAAGTAAAATCTTCCAAGACTAACCCAGGAAGAAGCAGAAAATCTGAACAGATCAATTATCAGCAACAAAATTGAATTGTAATAAAAAAACTCCCACAAACAAAAACTCCCACAAACAAAAACTCCAGAACCAGATGGCTTCACAGCTGAATTCTACCAAATATTTAAAGAAGAACTAATATCCATCCTTTTTAAAGTATTCTAAAATGTAGAAGAGGAGGGAAAACTTCCAAACTCATTCTATGAGGCCAGCATCACTCTAATACCAGAACCAGACAAAGACACCACAAAAAATGAAATTATAGATCAATATCCCTCATGAATACAGATCCAAAATTATCAACAAAATATTAGCAAACAAATTCAAAAATACATCAAAAGAGTGATCCATCATGACCAAGTGAGATTTATTCCATGGATGCAAAGATGGTATAATATTCATAAATCTATCAAAATCATATACCATATTAACAAAAGGATAAATACCATATGATGAACTCAACAGATGCTGAGAAAGCACTTGACAAAATTCAACATACATTCATGATACAAACTCTCAACAAAATGGGTATAGAGGTATATACCTCAACATAATAAAGTCTATATATGACAAACCCACAGCTAACATTATTCTCAAAGTAAAAAAGCTGAAAGTTTTTCCTCTCAAATCAAGAACAAGACAAGGATGTCCACTCTCACCACTTGTATTCAACATAGTGCTGGAAGTCCTAGCCACAGTAATAAAGATAAAGAGAAAAATTCATAAGAAAGAAGCAAAACTATTCCTATTTGCAGATAACATTAAAACCCTAAAGATTTTACCAAAAAACTATTAGAACTAATAACTGAATTCAGCAAGGTTGCAGGATACAAAATTAATACACAGAAATCTGTTGCATACCTATATACTAACAATGAACTAGCAGAAAAAGAAATCAGAAAAATAATTCCATTTACAATTGCATCAAAAAGAAAAATATACCTAGGAATAAACCTAACCAAGGAGGTGAAAGACCTGTACTCTGAAAACTATAAGACACTCATGAAATAAATTAAAGACGATACAAAAAACTGGAAACCTATCCCATGCTCATGGGTAGGAAGAGTTAATATTGTCAAAATGGCCATCCTGGCCAAAGCAATTAACAGATTCAATGCAATCCTTATCATAATACGAAAGGCATTTTTCAAAGAACCAGAGCAAACAATCCTAAAAAACATATGGAATCACAAAAAAAACCCAAATAGCCAAAGCAATCCTGAGAAAGAAGAACAAGGCTGGGGGTATCATACTCCTCACCTCAAGCTATACTACAAAGCTGCAGTAACCAAAAAAGAATAGTACTGGCACAAGAACAGACCCATAGATCAATGTAACAGAATAGAGAGGCCAAATGTAAACTCATGCATATATGGTCAATTAATACATGATAAAGAATCCATGGATATACAATGGGGAAAAGACTGTCTTTTCAATAAATGGTGTTGGGAAAACTTGACAACTATATGCAAGTGATTACTGATGAAACTGATTACTGTCTAACCCCATACATAAAAGTAAACTCTAAATGGATTGAAGACCTGAACATAAGACATGAAACCATAAAACTCTTGGAAGAAAACATAGGCAAAAATCTCTCAAACAAAAGCATGAGCAATTTTTTTCTGGATATATCTCCTCAGGCAAGGGAAACAAAATAAATAATGAAACAAGTGGGACTACATAAAACTAAAGAGCTTTTGTACCCCCATCAACAGAACAAAAAGGCAACCTACAGTATGGGAGAATATATTCATTAATAACTTATCCAATAGTGGTTAACATCCAAAATATATAAAGAACTCATGTGACTTAACCCCAAAAAATCTCATAACCCAATTAAAAAAAACGGGTGGAGGACGTGAACAGACATTTTTCCAAAGAAAAAGTACAGATGGCCAACAGGCACATGAAAAGATGTTTCACATCACTAATCATCAGGGAAATGCCAATCAAAACCACAAAGAGATGTCACCTCACACCAGTAAGAATGGCCACTATCCAAAAGACAAGAAATAACAAATGTTGGTGAGGATGTGGAGAAAAGGGAACCATCCTACACTGTTGGTGGGAATGTAAATTGGTGCAGCCACACAGAAAGCAGTACAGAGTTACCTCAGAAAACTAAAAATAGAAATATCATTCAACCCAGTAATTCCACTTCTAGGAATTTACCCATAGAAAACAAAATCCCTGATTAAAAAAGAAATATGCATCCTGTTATTGCCACATTGTTTACAATATCCAAGACATGGAAGCAAACAAAGTGTCCATCAGTAGATGAACGGATAAAGAAGATGTGGTACATACACACAATTTAATATTATTCAGCCATAAAAAAAGAAAGAAATCTTGCCATTTTCAACAACATGGATGGACTTAAAGTATATTATGTTAAATGAAATAAGCTAGGTGGAGAAAGGCAAATACCATATGATTTCACTTATTTGTGGAGTCTAAAAACAAAACAAAACAAAATGAACAAAAGAGCAGTAAACTCAGAGACACTGAGATGTGACTAGTGGTTGCAATGGGGAATTAGTTGGGGTGGTTGGGTGGGGAGGAAAAGGGGCACAAAAATCTCAATCATGATGGACAGTGGCTGTAATGGGGTATGTGGTGGGGACTTGATAATGGGGGGAATCTAGTAACTATAATGTTGCTCATGTAATTGTATACTAATGACAAGAAAAAAAAAATTTCAATCATAGTATAAGTTGGTCACAGGGATAGAAGTGCAGCATGGAGAACATAGCCAATGGTTCTGTAACATGTTCCTATGTCCTACCATTTGCAACAACATGGATGGAGTTGGAGGGTATTATGCTCAGTGAAATAAGCCAGGCCGAAAAAGACAAGTACCAAATGATCTCACTCATATGTGGAGTATAAGAACAAAGAACAACAACAAAAAAAAAACTGAAGGAACAAAACAGCAGCAGACTCACAGAACCCAAGAATGGACTAACAGTTACCAAAGGGAAAGGGACTGGGGAGATGGGTGGGAAGGGAGGGATAAGAGGGTAAAAGGGGCATTACGATTGGCAGACATAGGGTGGAGGGGCACGGGGGGGACTGTACAGCTCAGAGAAGACAAGTAGTGATTCTCATCTCACTACACTGATGGACAGTGACTGTGGTGGGGTTGGTGGGGGGGACCTGATGAAGGGGGTAGTTTAATCATCACAATATTGCTCATGTAATTGTAGGTTAATGATACTAAAATAAAATAAATAAATAAATAAATAAATAAATAAAAATAAAATAAATTGTAAAAAAATATATATATATATAATACTGTATATCAACTATGCTTGAAAAGTGAGGATAAAGTCACTCTCAAAGAAAAAATTTTTAAAAAGTGAGAGAATGGGTCAAGTTGCCTTCCTAGATCTGTTAAATTCTGACACTGCTGAAAGTTTTCTATTCATTTTGGTTCTAGCCCTGAAGAAATACAAAGAATTTGCGTAAGAAACTTACATAATATTATATATTGACTATACTTCAATTAAAAAGAAATTTGCATAAGAAAGTTGTTCTCAAGGCTTTCAGTCTAAGGACCCTATTCAAATCTTAAAAATTATCGGGGGCTCCAAACAACTTTAGTTTGCATTTGTTGTATTTATCAATAATGATCATATTATAAGTTAAAAATTTAAAAACATAATATTTATTAGTTCATTTAAGAAATAACATTAAACCCATTATATGTTTATGAAAAATAACTATATTTTCAAAAGCAAAAGAAAAATGTAGTGAGAAACATGGCGTTATTTTACATTTTGAAAGTCTCTTCACTGGTTGGCTTTGTAGAAGACAGCTGCAATCTCCTATCTGCCTCTGCATTTAACTTTTTGTGATTTTTTTTGTTTAACTAAAGAAAATCTGGCTTCAAACATATATGTAGTTTGAAAGGGGAGGAGTAATTTAATAGCTTTTTCAAATAATTGTGAATATTCTTCTTTGATCACTACACCAAAACTTGACAGATGGTAGTTTCATAAAGGTTAGTTGCCTGGTGAAATCTGAAACCGCCTCAATGTACTTTTCATACTCTATTACATTAAAATCTTTTGGTCTACTTAGCCTTATGATTTTGCAACCTTTAGAAAATGTTAGTTTGCAGAGTTATGTAGACCTTGAAAGCTCAACTCTTACCATGGCAATAAATATCAAAATAGTTTAGCTTGAAGTAACAAAGTTTCCTTTGTTCATTTCTGAGAAAATACTTGCTAAACACTTGTTAACCTTGAAGAACCAGAGAGTTTTATTCAGCCACTCTTGCAGGTTAAAAAAATAATAATGTCCTTGATAAAAAGCAGCTAGTTCAACTTGCAGCTCAAGTTTTGTAGTCATATTATGGTATGCAGTAAAAGTGCCTTATGCATACTTCCTATTTCTTCATACAGAATATTTAAAAGATATGTATTCAAGGGTCAGGGTATAATAAAACTAACTTTTACTGCTTTATCAAGGACATGCTTAAGCATATGTGGCAGACATATGCATGCATGTGTGTATGATTTTATTACAAATTGCAAATGCATTGATGGAGAAGTGGTAGTATGGTCTGGTGCCGCTACCTTAATTCATGCTCAGGCACCAGCAATTTTACTTTGTTTTGCACCAGTATTAACAAATGTCAACACAGTGAAAAAGACAAATAACATCTTAGCATTATTATGAAAAGAGTTTTGATCCTTTAGACTTCTTGAAAGAATCCCAGACATACCTAAGAGTCCGTGGACCAAACTTTGAGAACCACTGGCATAAGGCATCATTTTATGTCAATAAATTTGAAAAAATAATCTTCTAATTTGCTCTTAAAAAGAAAAGTTACAGTATCCACTCCTATCACCTTTAGAACAGGAAGTTGCTAACTAGATATCTTACCATTTAAATAACAAAAATCCTTTCAAACATCATCTCGAAAATGCAAAATGCACCCAAACTTAAACTGCTGAAAGATCTTACATCCCATTTATGTAATATTGCTGAAGGGAAAGTTTAAACACATATTTTAAAGAGATTTTAACCTGTTTTACTACAGCTTAAGAATCATCACGTACTTTACAAGTAAGTTAGGCCAGGAGCAAAAAGGTTTAATAATATCCCCAATAGAACAATTCAGCAACCATTTTTTGTAAATGTGATTAAAATAAACTTTATCCAGTGTTTATGTCAGTTTCAACATTGAGACCTTAAAATTCATTATTCTCCTCATTCACTATAAGTAATTTCTTCTCTATGCAGTATCTTAGGGAATTATAGCAATAAGATAGAGACCTGTTTTGAGGAAGAAGTTTTTTATTAAGCCATGAATGCTTTTCTAACAGAAAAAAAAAAGAACTTCTGATATTGGGTTCAGTAGAAAATGCCCAATACCATGATGTTTTCAGAGATGGTGAGTAAAGAGAGGCATATATCCAGGTTCATACATCAGGGAAATACTCCAGAAGGTAGGGATGTGTGAGTGGGAAATGGGATTGTCATTCTGGGGAAAAAAATTCATAAAAGCTCTAACTACATTTGCCAAGGTTCAAGTCCTACTTTTACACAATTTTCACTAATGCTGTTTATCACCATGTTGTCAACATATGACCTCTAAAAATTACTTTTGAGGTGATAATACTTTTCAGAAGATGTGACCAGAGATATTTACCTCTCTCTCAACTCTCATCTGCCTGAATGGAAAATTTCTAAGTTATACAAAGATTTTCAGATTTTTCTTTTGTATCACCTTTAATTTTTTTATTTTTAGTATCTTAAAATACATTTTACACATGCGAAATATATTTAAATATTTGTAAGTTATCAAACCCAACTGTGAACCCACCATCCAATCCAACAACTAGAACACCAACAACCTGCTTCTATTTAGTATACTTCCCATAGTCCACCCTGTGGTTCACTCCAAAATTAACACTATCCTTGATATTACCTATATTTTTTCTTTCTGTCACTAACAATTATGCTTCAAAGTTTCATTCATGCTCACTTCTAACTATAGTTCATTTATTTATTTTCACTGCTCCATAACACTCCATGATATTAATCTACCATAATTTATATATGCATCAACAAACTGGGTTATTTTCTGTTGTTTGATATTGCAATTAGTGCTGCTATGGCCCTTTTTCTACATATCTTCCAGCACACGTGAATAAGTTTTTCTCTGGATATATTTTTTGGAGCAGAATTGCCAGGTCCTAGACTCTATGAATGTTCAGAACTACAAGATCATGCCAAGTGGCTGCAGTGGTTACCCTCCCATGAACAATATATTAAGGCGTCACATGGTCTACTACAGCCTCGGTGTTATCATTACCAAGTTCTTAATTGTTGATCATCTAATATAAAATAGAAGGTCAGTATCTTAATTTGCATTGTCTTTTCTACTAATAAGATTGAGCCTCTAGTCAAATATTTATTGGCCATTTTATTACTCTTCTGTCAAATGCCTGTTCACATGTTTTTCCCATTTTTATTGTATCGTTTACCACCCTTTTAATTCCTTGCTGACTTACAGGAATCTGTTGAATATTCCAGACACTAATCAATCCCTAATCATATAAGATATGGATGGGTTATATGTGCTCACACCTCTCCCTGTTAGTGGCCTGTCTGTTCTCTACTTTATTTATGGTGTCATTTGGTAGGCCAGTATTCTTACTTTTAATGTAGTGAAGATTATCTTTTTTTGTTTCTGTTGGTTAGTGCCTTGCTTAAAAAATCTTTTCTCATCCAAAGTTTTAAAGATATTTACTATATTTTCTTCTAAATGTTTTACAATTTTTTCTTTTGACTTGTAAAACCTAATTCATTTGGAATTGATTTTTATATACAGTAAGGTAGTTTACAATATCAGTTTTTTCTATATGTATACTTAATTTTTCCAGCACAAGTTCTTAAATAGTCCCTCTTTCTCTTAATGATCCATGTCTCAATCGATATCTAGGCTCTCTAGTTTGTTTCATTGGTCCATTTGTCAGAACCACAGTGTCAACATAAAAGTATTTTTCATCTCTGAGATGTAAATACTAGGTCCTGTAAATGGGATTATACATGACCTGAAATTTAGGTAAAAGAAGATATTTTTAGTTGCTAAAATAAAATACAGTTTTCCTCAAATGCTCATGTGCCAGTGTGAGAGATAAATCATATTGGTAATATGAGTTAACATTAAAGGAGAGAAATTTAGTACTCATGTTAAAAACTGGGATTATGATAAATGGTATGATAGCAATATCATAACACCTCTTGTGTGATACTCTTTCCACTGACCCTAAATAATAATTAAGGCTTACCCTTTGAAAGAATCAAATTAAAACAAAATTATTTGAAAGTCTGAGTTGGGGAGCTAAGTCACATCTCAATATAAAACTATAAGAGAACACCATGGCCAGTCTAAAATATCATTTGTCTTGTCTGTTTAGCATCCACTACTAGCTTTATAACATAACATAGAGAAAAACTAAAAACTAACAACAAAAAACATTAGGAAGGTATCAAGAAAACAGTTCATAGATGGGTTTTGATGTTGTCTAGTCACTAAAAAAAATGATTGAGGAATCCAGTCTTACTAACAAAGAACGGGATTTACAGAGTGTTTTGTTTTTATAGGATATAGTTAATAAATGCCACTTGAGTAATTTTTCCTGTTCCGGCAATGACAGACATGATGAGTGAACTGGTTGCCAGAATATCAGGATTTTTTTAATGTTCTAAACATACACAGACAAAACACCTCCTAGACTAGAAAATTTGTATGAAATTATTTTCTTAAGAAGGTGTACTCTGCCCTGTGTGGGTCTCATTCAGTCTAATTTAAATTCCCAAGTCATTTTTCTATTAGCTACTATTAACTCATACCTCTGTGGGGCTGCCTGTTTTGATCTATGGATGTGCTCTGAAGGTAGAGCTAAGGGGCTTTCCTGAGAGGCTGAACATAAGCGTGAAGGAAAGGGAAAAGTTACAGATGAATCCAAGGCTTTTGATTGAGCAAATTAGAAAAACGGTTTACCATCGACAGAGATGAGGAAATCTATGGGTGCAGTAGGTTAGGAGAAGGGAAAAGAGAATTTTGATATGGTTGGTATGACATATCTATTAGCAGAAGTTTTAGGTTGGCAAGTGGATATATTATTCTGAAGTATAAGAGAGGTTTTGCCTAGAAATATAAATATGAGTGTCATTGGCATAATGGTATCTAAAGTCACAAGACCATCACCTCACAAAGGGAATGACTGAAGATGACAAGGACGAAACATCATACTGATAGTAATCCAGTTCCTTTGTTCAAGGTATAAAAACACTAGTTTGTCATGATTTATTCTAAGTAACCTATGTTATTTCTTGGGTATATTTATTTCCCTAAGTACTGAGTTTTATAATCTGCTTTGGAATATAGCCCAGAATTGATATCAAGCGCATTCTATAGAATAAACCTTCTCTTTTTTGAAAATCAGAATGATCTCTTCCATATTATTTTATTCCTTTTAGATCAATGGCAAACGTTGACTTATGTTCACACAGTGGGATAAAATCACTTCTGGGTAACAAACTTTTAGCTCCCTCGTGAGCTGGGTAACTCTGTCTGCTTATCTCAGGGCAGAGACAATCAACATTGTAGGGCACACCTGAGTGAAGATGAGTGGCTTTTAATAAATGGACATAGTTTTCAAAATTATGTTTTGTGAAAGAGAGAGAAAGAGACATAACAGGAACACAAACTAAAGCTTTAAATCGTGATGCCATCGACTATGTCCCTCATTATTTTCACTAATGTTTTTCCTACCTAGTCATATTAATTATAAGCAGTTTTTAGAGGCAGCTGTTACTAAGAGGGAAAGGAATGGGAAACTTAGTAAGTATTGCTTTCTTAAAAAAAAAACTTCAAAACATCTGGGCTTTGCACTCAGAAATATTTTTGGTGAGACTGAAATGATTATGAAAAAGATCACGCAAAAGGAACAGCAGCTAAATGTCTTTGTTGCCTACATTTTTGAAGTCTCCTTTTACTTTCACAGTAGTTTTGGCCAAATGCTATGAAAAGCTTAATGATTATGTCTAGTTTCCCTCATTTTTAAACCCTTGAAGATTCCTTAAAATTGAAATGCGTTTGCCCCATATTTGCCAATGATTAGAAAAGCCACTCATTTAAAGTACAATGTTTGGCCTTGTTTGTTTGTTACAGCAGCATTTCCCCCCCTTCAAGGAACTTTTCCCACCCTTCTGAGAAGTGCCCAAAACTTGGAGAGGCTAAGAGGAGATATGAATGACAAAACAGGAAAAAAATGGAAAAAAAAGGAAATCAAAACCAAAATGTTGGCTCAGACTCAGAATAAACCCTACGCCCTGGGTCCCAGCTAAGCATGAGTTAGAGGGTTATGTTATCACCTTAGTCAGGACTGTTACTGTTAGGCCAGTATAGCTGTTGTCACTGGAAAAGAGTGTAGCCAAGTCATACCTCCCCATGGAGGAAAGTGTGGTGTCAGAATTTCAAGAAGGTCCAAATCAGGACACCTGGGTACCAGATAGGCCCAGCCGCATCTGCGGGCTGGCCAGTGTTACAGGACACCATCTGCTCAGCACATGAAATGCCAGTTTCTTTGCTGAAGATGGGTTTGAAGAATGGGATTCTTTAAAGAGAAAGCTCACAGCTCGGCTGTGACATCCTTAGCCTTTCTCACATTTTAAAATAAACAATTTTAGGAAGAGGGGATTAAAGGCTTATGTCTGAGGGATGACAAGTAGGGTATATTGCTAGCTCCAGAGGAATTGTCTCAGAAGTTCTCCTTTAGATCGGCATTTGGCTTTTCATTCTGGTGACTGATGAAGTATGACTGTAACTCTCAGAAAATTCCAGGTGTTAAGCATGTGCACATTCCAAAAATGCTCCGTGTTCCTGTTGCTGGGTTTGCAGCAATCAGACCAACATGGGACTATCCCTCTTCCCTAGTCCTTCTAAAACATAATGAGACACGTGCCCCGCACCTTGACTTCCTTATCACTAATGAGAATCTGGTCAGAGCACACTTGGTGGTTAGATCCAGAATCTATTGAACAAGTAGTATTAATTGCCTTTTTCCCCATGAAAACTGACATCTAGAAGAGTATAAATTAACACTCACTTCTTTGCAGATTTTGAGGGCTGAATTTCCCACAAACTATCTTTAAGTCCTTGTTTAGAAACTTAGGAACTATTAGTAATGATCAGATATTTAAATGTTTATTTTTTTCTTTAATGGCGGTATATAGTCTACTCCCCTTGAAGATTATGGCAACTTGAGTTTCTTCTTCCGAGATGAGAAGACCAGACTTCCATCATGTTTCTAGAGTTTACAGGCACAGTTCTATAAAGTTGTTAAATTCCTAAAAATGAAAAATAAAACCCCAATGTGGGAAAACAATCTTTTTCATCTTTTTTCAGATTGGTTCGAAAATGGAAAGAAAACGATTTTATAATAGACCTATAGTTGTAAGGTCATTTTGAAAATGCAGCAACTCTGCCAAAGTTTTCACAAATCCTGTTCAACAGATCCCCATTTGAACACGATCAGAATATTCACCTTGATTTTCAGGCATATAAAGCAAGAACTCAATTAATTAAGCCAAGAATTAATTAAGACTGACTTGAGAAATTATTCACAGTTCAGAGTAAATGCCACTGATCATCTTTCTTTCTCAGTTCATGCAAGGCCTGCTTCAGTAGAACATGGCTATCTGTTTCTGAATAATTAAAAAGTACTTGTACAAGGAATGAAATACATAAAAGAATAATCAGACACACTTGCTAAACTAATTGCATATGGAGTTGTGCCAGTCTGCAATCTTGGTAATTAGATCAGATATTTAAATGTTTATCTCTGTACTCTTTGTTTCATTTTTTTTTTAATGTTTTATTCTTCCACCCCCACCCTGCTCCCCTGGCAATGACTGATTTGTTCTCTGTATTTATAAGCTTGATTTTTTTTTATGTTTGCTTGTTCGTTTGATTTTTAGATTCTCCATATGAGAGAGATCATGTGATATTTGTCTTTATCTCTGACTTATTTCACTTTGCAAAATGTCCTTGAGGCTCCATCCATGTTGTAACTAATGGCAAGATTTCATTCTTTCTATGGCTGAGTGATATTCCATATTATTTGCCATCCAATCATCTGTCAAGGGACACTTAGGTTGTTTCCATATCTTGGTTATTGTAAATAATGCGGCAATGAATGGGGGAGCACATGTATCTTTTCTAGTGTTTTAATTTTCTCCATATAAATACCCAAAGATGGAATTTCTGTATTGTATGATAGTTATTTTTAACTTTTTGAGGTACCCCCATACTGTTTTTCATAGTGCCTGCACCAATTTTCATTGTCACCAACAGTGTATAAGGGTTCCCTTTTCTCCACATCCTCTTCAACACTTGTTATTTCTTGTCTTTTTGGTAATAGCCATTCTAACAGGCATGTGATAATATTTCATTGTGGTTTTTATTTGCATTTCCTTGATGATTAATGATGTTGAGCATCTTTTATGTACCAGCTGGCCATCTGTATGATGGTCTGATGACCTGATTGCCATCTGAATCTCATTTACTTTTACAGAAAAAATTTGAAAAACTGAAGTGATAACCCTACTTAACCCAGTAAGTAAAACTATGCTACATTAAAACTATAATCAAATAACTCTGAATTTGAAGCTGAGCTATCATGTGACCACGGATACGGAACGTGGAGCTCGCTCATGATACATGTAGTCCTTCTTGCCCGAATGCCTCCCTCAAACACCTCCTAGGTACTCTGCACTTGACAGAAGCTCACAGTGTATTGAGAAGATGGAGATAACAAAATTTTGGGCATAAAGTAGGTTCTCAACAAATATTAGTTGCCCTGTCTCCTAGAAGCAAGGCAATATGTATTGCTCAGCTATCCAAACCCACTAATGCCACCTATAGGATATTGCTAGGCATGTCCTGGAGAGGAATAGTGATGGCCATGTTTAATATCAGACTACGCTATCCGTGAACAGACAATGACTATGATTTGCAGGTTGACCTATTTATCCTGCCTGATTTTGCGACTGAGTCCCAAGTAGCTATGGGTTATGTTCTTCCTTCCTCTCCATGCATCTTAGCTGGAGATGATCACTTCTTCAAAACCTGACGCTAAATCTCATTGTGATGATTGCTCTGGGCTACTCATTGAGTGTGCAATTCCTAAATCTGATAGCATGATTTGAAATAAATAATTTGTTCATTGCTTTCGCCACTCTGCCTTCATTCCCTAAGATATTCTAAATAGTCCTTAGAAATTCATAACATCTTGGTCCCAATCATCAAAGCATTCTCTCCAGCTAGTCTCTGACTCACCCAGAAGTAGACTTCTTTAAAACACAGAATTACTGCTGAAGTTGGGCTACACTTTTTTTTTACTGATATTAACCAAGGACAAGTTTTATATTTTTTTGCTCTTACTTAATTTTTTAAGTGCCTGGACATCACATATAGTTGCCCTTTTGTGTTGAAAGCTTGTATTTTCAAACAAGAAAATTCACAGCACACGCTCCAATCCAATTTGTAATCAGGCACTGGGATGGCTGTGGCATAAGACCTGAGTGTTGGTCACTTGGGCTTTTAACAGCGAGAACCAACAACAGAGACTAGAATTCAGTTACAATGTCTTGTAGCTGGTGTGTCCAGGACCCCATTACAAATGTAATTGCAAGATTTTTCTTGCTAAAAAGAAAATTTCCCCTCTGAAGAGTGTTGGGAATATAACACTGGGGCAAATAGGCAAGGAAGGAAATTTACAAGGATTTCCGAAGAGCATTTTGGAAGCATTGTATTAAGTTAAACAATTAGAAAAACATTTTTACTGAGTTAAGCAGTTCAGCTTTTCTCTAAAATTTTAATAGGATATGCTTGCATTTAAAAAAACAACTTCTGACAGACTGTTTTTTTTTTTTTTTGGCTTCAGTGCATGCATTTTAACTAACAAGTGGCACACGAAGTAATGTGTGTCACCAGAATGGACTCTAGGGAACTGCCCTGGGTATGATTTGTTCCTGTCTCTTACTTCAGGAAAAGAGTGAATTTTGGGTGGGGAACACACCGCTGGCTTGCACTCATTAACTGCTTCCTGCACACCGTGATTCTCTGAGAAATAGCAACCACAGTACATAAATGCTGGCCAGGTTCTTCTAATGGGGAAGACTTGATTACGAGATAATATTATATATAAACATATTTAAAAAATTTTAAGATTATAACCCCAACTGAGGGTTTTCCATCTTAAAGCAATTTACAGTTGAAGGGTTTACAGTTGTAACCACAATACTGATTCCATGACTCAGAATGTCTTTGGAATGTTTCGGAATTGTTTTCAGAAACTACACCACAGTTCTTTGACATCTTCACCTTCTATGGGGTGTTCGCTTTATGGAAAGAACACAACGTCAGTCGCAGCCAAGCATTTCAGATGCAGTATGCCGATCAATATACATAACATTGTTTTGGTCATACAGTTATGAGCTAAAATAAATAAACATGTAAATTTCTTCTGAAGTTATGAGTTTCTGCAATGACAGAAATTATTTGGAAAAGTATTTGGTTAAAATTATTTAGAAAAATAATGTTGGAGTGTGCTTGTCTAAAAATTCTATGACCACTTTAAACTTGAATCTTTATCAAATGTCACTGATACATTTCAGCACACTTTCTGTTTCTCTCTGCCCTACTTATAGTAAGATCTTACCCACTTAACATGCCCTCCCTCCACCAATCCATTCTAAGCTCACCAGACTCCCATCCTCCTACTGGTGCAGCTTTGGTAGTTCTTTCCCTGCTTCTAGTTCCTTGTAAGCCAGCTTCTTCTCACTAATGTTCCTTTGATGTTTGTAAATGATAAAATTAGGATCAGACTTCCTCAGGGAACAATGAGGATTTATGAAGGAAGAAGTTAAAATTGAATTTTTTCTAAAATACTTGGAAAAGGCAGACACTTCTTTACCTTATCACCACAATGTCCAGCATAAATAGACCTTTTCTTGACTGTTTATGGAAATAGGCCAACCTGACTGTCCATCAAAGGAAACTGAGTGTAATCCATGAAGAATGACTAAAATAACTTGATTACTTTTTCTATTAATGAAGAAGGGTTTTCACAGAGACTGATATCCAGCTTTGTTTTATACGTGCTTCATTTACAGCAGAAAGCAGAACGTTCTTATACTCAAATAATTAAAGGTAGCTAGATAACTAAGAGAGGCAATACAATTATTCATCTTCAGAAATATTTATAAAAAGGAAAACTCATCAATATTAGAATTGTCCCAGTTCTAATATTGTATTGGAAATAGAGTCATGAACTGGACAATTTCTGGGTGCCTCTTTCAACTGTAAAAGTCCAAATGGATTCCACAAGAAGACTACATTTGTTTTTATGGCTAAATAAACCAATGACCTGGCATACATATGTGTCTAATAAATGTTTACTGTGATCATAGTATCTAATACACCTAAGAAGTGAGAAGCATTTGCAAGTTGACTGACTTCTCTGAAGAATTTAATCACATCTGAATTCTGCAACAGACCAATACAATGTCTCCAGCTGGCTTCTCTGGCCTCCAACTTATATGAGGGGCAGCATAGCACAGTGATTGAGCAGAAAGAACTCAAGTAAGACTGCCTGGCTTTAAGCCCCAGCTCCACCATTCATCAGTTGTGTGGCCCCAAGGACAAAATAGAAAGACGATAGATAATTGATGATACTGTGTGACACGTTGAGAGGTTCAGACTAGATGCTTTGGAAATGGACATAAGTTGGAGAATATCCTGATCAGATTTTGACTATAGAAAGCTGATTTCAGAAGTAGTGTGGAGGATCATTTGGAGAAGTGCAAACCCATTGGAGTATTGTAACAGGCCAAAGGAAAATGATAACGGTCTGAATCAAGGCAAGGACAATTAGGATGATAATAAAGCAGCAAATGAGGTCAATATTAAGAAGGAGAATCCCTTAAATTAGAGAATAACTGTTTAGGAATGGGGATAGAAATCAGGAAACCTAGGCTGTTTGGATAAATGGTTGGGTGAGGCGCCTGCACATGGAACACGAGTGATCAGAGTTATTCCATCGTTCACCCAGAAAAGCCTCCTTAGCAAAACAATATGTCACAGCAACTTAGAAAAAGAACCAGTTTCCTGTTTGAAGAGTTTTTGACAAAATGTATTTCCTCTGTCACAGTCCATGAGATTTCACACCCATTCAATTTGACTTTACAATGGGCGGTTTCCCTGAACTCTATTCATTCTGAATCTCCTAACCCATAATGTGCCCAAACTATGACCCTCCAGTTTAGTTTCAGAGTTTTAACGATGCACTCATTTCTATTATTGAGACCCTTATTAAACCTTTCCAAGATGTTTTTCTTGGAAAATGTGCTCTTTCAAGTTCACCTGCTGTCCCATATAGAAATTATAACCATCTTCAACTGCATATTCTTAGAAATAAAGTATGCAGTTACACATGGCATACACCCAGAAAGGACAATAGATTCAGATTAAACATACCTGACACATCCAGGGGCCACATGCAGCATAGTTACTAGTCACTGACGCCTGGCACTAGAGAGAGGCAGAGGGTAAGTACATCCCAGAGGAAGAGGTCCACCCCAGCTGGGCCAGAGTCTGACATGCAGTTGCAGAGTGGAAAGTGGGAGAGGTCTCGATGATGGGTATTTCTTTCCATGAAGACCTTTCTACCTCCCCTCACTGGGGCTGATTCCTGAGTATTACTGGTCTCCAAGTATAGCACTCTGAGTTCCCTGTGGGGCCAGGACAGTATCAAATGGGTCAGTGGTTTTCAAAGCACAGGTCCTGATCAATCCATCCAATGAATCATGGCCAGCATTTTAAAAAGAGAGAGAACAGAACAGAACAAGAGAATAGCACAGAGCAGAACAGAGGGAAAGAACTAAAATTTTAAAGTGTCTCATTGCATTACCCATTGTAAGAGTATTTATTTTTGAAAACTGTTTTCAAGGTTGCGTGTGTGTGTGTGTATGTACTAGATCATAATGTGAAATATGTTTTCTTTTTCTGGGCATTTCTGTCAAAAAGTTTTAAAACCATTGACCCCTATCCTAGATGATGCTTGGACAAAGGTCAAGCAATCTGCATTCCCAGCAGCCTGCCATTATTTCCTTTCCTTCTTTTGGATGTTCTGGCTGTTCTGGTACAGGCTCTCTCCAGCCAGGCCTCTTGCTAATCATGTCATTAAAGTATGATGACTGAAACAGTGAGCAAGAACCAAACAGTCAAAGCCACTTCTTTCATGAATTTTCCTTAAATCCTACTGACATAGTTGTCATCATGGCATTGTGCTCTTTGATAATACATTCTGACATACACAAACTTAGAGCCGAAAAGGAGCTCTCTACATAATTTATCTCCCAACCACTTTTTAATCAACTGACTCTCATTCTTCTGCAGAGCTTTGTTATTATAGATTTAACAGAAATTGTTGCTTCTGATTATTTGAAAGGCTTGCGTAAGAAGTCAGAGGTTCCAGGTTCCTGGGGAAATTCCTTTGTCACAGGCACTCTCTGTGGTCCATGGCGCAGATCAAGAAATATCTCCTAGTTTGGTTCCCTCACAGTAAAAGGAGCGAATTAAACTAGGTAATTTCTAAAGTATCTCCCAACTCTAACTACGCCCACTTTAGTTGATTGCACAAGTTCTTAAAGCTTATAGATGATATAAGGTTCTCTTGGTTCTTTCTATAGAGCTTTCCGTCTTGAATAGTAACAATTAAGCACACTTGAAGAATCCTCTGTACAGTTACTAATATGTAAGCACTTCTAAGAATCTCAGGCTGAAAGTAAACACTAAGGAGGAGGTTTTTCACACGAAAAGTTAAATAATTACTTCTAAAATAGCAAAATAATTACTCTGTAGGAGATAGTTCAAGCTAAAATATATATTGTTTAAAATATGTATTTCATAATATGTAACATTTGATGAGCATTAATCATGGATATCTGAACATTCTAATCAGACATGAGTTGCTTTAACAACAGGTCTATCAGAGAGAAAAAAACTGGAAGCTATTTCCATCCCAAGCATTTAAATAAGTAGCATTGAAGAAGCAAAAGCTCCCATCTTGATGGGAAAGCACACAGCTTTTTTCGTCACCAGCGAGCGCTGAACCAGACCGGGGCATGACAAGAGCTGGGGGCCGCCAGACTTGATTCTCCTGCCTCGCGCTCCTCTGGCCGAGGGCGCTTCCGACCGGCTTCCCTGACAGCTACGGGAAACCATAAAGACTGGACTGGCTGACGCCTGGCACTTTGAAGTTAGCTGTAAAAGGCGCTCTTGATAGGGAGAGTTTTTTGGTTTGCCTATTTCTGGGAAGGCTTCCAAAAGAGTCGAGCAAGCAAGGGGGCTCAGGAGATCAATGAAACTGAAGGTGCATCTTTGCATGTGTGATGAATGACTGCAAAGAAGGTAAGACTACCAGTAAAGGGGAGAGAGTGGAACAGAAAGAAAAGAGGCTGAGGCGGGAACATGAGGAAATGCCCACATTCCTGGGCAGAAGGTTGTGGAGGAATAAGGGAAAGAAATAAAGAGGAATGACCCAGAGTGGAGAAGAGAAGTATGTGACACGCCAGGAGCAAGGAGAATGGAGTGTAAGGGGCAGAGAACAGGCCACAGGGGACAGAGGATGGTCAGTGAAAAATAACTTTGGATTTTAAGAGAAAAAATTAACCAAACGTTAATTTTGTTGAGCCAAATTTCAAAGGATTAAGATGAAGTAAAGCGAGAAATAAATGAGGACCGTTATTTGAGCACGAGCTGTCATTTTAGTTGGTTTTAAATGACCATTTTTCTCCCTGTCCTCCCGTTTGGATGAAGCTTTTTAGTTCAATTATCAGATAGAAATATTTATTGGCAAACAGCTTGTTTCCAATATATTAAAAGAAATTCATCACAAACGTCAATGAAAGGACTTTCATTCTCAATGTAACATGGTTAAAATATCGCCAAGGTACCTGAATCATGGAAAAGTTAAATAGAACAGAAAGAGAAAGTGAAGGGCATGGAATGGGAATAATGAGCCCCGCATTTCTGAGTCTTTCTAGCAGGACAGCCGACACCCAGGGCTGTAAACCTTCCAAATTCGCAGCTGGCTCTCTGGGCCCCAGGCACCAGGCAGGAAGTGTCAAGAAATTTGCCTTTGCAGAAGCTTTCTGACTTTGGAGAATATCAAATTAGTGCTGTTGGCAGCGGCCCCTAACATGTTGTTCAATTAGCTCGGTTCCTGTGGTTAAATAACTAACGCTGCCATGGTTGTTAGGACCCCCACTTACTGTGATTATATTTTTCATGTCTGATGTGCCCCCTGCTTCTGTGCAATTTCACCAATTACTCAATTACAGGCTATTTCGCTTCCTTTTTATGGGACACTACTGACTTACCAACCCTCTTCGTGTTAACATTCAATACAAGAAACATGAGAACATATTTATGTGTATTTTGTCGTCTCGTTTTGTTTTACAATTCTTGGCCAAGGTGTAATTGAATTCATTTGTTTCCTTCGCGTGCACCCCATGCACTCGTGTAGTCACCTCTGCCCAGCCTGAGGGGGAAGATTAGGCAGCCACTTTCCATTTTGTGCATGAGCTCTTAGCCTTACGTATTTCTGTAACGGTTGAAGGCATAAGGACATCAGCGCAACAGGTGCACTGTCCTCTTCCTGTCCATCGCCCAGTAAGATAAGAATTATTGCTACTATGGCTGCTGTTATTGCTCCCCCATGGTACGTACAAACACAAAGGATCAGAGACAGTTTTCAAAGACAGGAAGCGAGTGAGTGGCGAGCCTGAATTTGGAACCTGTTGGGAAACTGTAGGGCTGCAGTGGCGCTGGACCGCTGGATTCCCTGCACAGCAGCCTGCAGAGGTCAAAGCAAGGGGAACAAAAGGCAAGAGCATCGGAGGCCCTAACTCTCAGCGGTTTCTCCCTGTCCCACCGCAGTTTGAGGGGTGCCAGACGAGCACACCTAACGCCCTTGCAGGGAGACCACGGGAAGGCCTCCGCCCCGCCGCTGTCGGGGGACAGGTGGTGGCACTGGGACACAGGGACACGGATTCTGGCCAGTGTGTGGCGGACGCTGTGAGAAAAGAAGAGAGAACAGGATTTATCCAACAGTATACCCTTCAAGGGCAACGCCATAACTTGGTGGGCAAGAGTAGAAGGAAGAAAGGTGTGTTTCTGTGTGTTTGTGTTGTACTCCTGGCAGGGTGAGAAGTAGAGGCAGAGAGGAAAACGCTGCCCTGCAACAGTGCCTGCCGGTGGACACACGGAGTGCTCACCACCTATGGGCTGCTCAGAGTAGCAGTTGCCAAAAACAGAGGGCTTGGGTTTTGTAGTGGTTTTCGGTGAACCTAGAGTTACATCCATGTCATTAGAAATATAAGAGAAAACAGTAAAATATAAATCCATATTCCCTCTTAAATCCAGAATAACATTAGGTACTGTAGCAGCACAACATGGTGGTTAAGTATACAGCTTCTAACACTGGACTGTTTAGGCTTCTATTTTGCCTTTCTTCACTTACTGCTGTGTGACTTGTACAAATTGCATAACCTCTCTGTGTCTCAGGAAAATTATTGTCTTATTTGTAAAATATTTTATCATTTATAAAAATAAGGATGATAATAGGACATGCTTCAAAGTGCTGCTGAGGTCCAAAATAATTAACTCAAATGAAGTGTTGGGAGCAGTGCCTGACACAGAGTAAATAATAAATGGAACTTACGATAATTTAATGTGTTCCATAACTACTTGCAAGCCAACTTGAGGAAATAATATGTATGTAGATCACACACCTCTTCCAGTCTCTAGGAAAAGGAACATTCTTATTCTGCATGACAAAGCATAAATATGGAAAGCTACCATTTCAGGAAAAGTTTGAAAAGATCCCCCACTTTAAGAAGTCACTCCTCCTAATTGTGGTGCTTTGATATGTACTGCCACTTAATGTTCTTATTTATTCATTCACTGATTTTATCTATTTCTTTTAGACAGGGTGAGACAGTTACGATTATGATTGTAAAGTATTTAAATTTGAGTTATTCTACATACCCATTATAATACATACAAGCAATTAAATTAGGCACTGTAATATATATTTAGAAGGATGATGCACATTTGTCCCTTTTACTTGACTATGGAGGAGAGATAACTAACTTTACAAACAATCACTTTTGTGCTTTTGCTTATTTGATTTATCCATTTATTATTAGCACATAAGTAAATATGTGGATAAATCTAAAGTAGTATTAAGATCTCACAAATATAATCTGTCATATAGGTTCAGTGGTTGTGGAGTAAGTGTTAGAATAACAATCCTGTTTTTAGTGCTACATAAACTAATTACTTGAACTAAAGTACAGCAGTTTAGATCTGATATTGAAATCCATCTGCCTTAAAGTTTTCTCTGATTCAGTTTACTGTCACAAAGACAAAGACACACGGGGTGAGCTCTCCTAAGGACATCTGATTAGATGTTGCTATTATTCATGGCCTTTCATGTTGGTTTGAACCCAAAGAAGTGGACAGTGACCCAAAGTTGTTAGCACGCAAGACTCATTGGGAAGCCACTATTTAAAATATTTGGATGGTGATTTTCTTCCTGTGGACAGATGTTTCTTTCAAAAAAATCTCCTATATTTTTATATCAGTTGACCTCTTTGTTTGGGAGAATAGTTTATATTTGTCCTAAAAAAATCTAACGATTAGAGAAAAATATGTTATTCTACTCTATTTCTTGGCAAGAGTAGACAGAGGAGGAAGAGACAGTTAACCTCTGCTTACCTTACATGGTAATACTAAGTATTCATCCTATAGTCCATATTTAATCTGTCTATGTAATTGTAAAGCAACCCTACGCAATGCAAAAATCTATGGACTAATTATTATTAATTTTATTTCCTTTTGGGTTTTGTTTCAGATTTTTAAAAAGTTAGCTCCGTAAGAGTCATGAGCAGACACAAATATTACATAAAGGTTTTCAATAATCTTTTCAATGGTCTGGTAAATAACTAGGAGCAGCTTTCTCCTTTTTATACATAAGTACAAGTAACTAGAGATATAATGAAGTAAAATGATTTTAAAGGGCTGTCAGGGAGTCACACACAGTAATGAGATTTTAATTCATTTCAAAGTTACTACCATATTAAAGAATTTCAGTTACATCAATACCAAACAATACCAGCCAGAAGAGACTGGGTCTAAAATGGCAAACATATTGAGAATTATAAAAGGCCTCTATAATTTAACAGATTATTTAAATATACTTTTTAAATGATTATGCAGGGAAAAGAAGAGGAAACGGTGATATTCTCCTAGAACAGAATACATCAGTTCTTCTTTTGTTCGATTACACGTCTATTGCTTTACTTTAAAAACTGTAAGATTTGAAACATCCTGGGAGAAGTGCATCAGAGGAGAGTACTAAAGAAGACAGTGGTAGGGTCAAATTCACAGCTGGAGTGAGTTTAAGTAACCATGTCACTTGCTCTCTGTACTCTAGTGCAAAAGTGTAATTATAGATCCTCTTACTTAGATTATCCTTAAAATGCTTTTCTTGCTATTCACAAGGTAAACTGCCACTTGTCTCAACTCTCAATTCTCAATCATTCACAGTGAAAAAAAAGGAACCTTATTGTAGACTGTTTCAAAATCTTTTTATTTTGGAAAATTTAACTTCAAAAAATGATTTTCTTTCCCGATTATATTTAGTATCAGTTGATGTCCAAAGGAGAGCAGATACTTATTCCCTAGCAGGGTAAAGTTGGGCTGGAGTTATAAAAAGAGTCATGGGTAATTTCAAAAAGGGACAGGATCACCTACAGAAAATAGAATATGTAGTTTATATATAGTTTATTTCAACAAGCACTTTCATAAGTATTTGTGCATACAAATAGATACAGCATTTTTATTAAGGAAAATGCAATATGCACATATTAGTGCTCTCAAATGAACTCCCTCAATCTTTTGTTTCAATGTATTCCAATCATCCTCTTTCCACATCATTAACTTCATCCAAACCTGGCCTTCAAGTATAGAAGTTACATTAAAAAATTATACAATCCAAATTTACATTAAGCCAATATCAGCCTCTTTCTAGACACACATGCTTAGAACTTATTTACATTTAAAACTATTTTCCACTGTTCTACTCATAATTTTAAAAAATATTTCAAAATCCTACAGCATTGCATTCAAGCTAATCGTCTTGTCTCAAATAGGCAAAGCAAGAAGTAAAGACTAAAAGAAATGATTATAAGCACAAATCCAAAAGGATTTTTACCCACACACAAAAAAATTGTGAATTGTAAAAGTAAATTAATTTTTTTAAGTTGCTTATTTTTAATGGCTTTTAAGGTGGCCCGTAAAAGTTGATACCTTTTAAGTGATGTCAAGCAATAGTGTACTCAGAGTATATTTATCCACATGATACTGAAGATTTTGTTCAAAATTACTTTTAATTTAGAACACTTGTAATAATCTCTTTAAAAATTGAAATATGTAAATATTGACACATATATATGTAAGTTCTTCAACTTAATTTATCCCATACACATATATATACCTTTTAAAACCCATTAGCAATAGATGCAAATGGAAAGTCAAATTGAAACATTAATGTGAATAATTCAGCAAAATCATTTTTGCTACTTCCACATCTATCACCTGAATACTACTGCTTCCGATTTTCTATGTCAGTTTACATCATAACTCATAGCTCTCTTTGAAAGCAAACCTAAGAATCTTTCCTGAAATCCAAAGTCTTTTCCAAGAGTGATTTACAAATAATGCACCTTGCCTTTAGGACAAGTAGAATTCCTATAAATAAGGATGTTTTCTTCATATGAAATCAGGCTACGATGAATCAAGAGAACTTTGAGACCATTTAGTCTCATTTTCACTTTTGTAGGTTAACAAATTATTAAATTTCTTCAATAATTTTTTTCAGCAATGGCAATAAAGTTTTTATTTTAATTCTCTACCCTGTACATAAATCAGAAAAACAAATAGATGATTATTCTATTTTCACTTAAGGAAAAGAAGACTAAATTTCTAGCATGCCTACTTGAAGTTGCATCCTACTGTTTCTTGTTCCTGTATCTCTGAAACGGATATATTTCAGCAGCAGCACCATAAGGATGGATGAAAAGGGAAAGAATTAAACTTATTCAGCCTCAGGATGACATCGACATAAGTACCTAGTTTGATCTTCCAATCTTCTCAATAATATTTTTCTATATTGATGGATAAAAATTCAGGTCAGCTGTATTTCAATTCTAGAATTTTTCTCTGTAAAAGGCTGTGGCATCTTCCCTTCTGAAGAGTTTTTCTAATTTCCGTTCCATTATTGAAAATAATGGTACTAAGAATTTTGGTAACCATGTAACTAGTGGAACGAAGAAGATGAAGAGACCCATAAATATTCAAAGAATTCCTTGTCCTACTTCAAAGAAGATAGATTTTTCTTTTTATGTCTTCTTACCAGTACACATTTTAGATCACTGGCTAAACAAGTGAGAAGCCAGAATATCTAAAGTTAATCCTCTGATTTTCTAGGTATCTTCATGCAACTCAACTCCATATTTTAATTTATGTTACCAATATTATCTGATAAGTTACAATTTTCTTACAAATCCAGCTTCAACTTGAGGGTCTGGTATTACAGTTAAACAAATCAAACGTATTCCATAGAACTACTAAATTATGGAGAGCATATAAAAATTCAATTCAAAAAAGAAAAAGGAAAGGAAACTCACTTGTAAAATAAATATGTAAATCTTCAATTTGAAGACATACAGAGAGTTGCAATCTCTTTAAGGAGCAGACACTTGGAGAGACAGCAAAATAAACATACATACTTATATACAGATATACTATCAAAACATAAAGTATAAGCTAGGTTCTAGAATGCATCCCCCAGTCTAGTCTGTGCAAGCCCATGGCAGTGCTGACATAACTGAAAATTCGATTGAGGTCCATCAGGTGTTGGGGCCCAGTGGTGATGGAACCAGTCTTCTATGAAACTCACAGATTGTACATGGATTAGAATGGAAAGGATGCTCAAAACATTATTCGGTCCATACCTCTGTCTTTGGCTAAAACTAAACATTAAGCTCTCTTCAACAACTGATGACAGGTAAGTCAGTAGCATTAGAGAAAAGTCTTATGGTTTTGATTGAGAGGATCCTTTCTTTCTAAACTTTGCCCCATTTCATGATGGATTTCTAAGAGAATGTTAAGTGCATTTTCATTGAAAATTTCAGGGTGTTTCTGAGGGAAGAGAAAAAGGGAATGAGAGTGGTCATGTAAGTGTGGAGGTATGTGCTCATGTGTGAGAATGTGCAAAGGATACATGTATGCATGTAGTATGTATGCATATATACGGTTTATTTTCCTTGAGACGGCAAAAAAAAAATCCTGTGTTTGCAGACTTTGTATTCCTTTTCGAGGATAGCTGAAATGTTTGACATTTCAAAACCCGGGAAGCATTCTGGAATTGCAAAAACTAGCAAAACTGTCCCCGTGAGAGGGCAGTAGGGGGCCAAGTGTGAGCCAAACTTTCCTCGCTGTCCATCCAGGACTGGCCCTCGCTGTCAACCTCCACCCAGTCGCATGCGCTGGCGGCCGGGCCAGTGGAGGGCACCGAGAGCGCGCGCAGCGGCTGCAGCAGTCTCCTCTCATAAGATAAGGAAACTTGACGTCTGTGGAGCAGTGAGCCGCATTTGTGGGTTGACAGTTGTGCTATGCGAGATGCATGTGCTGTTTGGCAAACTGGCTCTAGCTTCCTACAAAAGGAACGGAAAGGGGCTGCTGTCCTGGTTCCCAGCGCCCACAGGGCCCCCTCTCCTGGCCGCTGCGTGCCGGCCACAGCAGTGCCGAGTGAGCGAGCTCGCGTCTCTGTGTAACTATTTACATGTGACTGTCAATCTATCTGTGTAACAGAGCGACAGAGACTCCCGCGAAAATTCCCTCTCGCAAAAACGCCTCCGGCGTCCTTGGTTTGTCGCCGACGCCCGGGCAGCTGGAGCCTACGATGCAGGGATTGTCATTTCATCATTTTGCTTCCTCCGGGATAATTTATTTACCATTCTACAGGAGTGAGAAGTGCGCATCTATTACAGTTTTCTGTTTGTTAACTTATTTTGAAGGGAGAAAGTAATTGGGAGGGAAGGAGAACCGGAAAAGGGATAAAGTCCCCCTCCAAATCATAAAATGTAATGGTTAAGAGTCCAGGACCTGGACTCAAGTGTTTGGATTAGAATCTGGTCTACCACTTACACTAGTTCACACTGCTTGTGTGCTTAATCACTCCGTGCCTCAATTTCTTGTGCAGAAGGGGCAGAGTTCACAGCGCCTCACTCATAGGGTTGTGAAGATTAACTATATGCAAGACGCTTAGAACAGTGTCCGACACAGAACAATTATTGCTATATGTTAGCTGCTACTGACATCATCGGTGGCATCGCCTCGTTAAATTTGGAGAAGGACGGTTCTGGCCACTTTCCCCACCGGTACACACTAGCTCTTGGTACATGTTCATGTCCCCAAAGCAAAGGTGAGACAGAACCGTAACCCACCCGCTCCACGCCCTCCGCCACCAGCAGCCACCCAGTCACCCCCACCCGCGCAGATCTACTTCTGGGAACCCCTCCCCAACTGTCGGGCTCGCCGCACCTGGGGGCGCGCTCGCGAGGTCGAGGGACGCAAAGGCAAACAAGAGCGCTGGTCCCTACCTCTCCTGGCTGAAGAGTGTATTGGGGTGTTTTCCTACCTGCCCCAGGTTTTTGCCCTTCTTACTGCTGCCGAAAGCCAGTCCTTGGTATGTGCCCGCAGATCGATTGGCGGCCTGGGCAGGCGTCTCCCCGCCCAGAGAGGACTTGATGGAGTTGAGTTTGGCCCGCGAGCTGCCGAGCTGCGAGCTCTCCACCATCAGCACCGCGGCCAGTAGGAGCAGGCAGCAGGACGAGTCCTTGCCCCGCATCAACGCGGCCATTTCCCGGCGAGGGGTCCCCGGGCACGTGCAAATCCCCTAGGGCTGAGGATGCACGGGGCAGGAGGACCACAACAAGGGACCCCCTTACGTGGGGCGCGGGGGCTCGCAGACTCTGTTCCCCCAACCCCACTTGGCTTCGGGGCGCAGCACCGTGTGAACTCAGTCTCACGCCTCAGACCAGGAGCGAGCAGGACCCAAGCAAGACCCAATTCTCCACCAGGGCAGGAAATTCTGTAGTAACTGCAAGCAACCAAAGGCGGGACGCCTTCTTGCCAAAGAGGCGGGACCCGAGGTGCGAGAAGACCCAGCCCCACGGACCGCGCCGCTTCCGTTGCTCCTCTCCCAGCCTCCGTGTCGGTCCCGCACGAGTCTCCGCGGTCCAGTCCTCCTCTTAACTGCACAGGAGGTCAACACTAGTTCTTCTCCTTCGGCCTCAGTTGCTTTTTTCTCCTCTTTTCCTTCCTTACTCTTTATGTCTCCTCCTTTGCAATGCTAGCGGGAGCTGTAATGGGGGATCTGGGACCCCCAATACCTGACCCTCAAGGTCTGAAGCGAGCCGCGGTCCCCCACGCGCGCGCGCACAGTCACCCCCAAGCGTAGTTCCCCGTTGACACCCGGCAGCGAAGCGCTGCCAGGGACGCAGCGACGCCCTGGGAGCGGTCTTGCTTCGCGCGGTCTCCCTCTCTGCGTTTGCTCTTACCGCCGCCCCCTTTGCTTTTTATAGCTTCGCACAGTGGGGTTCTTTTTCCCTCCGCCCCCAATTCAAGAGTGACAAAGAGTGAAAACGTTTCTCTCACCAGCCCCCACGTTCCCGCCCCCCTCTTTCCCCTCTGCGGCTTCCCCTCCTGTTTCTCCCTTTCTTCCCCTCTTACCCTCCACTCCACAACACTCGGAAAAATGGGATTCACTCCCAGAGGACCATGAGGGCTCCTAAATTCCTGACAACAGCCCCAGAGGGTGGAAGGACTTTTGCAAATAGATGCAGGGCAAATGTGGAGGTGGAGAGGGGCAAGCTACCACGGCGCTTCGGGACGGCCAGTGCCCTTCCCCAGGCTCCCCATCCCGTCTTCAGTCCCTGACTCCTAGGGGAGCGCTGGAAAAGCGTGCACACGATTTAGGGAAGCGCGCCTCCCGGCATTACTGTGTGGTCTGTGTACGCTCCAGTCTGGGTTTTAGCTTGTGCTGCCCGGTGGATGTGTGAGGCTGGGCTGTGTGGGTGCGCCAGGGGTGTCCAACTATCCGCATGGGGCTATGAAACGGGAAGAAAAGGACCAGAGAAGGGGCAAGATGCTCCTATTCTCCGTCCCGGGAGGCGTTTGGGTTTTCTAATCTCCTCCTAGCCCCCCACCCCCCCCAACACCCCCCGCCCCCCGCCGCACATGCAGCGTGTTTACGTCTCAGCACTGCTGGGAGGAACCCGGGTGCCCCTGAGTGCGCTCCGAGGGTTTGAACCTCACAGCTCTGCCCCTCACCTTTGCCGCGCCAGCTGCCCCCTTTGCGAAGAGGAAACCCCAGACAGGAATGAAGGGGGTAGGGGAGGCTTTGAGGACCTGCCTTCTCCTGCTTCCTGTCTTCCAGCCTCTGGGAATTCCATGCGAAGCCTTTCCTGCCAACCCCCGAGGCTCCCCGGATCCCGTTCCCGTGTGCAAAGGTAGAAGGAGGCTCCTAGAGGGGCCGGGCGCGCGGGGGCGCCAGTGGCAGCGGCCAGGGGAGACGCCGACGTTCTGCAGACTAGCTGTGCTGGGCGAGCTCAGAAAGGTTGGGTAGTCAAGCGCCAAGGCTTGCCGAAGCAATGCGAGGGGTTGTTCGAAAGTTGCTGCATTTCTCTTCTCCGGCTCTAAAGACTCCGCGCATAGAAATCGAGGCGCTGCAGCTCTTGACCGCTCACAGCTGAGGCGGAAGGCTTCTCTCTCCAGCCACACTCCAGAACTTAAGGACCTGGGTAGCTCAGTTTTACACTTGATCTTGGTATACACCAGCACGTACAGAGGTATACATTCAACATCGTGTCATAAGTAAGAACGTTTTAAAATACATAAGCAAAAGAGGATTAAAACTTGAAAAGATCTCTGGCGTGTTTTCGTATATTTGGATTGCCTTGTGCTTCCTTCACGGTAAAGATTTTCACATTAAAAATTATTTTATCACTTAAATTTTTTTTTTTGTAATCGTGGGTTTGTAAGGATCAGTGAAGCATTCTAGCCACTAGTGGAGGACTGGAAACTGACCCACACTCTATAACACACATTTAGGATTCAGTGTGTAGACTCTGCAAAAAAGCATATCTTTGCCTCATTTTGATTTGCCAATCAGAAAACAGAGAAATGTAGAAAATTAAGTTAGAAGTCTACTGGTTCCGAAATTTTTTCAAGAGTATTTTAGAGCAAAAGGAAAACAGGAGAGAGCTAAATACGTAGGCAAGAATTCATTCTCCATCCACTTGAAGGGTGTGGATATTCACCTTCTGCTGAAGAACAAACTCAAATGAGCCAAGAGATCATCTGAAGATACTTTGCCTGTTTCTATAAGTTCTCTTTCTTTACCTCCAACCGAAATAGAATCCTGTACAGTCATACCTAACTCTTGTCATACGTACTGCTCTCAAGAGAAGCGATGCCACGCTCAGCCTATTTACTCTCAAGGAACCCCTCGGCTCCGCGTACCAGAGTGAGACTATCTCAGAGGCTTTCACCACACCCTACAAGCTCCGAAAGCAAACTTTTGCAGATAGAATTAAGAATCCAAGTTCACATCGTTTACTTGCACATTCTTCCATATGTATAAAACCAATCACACGATGGAATCAAATGCTGAAACGTACACTTACTACACCTTAGGCTATAAAGGAGGTAAAAACATCTCATTCATGAGCCAAAACCTCTCTGTAAAATTGTGTGACAGACACACATTACCTACAGACAAGTTGATATACATACACAAAATCAAATAACTGTAAATAAACATAGTCCTTTGGATTACTGTCATAACCCCACATGTGTTTTCTCATGTGTGTTATCATAAGTATAAAGATACCAGTTTCATGTGCTACTTGAAAAAATAGATTCGTATGCCTCGTGCCATAACATTATTAGGAAGTAAATATATAAAAGCCATACTGTACGGAGGTAAGGATAGGGTCCTCTCGTCTGGAAGAAAACGCCACTGTGGACACTTTTCGTTTGGCCATACTTTGCCTCTTCTCTCTGCTCCACCAGCTGTGGGGTCATTTTGGGTTCATCCCAAAACCACAATGGTCTCAGCAGTTGTTTCTGGGTCCTGGTCTCCTTCTGAGTATCTAGCCCCAAGGTAAGCTAAGTGTGTACGCCGTTACTGCCTTATTCTTGTTTTTCATCCCATTATCTCTCTCCATGCAGTAGAAACCACTTCCTACAATGGTCTGTTTAGCAGTTGTTCATGCATTCACTGTTTATTAAGTTTAGGGCCTTGAGTGTGCAAAAGTGAGAAAGTCAGAGCCATGGCTACGGAGAGAGTTGCAGTCCACTGTCAAAGCCTTGCCTCCATGAAGTCTGCCCCTCTCCTCTCTTGGGAGTTACTCCCGTGGACTTTCTGTTCTCACCCACACTGGACTCTGCCAACCTCAGTCTTTGAGAGCATCTGGAACCTCCAAGCACGACTGAATTCATGTCACTATGGGAATAAAAGGATTGAAGCTGTCCCCCAGTCTTTCCTTTTCTCAGAAGGTACATGCACATTTTAATAGCCTACAGGGAGATAATACTCCTCCTACATTTGTGGTAGAATCCAATGAAATGACACTAGGTGTTGTAATTTTAGGTTAGTTGAACAGACGTATGACACTGCAGCAAACTTGGGAAGGGAGATTACTTTTCAGTAGGCCTTATAGGACCCCCAAATCATCTTGTCTGTATAAGATGGACATGAATGACCTTAATCTGGTTGGTTGTTAAAGGATTCAGAAACTATGATTATGTGGGTTTCCTTTCTCTATGGTAAAGCAGGCTAGCTGGTTCTCTATTCTCTTTGTACTCACAATTTGAATCTTACCACATGAGAGTTTTACGTTACTCTCTGTGCCTGAGGATAAACTATGTGTTGCTGTCAGTTACATTTTAGTGATTTGTAATAAATGTAAGTTAGCACTGGCATGGTGAACAAGTGTTTGTGCTCCTTGATAGGACTAATTTCCATACCAGATATGAGAAACTGTACCTTTTATTTGATTCCTGCTATAGTTTCAGCTATTCACTCTCTTCTGCCTTGATTTCATGGACAGCAAAACCAGCTAATAAGAGAAGGCTGCATCACTCACATTTGGGGCCCTACTGTGCTTGACACCAACATGCCCAAGTGAAATGGCTTAAGGAATTTCACAGTAAGTCCATCAGAAACATAATCATTGCTTAGCTAATGGTATGTTTTTTGATCCTTGACTTATCAGTTGTCTTCTCAGCACTTTATCTGCCATCCAAATGAAAGAGAGTTACTCCCCTAGAGACTGAACCCAATAAAAAGTGTGGCAACATTAGAGTCAGAAACTCAGACCGACAAACTTCTAATGGTTCTTGTGCATGTGAGTGACTTTAGGGGAAATTAAAATTAGAAACCATCCCTAAAAGTTTAACACCAAACCTTTCCCCTTATGATGCACAGTTTCTGTTCGTCCTATATACTGCCTATCCTTCTTGGTGGTCCACTTACTCCCGCTGCTGAGTTCTGGCAGGCTATTCCAAGATTCATTTTTGGAAACAGAACTACACTTGGCAGTAAAAGAGAAACACATTTAATTCTTAAGAGAGGACCATTGCAAGAAATCTCGTCTTAATGAACAACAAAACAACTTCTAGATAATCTTTACCAGTGGTTTTCAAACTCTGTCCCTTAGGTCTCTGGGGTTCTTTAGACATCCCACAAGGAAGTTAGAGCTGCTGTATTTTGGATAGGACCTCTTAGGAGAGGGCTCCAGCAACATGAGTTTTTAAATGCCTCTTTTTGTTATTGTTTTATTTGGGGGAGGGTTGTGTTGGTTTATTGGTTTTAATCAACTGTTAAGTGCTAAGATTTGGCCACAGTGAGTTGGCCAAAATATTCTATAAGCCCTCAACCTGCCAACAAGATGGATTGATTTCTGCCCTGTTATTATTAGAGATTATTTCCAAGACAAACATTTCTCAAATGGACAACCATTGACAATGTGGCAATATACTCAGACAGAAATGATTTGGTCATTTGAAATAGGGAGTATTAAAAAAAAATGGAAGGACGAGGGAGCTAATCCAGTCATGGTATAATGTGCTCATTCCAGTCAGTTCTCTAAACCTATGACTAAAGAACAAGGAAAAACTTTAACTATACCTTTTGATATTTTATCATACCTTTTTATACTCTAGGAATAGACTACAGTACTCAAAAACAGTTTGAGGCATGAAAAATAAAGATATTAAACTTTGATCAGCTTAAGGAATTATTATAGGTAACTGGCTTGGAATATACAGCAATAATAAAAATAATAATAACCAAAATATATTGAATACTTACTATGTACCAGGCTTGTTAAGTATTTTAAATGCAATACATGTATTATCTCGTATTTGTATTCCATAGATCATGCTTTTAAAACAAGGCTCATCGTTAAAATAATACTAAGCAAAGAGTAACTCGCAGCACAGCAGGTCCTCATTTGTATTACAGGTGCCTGGTTATGGCAACAATGCGAAGGTCACTTAAGAAAAGGAGAATCTACCAGAAGGAAATGGAGGCACCTCTACATCATTGCAACAGGCTTAACAGTGATTCCTCTGAAGGAGCCAAGGCAAATCACTTGGTGAAAGGCTACAAATAACACCAAGAATGTAAGTAGATGACTCCATGTATTGCCACTTTGCCCTGTATAGTAAAACCTCTTGGAAACTGAATTATCATTTAACAAAGAACCAAAAAAGCTCTCTGTCATAAGGATGGGTATCTTAGTCTGCTCGGCCTGCTGTCATAAAATGCTACAGACTGGCTAACTTAAACAAAAGAAATTTATTTTCTCACGGTTCTGGAGGTGAAAAATCCAAGATCAACGTGTCCAGGTTTGGTTTCGTCCAGGCCTTTTTCGTTGCTTGCAAATGGCCCCCTTCTCACTGTGTCCTTACATGGACATCCCTGTCTTTGTCCAGACTTTGCCTTATAAGAACACAGACATATTGAATTAGGGCCTACCCTAAAGATCTCTTTTTAACTTAATTATCTTTTAAAAGACCTTATCCCCAAAAGAACTTACATTCTGAGGACCTGGGGGTTAGGGTTTCAACATATGAATTCGGGGGGGAACACAATTCAGCTCATATGGATGGATTTATAGACATAGTGCATATTAAAACATTTAGGGAAAGACTAACATTTCTGGAACTCTACCAGAGTTCCTGAACTTAATGTGGGAGATGTGTCATATGTCTACTTGAATACATTATTTAAATCTTTCCTATTACCATTTTACCTCTGGCCTGTGTTAATGATATTAACTTCCTCACCTTCCTTATGTGTGTGAATTATGGCCAAATATGAAACCAGCTGACTGAGTCTGAATGTGATTGTTAAGATTCCACAGGGGCCCTGTAAAAGAAAACAAAGAACACAAGCTATTTGCCAAGAAGATAAGGTCATGTCTACATTTAAAAACAGCACTTTGTTAATGAAAGATGGAAACAATAAAATACAGGAGTATATGATAAAAAAATAAAAGTATTGTAGATCAAAGGAAAAGGAAGCGGCAATCAAAAATAGAGTGATCTAGCAATCAGCAAGGTCTTCTGTTACTAACTTAATTTGTCCATTTATTTAATTTGATTTGTTCAGTTTGCTCAGTAAATTAATAGTCACTTGGATTCACAGTACTTTTAATTACTTCAAGGCAGTGCTAAATATGTGGAGGCAGAGGGAATATCTAATTTCATTGAAACTGCTTATGAAATCATTTTTTAATATATGTGCACTTTAACTACCTAGTTTTAAAATTATCAAGAAATTTGAGTTAAAATAAGCTGAAATTTAGTGTAGTTTGTTATTGTTTTTCTTTCCGAAATCAGCAAAATGCTATTTTGGTTGGTAGTGTCTAAAATATATGTGCAGATTTATGTTTACCTGAAATCAAATATCTCCTAGAATATAATAACTGTTTCCTTGTTCTAAAATTGTGTTAGCCTTGTTCTCCAATACAAATTAACAAGAAATAAAATTCTTAAATCTTTGATCAATTTGCCTTTGAAGTATCAAAATATATTAGATAAATATTATCATGTTATAGAATTATTCAAATTTTGAAAACTATGCTTTCGTTCTATAATGTTGCATGTATTTCCCCCCTCCACTTAACACTGGAGCTAGCATTGGGGCCAGGGATATACAAACTGGGACCCTTTCTAACACAAAAAGGCAAGTTACGTTTATAACCTTCTAAGCACTGCTTTCAGAATTACCTGATTTTCCTTCAATACATTTGCATAATTCTAGGAGGCCATCCATTTAAAAAAGCCTAAAGTTGCAAGTTCTGACCAAACATTATACTTATTACAATCTAACACTCTTCATTCTCTTTGGCCAAATGTAGATACAGCCTAACACTGCTAATTAACTGTTAATGTGTACTTTATCTGTCATCATTTGTAAAGCACTTTCTGAATATAGCGGATATGATCATTTGACTTTCTTTTCAATGGCTATTTAATGTTAAAGTGCCTCTAAGAAAATCACTCTGAACAACACTTCTAAGTAAATCCAAATATATGGGGACAGAAATGGCAATCCATCCTGGTATTATCCTCTGATAAGAGTTCTTGTCAACTGTTAGACATGGGCTTTAAAAAAGTCAGTGATTTTACACAATTATTAGCCTGCAAGACTAGAAGAAGTCCAAGTTCATGCAGCAGAGGACAGTAATGCACATTTATCAATGGCAAGAAAGATGAAGAGCTATGGATCATTACAAAGTAACTTTTCTGGAGAAAAGTGTTGACAGGCTTTTCATATCCCAGTGTTATTGAAATGGAAAAGACCTCTCCTACAAAAGAACTCAGCAACTCCTCCCATAAAGAGGTTGCAACACTTCTCAAATCTTACACTGCCAAGATTGAAAAAAAAAAAATCAGAAAGCTTTCCCTAATCAAACGACACACAAGGAGCCATATTCCTTCATCAAGGCCTATGTAGAGTGGTACTGAAGTCTACTACAAAAATTCTTCCCAACAACTCAGAAACAAAGGCAAGTAAATGATGTTCTAAATGGTCCAATTAATGTGCAGAATGCATTGGAAACAAATACCTATTTAATCTGACCATTACTTTATTCTCAAACTTTCTCTGGCTGCTTGAAAAAAGTGCAGCAAAATCCAAGGACCTCAGTACTTATCTCCCCTTTAGTTCCTGTGACCGCCCACCACCATAACAACGTTCACATCTTTTTGTCCTGGTTCAAAAAATCTACTTCAATAAGCTGCTTCATTCCTTACTCACTCTATCCTGATTTTACCCAGGTTCTGCTACTTGGGACAAATCATCAAATAAAGCAGCCAACACAAGGGCACAATGTTATTCAAAAAGCTTAGAGGTAATAATTTGAAGGTAAAGTCTGGGATATAACATGATGGCATGGTTTTTAAACTGCTATACAAAACCACAAAAAGATACTAGAATAACATCAAAAATAAAAAAAAACCCACAGACAACATTTATAGTAAAAGTAGGCAACAAGGTAGGTAAGCAAAGATCACCAATAGTTATGAGGTCCACACGTCAGTTTCTGTGAAGAAGGATGTGAGAAAGCAGTGGGGCTTTGAGAATGAGAGAATTCTGAAGTCTCCATCTAGTCCTCATTGGAAAGAACACAGCCAATCTGAGGACAGTAGACAAAGCCAGGAGGGAATGTGTTCTGCAGGTTCTAAACCAAGGAATAAAGTCTCTCAATGTACAGAAACTCAGAAACTTCTTGAAATAGAATCCAAATTGGGCAGGTCAGAAACAATCAGGGTAGAAAGAAAAGGTCTAGATTACAGTGAGAAAAGAGAGGAAGTAGCCCTCAAATATATGAGTTCGTTTTTAAAATTACTTCATAAACAAAACATAAACACAGCAATGTAACTAGAAAAACTATTCTTGCCCAGTCCTCTCTCTAACAGCAAAGAAAAACTTATTTGACTAAAAATGGGCAATAAGAAGGGGTTTTGGTCCAATCCTGTATAATTAAATATGTGAACAAAAGAGAGGAAGTATTAGAATAGCATCACTACAAGCAGGCCAAAAAACAATGCCCAGTAACCACACAAAACAGTAACCTAATATTCCAACACATGATAAAGGAAATTAAGAAAAGATTGAAACTAAAATACCATCATAAATCAGATTTAGAAAACTCTAATGATATGTTTCAAGAAAAGGAATATTTGGAAAGAGATGCAATAGGAAAAAAATTTCAGAAATGAGGATTGAACTGGGAAGAACAAAAGAGCAACCTAAAATACTTTAGAAGAAATATCAGGAAAACAAGGGATATTATATAAATCAAAAAGAAGCAAGGAAAGAGATAAAAAGAGTCCAAGAAAAATGATAAACATAGAAGATAGGAAAAGAAGGTCCAACATACTTAAAATAGTTTTTCCCAGATTAGAAACCTCGGCAATGTAACTCAACAAACACTATATAAAATCATTTCAGAAAATATACTAAAATAACATGAACAAAACCAAAAAGATAGAAACTGCATATCATAAGGTTTTACAAGGGAAGGGAAAGTCAACCCATAATAAACAACCTCAAACATATTCTAGTTAAATTATTCAACTTGAAGAAAATATCCTTCAGTCAGTAAAAAGATCATGCCCCTTTTAACAACCATGTTTTATGCCAGGAGACAATTAAGTAAAATACTTTAAGATAGTCAAAGAAAATGGAAGATAAAGGTTTTGAGTCCAGCTAAACTAGTCTTCATGTACAAAGTTTCCAGACAAAATGCTTTGTGAATTCAAGAAGTCAGAGAACATTATTATGTCAGGTCTTTCTTAGAAAGTTACCAGAAAATAAGATTTAGAAAACCACAGTGATTGGGGAGACACTAAAATAAGGAATGGTACTAAATATGCAATTACCTATAGAACTAGGACTTCATGATGGTCTTCAGAGAGGGACAATATTATATAATGGCTACATGTAGTAACAAGTTATCCAAGAGAAAGAAAAGGAGAGAGAGAGAGAGAGAGAGTCGTAACAGAACAATCTCTTTGTGAATACTGCTGTGGAGAAATCTTCAGTAAAGTAGTAGTACATAAAACTCAGCAGACCTTTTCAACAACACACCATGACTAAAGGTGATTTGTTGAATGTAAGGTTGAGAAATCCATTAATATATGCCGTTGGTATAATAGATCTAAGGAGAAGAATAATATGATCACCTTTATATAGATGCAGGAAAAGCTTTTGGCAACACTCAACCAGTACCATTCATGTTAAAAATTACCCAATAGAATGGGAGTTTATGGAAATATATATATATATATATATATATATACACATGTTGATATGTATATCATATAAATATATATATATATACATACCTCATAACAAAAGTTAGCATCTTTATTTGACAGGAAATAACTTGATGCTTAAATGAAAAAGAAATAAGACAGGATGACCACAATCTCCACTACTACTGACCACTGTGTTATTGGTAACATTATTCAAGTAAGTGGCAGAAATCTATAGCAAAAGAACTGGAAAAGTTAAAGTAAAATTATCTCTACTGGAAATCCGAAAAATGTAATTTTTTGATTCTATAAAGAATCTGAAAACTAAAGAAGCAGTTTTTAAACTTAATATCCAGTATCCACTAATCTTCATATGAAAGGAAAAAATCATTTAGAAAATATAATCTAAGAGAAAATTTCTTATCAATTGCCAAAAACTAATAATACAATTTTTAGGTATAAATACAACCTGACATGTACAAAATCTATATGAAAACAACTACTACTCATGAAATATAAAAAGATAGATTTAAGCAAATGGAAAGTTACATAATATTCTTGGAGCAGAAGACAACTTTATAAAGATGTCACTTATATCTTGCCGCACCCGTGCCAGAGGCGACTGTGCAGCATGGAAAGCGTTA